>QVAJ01000241.1:476844-493933 GCA_003546035.1 Mixornis gularis | reverse complement strand
GGGGAATGCACACTCACCTGCCCGGGCCAGCGAGGGGATGGTGCCCAGTGACAGGGCCCTGTTGAGACGGCCGGGAAGGGAGGATGAGGAGGTTCTGCGTGGGGACCTGAAGAGCTGCTGGTTTGTCAGGTGCAGGATGCTGGGTGGTGTTGGGACAAACAGAGACGTGGCAGGTGAAGGGAAGGCTGTGCCAGGGCCGCTGGGAAAGACAGTAATGGAGTCCCCAGAGAGGAACCTGCAAAGGACACGCAGGACAGACACTGAGCAAGGAGAAATCCCAGCACCTGCCTCGCTCGTTGTGCTTGCAGGAACACTGGTTTTGTTACCAGGTTTGGGCTAACTGTTCAGTGCAGGGGTGCTGAAGAGTTTACAGGAATGTTGCTACACTTTGGGAAAAGAAGAACTGCTCAACCTTACCTAAATTATTGTGCACCAACCTGTCCCACAATACAGGGTGGAAAAGAGGGTGGAACGGTTTAGGAATGCCAGTGAAAATACCTTGGATGAGAAAATTACCCAGRGAATGCTTTATGAAGTCCAGATGTTAAAACACAGGAATTTTGTATTATTTTTAACAGTTGAATGAAAATACATGAAAGAAAGTCTAGAATATGAACCAGAATCTCTGAACGTTCTTCTGTAAGATTTTTTAGTTAGAAACAGGTAATAGAACTGTCAAATAAATCATGATGAAGAACTGAGTATGAAGTGCATATGTTTTTAAAATGCAGTTAGCTGACTTTGCAGATACAATTTAACAGATAAAATATTTGAAGGCTTAATCTCACTTCTGGTGGAAACAGAGACAGATGAGAGCAGCAACATGGTCACATGGGCTTTTCTTCTGTCAGAGGAAAGCCAGGAGTAAATCAGAGTGAGGAAAATCTCAGCCTTGCACTGTGGGGTGATTTATGTCATTCTGTCCTGGAGATTAAAGAGGTGGTGCAGCAATATTATGCCGYGCTAACTCTAGAGTTAAGATTACAATTTAAAATATCTTTTAAACTACTTATCTGCTAGTAGGAGGCAGCYATCACCAATCCTGACCATCTTAGTGAGGCTGAACACGTCAGCCAAGCAGGGTGCAGGTGCAGGACATGCCTCTAACAGCAGCCAGGGCTGTGCTGCTCTTGCAGCCCCAACAGCCCAACCTCTCCAGGCTGCAGAGGACCTGCAAAGGGCTCCTGCTCCATGGGGAGTCCTTTAGAGCACCCTCACACACAGCTACCCCACCACACACACAGATGGATGTCCAGCTCAGCTTTGTAAGGGGAAAAGACTGGGAAAGGGAATTAGAAGTGCAGCTCAGGGCTGATAGGAATCACAGGAGAAAGAGTGATACCTACCCCTCACTGTGCCATGGCTGTGGARGGCCAAATCAGAGCATCACCTGTGAGCAACACGGCTCTTCTGTCCTAACTCTGCACCTTCTGTGTCTTTGGGCTAAAAGATCCAACTTTACACAGCTCCTTGCTGCAGCAGAAAACAGCTAAACTGGTTTATTGGCTTTTGGAAGTCTTTCCTTTAATGGGCTGGAAGATATTATAGTAATTTATCACTCATAACCACAGTCCTGGGASTGTAACTGTTTTGGATCAGGCTTCCAATGGCTCTGCTGCTCAACTTCACCAAGTTAGTGCAGCCAGACCCTCAGGACAGTGAAGAATCATTTGTCTTGAAGCATCCAGAAAAGGAATTTTTCTGATTAGCAAAGAGGAGCTAAAGAATTTTAAGTATAGCTTATTAATGCCTTAGGACTGAATTCTGACTAAAGTATGTCTTAAACATTGATCTGTTCTGAACAAATTCCTGCTAAGTGTGCAAAATCCTGTTCTCTGCACCCTTTGGTGTTTGCCACTTCCATGTCAAGAGGGCTTGATGCCTAAAAGCTCTCATGGGAATGTGCTTCGTGCCTGAGAATGGGCAGCTGAACTAAAATTTCTTCCAGAAGCAGATAAAAAAATGGGTGAGGAGATCAAGAGGATGATAAGGCAGAAAGCAACCACATCACAGCCCTGGGATGGAGCACTGCAGCTGTGTCTGCTCCAAGCCATTTGTCACGTGGCAATAGTGGCTCTGGCAGCAATAAAAAAAGTAACATAAAAAAAAGAAGGGAAAAAAAAAGGCTCTGGAGTCAGATAGTTTGTGGAAATAGTCAAGGCCCGGAAGCCGTTTATTTCAGAACTTGATACTGTGAACATCAAAAATTTGGTATCTTAATTAGTGTTTACAATGATCACAATGCTACTAGACAGTTGGGCACAACTCTGCTACACATATACTTTAAAAATAAATAAATAGAAGGTTAAAGAAGGGTATTACATGGTATGGGACTGTACACGGTCCTGAAGAAACACCTCCTGCCAGGAGAGCCTCCCCTCCTCTGTCACCCACAGACACCAGCACAGGTGTGTGCCTTTCTAATTCCCATTTTACCAGAGACGCTGCATCATCCCTGGGACAGAGAGAGACATGGGAGGGCACGGGGCAGGCCAGGCTGCAGATGGAGCCACTCCTCTGTCAGATAATTCAGCCCATGAAGTAAGAAGGTGAGATGGAGCCACAGGCAGCTTGGGGCATGTGCCCAGGTTCATCTGCCCTGGGGGGCTGGGGGGGTGAAATATTTCCTCTGGACTTAATGTCCCCCCAGAACTGAGCTACCCACGTACAGCAGGGTACCCCTGTCCTGGGCAGTGGGTGCAGAACAGGTCCCTGCCACCCCAGGAACTGCAGAACATTGTGCCCTGACACTGCTCTGCTGCACCTCCTCACTCAGGGCCACAGCCTGTGCCTCCTGCCAAATTCAGAACCAGGAGTTAAGAGCACTACAGGAACAAAAACCAGGCACAAGAACAAGGGAGAGTAATGCTAAAATGGGCACAGCTCTCAGACAYGTTAATGTTTTGATGTGTGGCTTAGAAAGCCAGAAACTTCAGCTGCCAAGAGTAAGAATTCTTGCCCCTTGCCTGTTGTCCTGCTTTAGATGGAAGAGGAGGGTTGAATTAGAGCTGCCACGTCCTGCACTAAGACTTCCCAGAGTACAGATGCTTGGTACCTACTGTGCCTTTGCCCCCAGCTGGTGGCACAAAGTGGGGAGGGGTGTGTACATGCACATCCTATGCCTACACAACCCCAGACTTGCTGGCATGCCAAAAATGTTCAGGGAACCYCTTCCTGCCTGTACACTCCAGAGCTTTGGTCCCAAATGAGGCTTTACAGGGGATGACTTCAGGACTGAGTACTGTCCCTTTCCCTGGAGGGCACCTGCCACGGCTCAAAGAGCCAAGTGTACTTGTCCATGTGACAGAACACCTGGAAGGAACTGGCAGGTTGTATGTGACAGCACACGATYTCAACAGCACCTCTGAAAACCAAAGCCAAGCCATATACCACAGCTCCCTTCAACTTTCACGGATACAGTCAGTCTGGAGCAATTATCTGGCTRTTAATTATATTAATTTTTATAAGAGCATAAATACTTTGTTCACATTACATYAATACATACTTCCTAGAGTATCTAAGCATGATTATTAGCTTCACATAATTTCAGCACACTTTAAAAATATTCATAAAGCCAAAATAATAAGCCACTACACCGTTTTTATACTCCCACACGTTCTTGCCCTTTGACACACCCATGCTCACGAGGGCATGCAAAGCATGGATGTAGGAAAGGAGGAGTTAAGAGAAAGGAAAGCACTGGATATAAACACAGTGTATTTAGGATGGTGAAGGGCCACAAAGGYGTCAGTTTGCATGCACTGATGTCACTGAGGGCCTCAGGAAGAAGAGAAGCAGCAGCAGCAGCAATGCTGACTTGGTTGCTGCCCCTGGGCTCTCCCTGACCCCCCTGCAGAGTCAGTCAGTCAGAAATGTTAGCCCAGGTGTCCCCCYGTGCCCTGCCACACTCCGTGGTGGCACAGGGAGGACAGAAGTGCTGGCCTGGCAGACACATGGGCACTGCTGTCACACACTGCAGCCATGGTTCCACCAAGCAAAGCAACACAGTGTTGTCCCAAATCCTGTCCAGGGAAAGGCACTTAGTGAACCTACATTGGCCCCTTTATAAATCTGGCTCTGCTGGGCAGGGTACAAGATTCTGTGTTGGCAGATCAGCCACGGCCACTGAGGGCCAGAGTCAGGCACTGGGGGATGGAGCAGATTTGATTTCAAGTGGCACACAAACCCACCAACAATCCCTCAGCACCTCAGCTCTAGTCTGCTGTCACCATCCCCTGGCCCAGACACAAGGTTAGTGTGAAAAAGCAGCACCTTGAATTAGGGGCTTTTGGGCTAAGCCCCAGTAATATTGTTCAGATGTTTGCACGCTCTGGCCTGCATGGCTGAGAGAATCCTCAGGCAACAAAACTGCACCTGGARACCACAGGTTACCCTGTGTTCCTCTGTGGCCTGAAGGAAGAGCCCAGCTAAGGGAAAACAAGAAGCTCAGAGCACTGACCAAGTGGWTCTGGATGATTTTGTGTCAGCTGTGGTTGTCAGTTACCAAGCCTTTGTCAGCTCTTATCCCACCCAGCAGAAGGAAATGTGTGACACAAAATAGCACCTCAGCTGCACAGGACAGGGCCACTGTGCACCAAAACACACATTTTCTCCTGCTGGACACACTGTGGGGCAAGCAATCACACAGTTAAACGATGCACCTCAGGTATCTCCATCTGGATGACACAGATGATTTACCTAACTGCTGAGTGAAAAATGCAAAGCACCTTCCATACAGAACCTGTGGCATGGCAGTGTCTAGAACAGCCTATCTGGCTTTGCAATCAGGTGTGGCAAGTACAGTCTCAGCAAAGGCAGTAGTGGTTTGACTATTTTTTTTTTCACAGTCACCAGCAGAATGCTGCTAACTCCCAGYTTATCTGCAGGGCTCATTGTCTGAGACACAACTGGTACAGACTGAATGCTACAGTTTATAAATCAGAACATCTCTGGACAAAACCCACCCTCATCCTCCTTTCTTCCCAAGGAGAAGGGAAGGAGGCTGTCAGCATCAGAGTCTCTAAACCACCAAAAATTCAATTGCGAGTTTGGTTTTGAGGCTCTGAAGTTTTTGTTGGTTTTAGAAGCAGCAGCACAGACATGCTGAGGCACTGAGAAGTGGGGAAAATCAGCTGACACCTGAGCAAAAAGAAAAACTTCTTTGGCATTAAATGAACCCCACTTCAATATGTACTTTGTTATTCTGCTTCACCTTTGAAATTTTCCCAATTACAAGCACAGAAATTCTTCAATTGTAAGTTGTGAACAAAGCACCACAGAGATCAGTTGTGCAGCATGCCCATAAAACAAAGCTTTCTGATGTTCTGACATATAAATTAGTGCAACTAGTAAATATACTTCATTTGTATTAATCTGCATAAAGCAAAGACAAACGGATGTCACTTGCAGTTAACACATCTCCCACATTAAGGACTTTAAACTCAGTATAGATTTGCACTTGCTGTGCAAACAGAGCTAAAATACTCCTTAACAGGATTATTCAGGCTTCACAGTGTAAATCCTCTCCTTCCCACAGTTCTGCCAACTGCCTGTTCCCAACATTTAGTGTGCATCCCCCACATCCCATCCCAGCACTGCACAGGGAACAAGACAGTCAGAGAAAAGAACAGGCATTGTAAACCAATGTAACATTTAAGAGCAAAACATCACAAAAGGTGCCTGACCCCAGGGAGATTGAGGATGAGTCAAGTTTAAATAGAAAGAAAAAACCAAAGTGCTCCTGAAAAGGAAGGAAAACAGCTACTTAGAGGAGATAGGAGATGATATGAAACAGGACAGTGAAGCTTAACACAGCCYTGACTTTCAGCTCCTGAAAATAAAACACCTGAAGAGGCTGCCAGGCATCTTTGAAGCTGCCACCAAGAGTTCCTTACTACTGGGCAAGAAAATTTGGACAGATTGATTTCATTCTTATTAATAAAATGATATTGCTGACAAATCAGGCATGACATTACCATGACCATTCCCACTGAGTCTGTCAGCTTCTCATCCCCCTCCTCTGAGCCTTCTCAATATATCCTTCAAACATGAGATTCCTCCCATTCCTTGGACACATTTCACAGGAGAACAGCAGGAGGAACTCTCAATCCAAATTGTACAGGTTAGTGCAKAAGACAATCACAGATAAATCTTTTYTTACAAGTACGTTATGAGGAAAATTTGGAAGTCCTGAAGCAGGAAGAAGGGAGGAATTAAAATGATGCCTAATTTCACTTCATGGCCGTAATAGCTCAAGGTTTCCCATGCCTGTGGGCTGGAAGACAAATGTTGTGGGTCAGGACTGGTAAGTGATGGGAACGTGGAAGATGGAACCAGACYCTGCAGGTGCTGGATTCCTCTTGTGGGTAGGAAAGTAAACAACCCTCAGCATCATCCACAAGCACAGAGTGGAGCCAGGTTCTGTCAGCTTGGAGGTGGATATTGCAGTTCTCTGAAGGCACCAGGAAGAGATTCCAAAGGAGAGCCCAGGTGGGCAGCAGGTCTGTGTGGCCATTCCCTTGCTRAGTTACAGCACACAGCCAGGAGCTGCACCTTCCCACGACTCAGCCTGGCCTGTTGTTAACAAATTTCACAGCTTTTGGCAGTGTCACCTTTATGCTTTCACAATGAACACCAGCTCGAGGAACAGCAAGTATGAACAGCTAGGAAATAGCTTTTGTTTCCTTTWAAAAAGTTCCTCTAATTTCACCAGCACCTGCAGCACCCAGTAGTGTCTGCATTGTTCAGCAGGAATTGCAGATACTTCACAGTGAGAGCTCTATTCTGATTATTTTATAGTTGGTACACTGGAAGATCACTAGACCCAATTAACTTACATCAGACTATTAGGGTGGTGAGTTCCACTGTGCTATTCTGAACAGAAGAAAAYAGCAGAGCTTCTGTAAAAGTGCTATTTCCTCTTGAAAGACCAAAATCCAYATGAGAAACTCAGTGGAGTGCCTTTCAAACAACTGTGCAGGATAATCAGACTGCTTATCCTACGAGGCCCCAACAAGTTAATCCTAAAAAACAAAGAGCTGGAAGTTCCCTCCTCCCCACAGTAACACCCAGCCACCCCAGCTTCCAGCAGAGGAGTGCCAGGCTCAGCTCCAAGCCACAATTTCCAGACCCTTTTTTCAGCRGTATTAGCACAATGCCAAACTGCAAAAAGAACCCCTGCAAGTAACCAAAAAATCCATCTCTGTTGCCATGCAGTCCCACAGCAGAGCTCCCACCCCTTCCTACAGCACACCCTTCCAATCTGTGTTCTSAGCAATGAACAMTGGCTGAGTAGTGATGTACAATGAAAGCTGACCAGGTATCACAGCATGAGKTTGTCAGTCCCACACTTCTTCTCTTTCTAAGGCTACAGGAGTGGAGGAACTTGGGCATTTTTATCCAGTTGTGCTTATACAGATGTTGCTYGGGGAGCAGGTGGGTAAAAAACCCAAAGAAAACTGGCACTGAAGGCAACAACCACTGGTAGATCTGAAAATTTGATCTCAAACAGCTGCATACTTTCAGGTATTAAGATACCCTGAGCTACATGACTTTTTAAAGCACCTTTTTGAATAAATTACTGAAGTTTCAGTCAAAAGCACTTAAGGACACTTCTCCATTAAAAACAGGAGCCAGGAGAAGGGCAGAAAAGAGATGATGCAGGTAAGTGATGC
Source organism: Mixornis gularis (assembly GCA_003546035.1). NCBI lineage: Eukaryota > Metazoa > Chordata > Aves > Passeriformes > Timaliidae > Mixornis > Mixornis gularis. The sequence goes on along the minus strand of QVAJ01000241.1, from coordinate 486,260 downwards.
TACACAGTGGAAGGCAAGAAGAACCAGGTTTTGGGCTCTGTGTGGTCCCCTCCTCGTGTGCCTGGGCACCACAGCATGTGTTAACCAGGACTCCAAATCCAGAGGCAAGTTCCCATCAGTTCCAAATTAAAATGACCAGCACCATTAGGAAAGTGAAGGTGGCCCTGGCCCCATGGTGGATCRGGGCAGAGGGTTCCTCTGTGAGTGGCTAAGGATGGAGAGGCAGTGAGAAGAACCAGGACAGGAGGAGCCAGAATCTCTTTGGCTGGAGGAGCAGAATGGGGAGGAGGCTGCACTTATGGAGCAGTTTGTGAGGCAGCTGCTGGAAGAACTGACTTTGGGAAGCTGGATATTTGTACTGCTGATGTAGGATGCAGGAGCAAGGGAGGAATGGAGGCAGCATGAGCAGCTTCCATGGCTAGCAGTGGGAATGCTCCSAGCAGCCAGCACAGTGGTAAGCAAGGATGGGAAGAAAATTATATATATATACACACACACATATATACGTGTATATATACATATATACATATATATTAAAAAAAAGGAAGAAGAGATCTTCATTGCTTATCTAACTTTAAAAAAAGAGAACCAGAGGAAGGGAAAAAACAACAAGAGGAGAGAGAAGCACCAGTCACACAGAGTTCACAAGGCTTTTTTTTGCTCCCAGGGTCACTGCAGTGGCTCTGACCTTCGTGGCCGGAGTCTCCGCTGGCCCGTGGACTTGCGCGTGGCCACGGCGGCGGTGAAGCCCACCAGGCAGCACAGGGACGTGGTGCCAAACTTGGCCGTGTCCAGCCAGCTGGGAGTGTCTGTCTTCAGGTACCTCTCAGCCAGGTGCAGGCTCATCACCACCACCCAGAGCACGGAGGAGAAGGCGTCGATGCGCCGCAGCCTGCCAAGGGGAAAGGAAACAAACACGGGCTCAGGCACTGGGGTGTCGCTGCAGGGCACGAGGTAAAGGTGCCTCACTCCAGTAAGGAGGCAGCAGAAATCAGGTTTTATTGACAATTCATTCAGCCCTTTTATAACATGCTGCACTAAAAAAACATGTTATTGGTCCATAGGGCTGACACCTCTCCCATTGGCTCAGTAACAGAAATAGCAAACAATGCCTGCTGTTATGGGAAAGGAATATTGTTTACACAAGGTTGTTTTGGGAAAAAGAAAACTTTTAAAAGGTTTCCCTTGGGAAGAGCTCAGGCTCAAAAAATATCAGGTCCACACCAGGGAACCCCCTTGGTCCCGAGGAAGGAGAGGGGAGGTGGGGAGGGTACCCAGGCTGAGCAGGTTCTGCACTGCCTCTGATTACAGCACATCACGTGCAGCCCTGCCTGCTGCTGGGCAAGTGTCCGAGCAGATCAGCTCCATTTTCTGCCAGAGCTGCACAGGCAACTTTTCATTCACAGTAATTCAACTGAATGAATCAAGGCACGCAGCTCTACACGTGCCATTCTGGGGAAGGTTTACCCCTGGATCACCGGGGCAGCACAGGACGGGACAGCTCCCCCCGGGGCAGTCTGAGCACACCCACCTGAGGCGCCCGGCCAGGAGCATGGCCAGCAGGCAGGTGAGCAGCCCCAGCACAGCCACTGCCATCTGGTGGTTCTTGCCGTAGGCCCACGCCGCGCTCAGGCTCTGCAGCAGGCGCTCCGGGAGCAGCTCCCGCCAGCCCCGCCACGGGCTGTCACTGCCGTTGTCACTGTCACCGCCCGCACGGGGGCTCGGGCCAGTCCTGTTCCGCACCGGGCCAGAGGGGACAGGAGCAGGGACAGCTGTGCCGAGGGAGAAGGGGTCGCCCGAGCCGTACAAGGCCATCAGAACCAGGAACGCACAGCTGAGGAAGGCCAGGAACCGCAGAAGTATCACCTGAGCTGGCGTGGTGATGGAAGTGGAAGAGGAGGATGAACACAAATTCTGTAGGGGAAGGGAGAAACACCTTGTCAGAAGCTGAATGAAACTGCAACAAGGTTTTGAAACTGTGCTGTATGAAACACTTCCAGACTGAATGGTTTACTGGACTGCTCTGCTCAAGTCCTTCTAAGTCTCTGTACTGGGCTGACACCACATGGGATTATTGCAGACTAGCAAGGAGCAACAGCAGAGACACGAGCAGAACACCAAGGCCAGGCAGGGCAGTGAAATAAGGAGAAGGTCATAATTCAATTCCCATTGTTCTTTTTTTTCTTTTTTCCCCTTGTACTCTGTAATTTCCTGCACCTCGCTCATAAATTGGCTTCCCTACCTCCCCTTCTCTGCCTGTCAAATTATTTTCCTTCCCCTCTATTATTACACTAGACTTACCTTCTGGYAACTGTGCTGAATGACACCAGCAAGAGAGAAAACCTCAAACTAACAYGAGAAGCATCCGTGGCAACTCTCCTGTGCTCTTCTAAACTGCTGCCACATGCCCAAGCTCCCCGGGCTGGAGAGCCCCAGGCTGCTGCCTCCCTCTCCCAGCTGCAGAGGCAGAGCAGGGCACAAAGCTGTGTCCCTGCCCYGCAGTCCCCASGTGTCCCCAGGTACCTGGGTGTAGCTCTTGTTGGTCTCCCGGCGCCTGAAGTGGTGGCTGAGCAGCAGYGCCCGCAGCTGCCGGTTCTGGTGTTTGATGTAATACTCCACAGCAGCCTGGCACGGGCGGCACAGCTTGTAGGTCTGCTCCAGGTGGTGCTTGTACACCTCAATCTCCTCGTCGTACTTGCCCTGGTGAGAGAACGGCGGGGGAGAAGCAGGTGAGGAGTGCAGGTGCCTCGGCAGGTGTCACATTTGCTGTTGACAGGAGGGCAAAGCGTGGCTGCAGTCTCACAGGGACAGCTCCTGACASCAGGGCTGGACAGAGAGCAAGCTGCAGGCCAGGCACACGGCCAGCCCCACACAGAGCTGGCCCAGCCTCCACGTCCCAGCAGGGAGGGCAAAACACAGCCCTGGAGAAGGCTGCTGTGSCCCAACATCAGGATTTTGAATTTCCATGCCTGATTTCGCTGTCTTTGCTGAGATTTTATGAATTCCACATAGGTGAGACAAGTAACTAGGATTGCTCTTCCTCTCCTTAAATGAGGTGACACAAAATACCTGCTGCTCCTTCACTTCAGGCTCATCCCTCCCCGGTGTGCTCCTGCTGTCACTGACACCCTTATCCAGGAATGCTGGACAACACAATCCCAGGTTTCTCAGCTGGCACAGGCACTGCACTTCACTGGATGCCTAAAAAGGGGCCAAATGCTGGCAGTACTTGAGCAACTGGATAGGTCTGGCAAGGGGCAGGGACTAGAAATAAAGCTGAGAAAAGGGCACCAGCCAAAGATATTCTCATTGAGTGTGATCAGRTTTCAGTCTGTTCTCTGGGAGTCATTCTGATTAAACTCATTATAATCAGACAAAGCAGACTGGATTAGGCAAGCCAGAGGATGTTCACAACAGTMAGCACAGTCTGACCCCAAGGTTTGACCATGGTTGAAGACTAAGGAGTGCAGCACTAAGTTCTCTGCACAAAACTTTAGGGAGCCATAAAACTGTGAAGGAGAAACCCCACTATCCCATCCTCCATGCATATTAAGTAATGGGAAGACCAAGAAGTTGCTGAGCAGGAAATCCTGCTGCTGTAACTGCAAAATCCCTTTGCCSTCCTAGGCACAGATGGAAACCAGGGAAATTATATCACTGCACAGGATTCCTCTCCCACTTCACTTGTAAATGCAGAGCAGCACAGCCAGGGCCTCAGGAAAACAAAATCTATTAAGGCTTCATGTTAACTAGCTGGGTCTTGTGTCTCTCAGGTCCCATAAACTCAGTCATGGAAGTACTGGAGTTGTAAGATTATCTCAGAAATGTCTTGGGCTCAAGCTTCAATTTCCTGTGCTCATCTAGAASAGGGGAACATTCCAGCTTTGAAGTAGAATTAGGCAAATTTGCAACATTAATCACTGGACTTCTCTGCACTGGAGTGCCACACAGTGCTTCTGAAGCCTGCTGGAGCATCATTCCACAGCACACTGAGAAACTGCTCTCTCTCCTGCCTAATAGGGTGCAGCATGGAATAAACAGAGCAGGAACAGCAGACACATGGATGGGAATGCCTTGGACAAACACTCTCCAGTGAGGCAGTCCCTAACGAACACTTACCTCCTCCCTTGGTGAGAATGAAGCCAGCTGTTTGATTTTCATGGTTTGATGGTTGTTGCATTTCTTGCAGAGCAGAATTTGGCTGCTCACCCACTGCTGTGGTTTGGCAGGGTCACAGAAGGTCGGACTGCCCGACACAACGTGGTTAAGATGTTCCATGTACTGGGCAGGGATGGGCTTGTTGTAGTCTCCATTCTGACAAAAAGCAGGGGGAAAAGAGAACACTCAATCACAAAATCAAAGCTAGGTTGACAGTAAGATTCCCTAAGCTYTGTCAGCTCTACATTTCATTAACACTCACCTACATAACAAARTAAGTAAGTAAAAAAAGACACAAAATACTTCAAACCTTCCCCCCATCTCCACCGGCTCGCACACCTATTGCATGTAGCTGGTGGTGCTGGATTTCAGCTTAAGACAGGCTTTGCTATTTAACAGAATACAAAACCAGAGAAGAATTGTTCCATACAGTAAAAAAGGCATTCTTAACAGATATGTCAAGGCCACTTTTGCCCTTTAAAGCAAGAGAGGAAAACTCATCTCGATGTCTCCAGTCAGCACCCCCCAGCAAGCAGATTCTTTGTCCAAGCTGAGGTGCTGAGCCCAGGGGTGCTCAGCACAGAGCTGCCAGCTGTCCCTCCTCCTGCAGGAGCCCTGTGAGGTGAGGATGGCCCCYCAGGTGAGGATGAGGGTGTACCCAGGTACCTCCTGGAAGCCGTTGTACTGCTCGCAGTTGGGGCAGTCCCAGCAGTTGCGGTTCCCGTAGGGCACCACCGTGTCCTGGCTGCAGAACCAGCAGTTCACCGTCACGTGCGTGGGCTTCTTCCTGCGGGGAGAGGGCACGGCTCAGCCAGGGCTCAGCTGAGGGAGAGGAGAGCCACGGCTTTCCAACAGCGAAAGGCAGGAAAACAGACAATCCTCCCACTCCGTGTGCTTCATGACATGACTTGGAGTAGTCATTTGAGCAGTGAAAGGACGGAATGTTAAAGCAGAAATGAATTCTGCCTGACAATCATACCTCTGTTCTAGTACTACGGACAAGCCAGAACTTTAATAACARCTCTGTGATTTACCCACTTCACTGTTTTTCAGGGGCATATTTGGGGCTATGAGTCCTCTCCATAATCAGCAGTGCTATTCTATGAGAAGGTGCAGTAGAATTGATGCTTAATACACAGGATTCCAGGGAAAGGAAGTCAGGATGCACAAGAGCTGCCTGTGATGGTGCTCAGAAACCCAGGAAACAGGCTCATGGTTACAGCTCTATCCACCCTGTTTGGTAGAAAATTTTTCAAGSACAAGAGCATATATCCTGAGGTTCCAGCATTGGAAACAGCTGTTTCTTCACAACTTTAGGTACTAAAGGAACTGAGGAATCAACATTTCATCCCCTGCTTTTACGCACTAGAACTGAAGGGATAAAGACTAATGACCTTGATCCATGAGCCCCTTGTTTTCTGAAGCAATGCTGTTAAAACAAAAGCCAACACAGACAAACAGCTGGGACGTGGCCCCACCACCACAGGTTGTGACAGATGCTTGGGCAAAGACCTTCAGGGCCCGACCCCTGAGCCTGCCTGCCAGAGAAGCTCTGCRTTTGTCTCCAAACTCAGTGCAATCCCCAAGAGGAGCCTCCTGGCAGGCCAAGGCAGCCCAGCCCAGCTGTCTGGGTTTATCAGAACCAGYCCCAGTTCCAAGGGAGGGCAGCTGCTCAGGACTCGTCTCTGCAGACAGCTGGACCCAGCTCCAGCAAGGGATTGATCTGCGTGGCTCCACTGCCACAGCAGAGAGGGTGACAGAGCAGGGGAGCCACTGACAGCAGCCAAAGTGCTCCCAGCTGAGAGCAGCTTCTCCCTGCTCTAGGAAATGTTCTCTGCTGCTGACACATCTGAGTGCTGCAGAATTGTTGTCTGGCACCCTGCAGCCAAACAGCCAGGTGGRTCTTCTCTCTCAGCCATCACCTCTGTAGCTGGATCTCCACAATTAACATTTTTCCCACTTGCATTTCCATACACCATGCCTTGAAACTCGGTTCATAAAATATCAAACCCTCAAGCAATGTCTGAGCCTCCTGTTTAGGCACTAACAATGAGGATATGCTTGAAATGAAGCACTGAAAAGTCAGAATGCACAGAGGATTCCCTGCCAGATGCTGAAAGAAAATGGCTGGAGCTACTAGGATAACAGATTCTCATCTCAAAATAGATGCAAACACCCACACCCCTCTTAAAATGAATATTCCCTGCTCAACTTTCTTCACTGCCAAGGGGGCTCAACTGATCTGAGTTAAAAATATCCCTGCTAAAACTAACAGGCAAAAAAGAACCAAACCCAAACCAAGGCAGAGTTTAAAGCAGACAAACCTAGGTCCATAGTCTGAGTTACCCATGAGCTACTGCTGTCCCAAAGCCAAGCACGTGTCAAATCAGCCGGATGGAGGAGGGACAGCAACACCTGTTGTATTTGTCCAGTCTCACCAGCACAGGTGTAAAAGCTGTGCAAATATAACATTARGCTTCAACCAGCAGCACACAAACCCTGCAGCTCCTGGGGCACAGCCTGGACTCCAGCCTCTGCAGGAGGTTATTGCCCAGGTACTGTAGAACCTGCCACACTCCCTCCCTCTCACCACTGCACACCATCCTCTGGCACCCACAGAAATAAATGGGTAAAACACCACCCCTCAGCCTCTAGCCACCCCCAGGCTCTAAATCCCATGACACGACAGAGGTAAAAGCACTAATTTCAAGGATAACAGAAGTGGAAAGCACACATGAAGAAATGAATATAGCAGTCATGCTATAAAGCAAAAATCATCAGTGCCAAACCCTACCTGAGAACTCACTAATATCAGAGACCAAACCCTCAGTATACTTGAGACCTTCCCATCTTTTTCCAAACAGGATTTCATTGATTGGTCTTGAGGCTCAGGAAATGCTACCAAGGATTAAATAGCAGCACTCCATTCTGACWATATATGCAAAAGAAATGGCTAAGTCCTGGATTATTTAGGATAAGAGGCAATAATACTTCCTTCTGGGAACCTATAATCTGTTGCCATAGAAATAGGTGCAAAAAATCCCCCATTCCCAATCTAGTGRATGCAACAAAGAGGAACTTAGGCTCCTTCCAACTCCCAGCACTCTTCACTACTCCTTTTTTATACACACATTTAAGGTCATGCTGAAGTCCATGCTCCTACTGGATTGCCAGAACAACAGTCTACCTTGATAAGTGCTGGTGGTAATAAACGGGATTTGTAAATATTTTTATTTACATCTATTCCCCACCCTCTCTGCTATTAAGTCAGAAGACGAAGATGTTTACTTTTCTGTAGTSTTGAAAGAGACCACTGGTGGGTGTGCAGTTCTTTGCTGGGTTACCAAGGATTAGAAGAAAAACCCAATTCTCCATTAAAAGTATTTAAAGCAGCAGTCWTCATTCTGGCATAACTGGATCACAAAGCAATTATTCAAATGGCTACACCTGCAAATCTGAACAAAAAGTWCATGGGGAAGAAGAGCTGTCTTGCACAGCTCAGTTTTGATCAAACCACATCTGGTGGCAGTCAGACAGACCAAGTGCTGGCACAGCACTGTTGGCACAGCTGGGTTAAGAGCTCAGCTGAAACTCAGCTCCAGGGACACTCCTGGGTTGCACAAAACAGCTGCCAAACCCCAGGTTGTGCCATGCCCATCACCTGACAGAAAAGGGGTCTGTCAGTGCAGACCCAATGCTACACCCCATTTTCCAGAGCAAGAAAAACACATCACAGCTGCCCAGATTCCAGCAGGGGAACTATAACACAGATGCATTTGCTCAGAACTAGCAGCTGTAGACAAGACTTAGCCACAAGAGCAAATTTCCAGTACAGTGATGTGAGTTACAACACAGCCTGTCCTCTCCCATGAGCCAGGCTTAGTGTCCTCTCAGCCAGGAAAAAGGTGCCCAGTGGACTCAGGCAGGGACACACACCCAGGGATAACCACCCCAGGTTCTGTTTGTATCTGGACATCAAATCTGTTATCTCCTTGATAAACAAAAAGCAAAGGCAGCATCACATCTATGTCTGACATCACATCTGTGTCCCTTATTAAGCTGTCCTCCTTGATGACTATGGAAGATTCATTCAACTAAGGCAGAATAAGAAATTTGGAACTATCAGAATAGTACTGAGAAACACAAATATGTAGGCTCAAACAATTATCAAAGTCACCTGAAAGAATTTACCAGCAGTCTTCAAAGACTGGGAAGAAATGCTTTCCATTCCAGAGACCTTTTGATGAACTTGAGCAAAACAAATCCCATCTYCTCCCTCAAAAGGCACGCTAGCATCAACTGGGTCAAAGAAATCTTGCCTGCTTCACTGGGATTGCTTTAGGCCACTTGGATTTCTTGGCTACCCTAAATATGTCATAGAAATGCCAAGTCTTGTATCTGGGCTAATGCCCCATTGATCATTGATATGGTTAAACAAACAGCAAATGCTTTAGAGCAAACCTTAGACATCATATTGAGGATGTAGGAATATTCTTCTCTTGCACAGCATAAACTTGAAGTGAACCTTAACACGGAGCCCTCRGGACTGGCTTGTCTCCAATAGAAGCACTTAATAGATGAGCAGACTGCAAAGTCTATTGCTGCTACAGAGACTGAAGTGCCTTATATTCCACACATCTCTACGTTCCTTTCATGCTATGCTAGATTAGAATCTGTCAAAATAAGCTTTTCTCCTTTTATGAGATCTGAATCACCACATCTCTCCTGATGCTTTTCAAACCTGGATTTCAGTCGTTCTGAATTCAAATTGTTCGAAGGTCACGAACGTTCTTTGCAATTAAGAAACAAGTAACCAAAGAATTTTGGTCCCTAAACAGTAATTTTGACTTGTATAGAATCCCCCCAAGTTCTAGCACTGTGCTAACAGCGTTGTTATTTTACAGACCTGTTCCCCATCAATCCTTCCTTYACCCCACATCAACCATCCCAAGGAGCAGGATCTTCTCTTTCCCTGCCTCGAAGACGTCAGGAAAGGAGCGGGGGAGACCCCGATGGGCAGAGCCGCGTCCCCGGCGGTGTCCCCGGGCAGCGATGGGTGTCACCGCGGCCACCGCAGCGCGCCAGGATGCTCAGCCCGGCACACAAAAGCCATTCCCGGGGATACGGGAGCACGCTCCAGCCATTCTCCCGCACATTCCTGCCCCGCACAGCCGCCCTGGGACCGGGCACGGACCTTACCGGGGCTGTCCAGGAATGGCCCCGATGCTCCCACACCGCTCTGGGGCCGGGCACGGACC
>QVAJ01000241.1:459589-475301 GCA_003546035.1 Mixornis gularis | reverse complement strand
TGAACAGCCCGGCACTGCACAGGATATCCTGGGACAGGTCCTGATGAACAGCCCGGCAGTGCACAGAATATCCTGGGACAGGTCCTGATGAACAGCCCGGCACTGCACAGAATATCCTGGGACAGGTCCCGGTGAACAGCCCGGCACTGCACAGAATATCCTGAGCTGGAAGGAACACAACCCGACCCCCGGCCCTGCACAGACACCCCAAAATCGCAGCCTGGGCATCCCTGGGAGCGCTGTCCAAACGCTCCCGGAGCTCCGGCAGCCTCGGGGCTGTGACAATTCCCTGGGGAGAACCTGATAATCCCCCCTACCCCTGCCCTGACACAAATCCATGGATTCCCTCGGGTGTGTCGCTGCCCACAGAGATCAGTGTGTGCCCCCGTTCCCTCGGGAGGATGCTGCAGACCGGGATGAGTGTCCCCTTGGTGTGACCTGCACACAGCCCCAGCTCTGAAGGGGGAAAGGCTGCAAAGCCCTCGGCAGATCCACCCCAGCACCACAAACACGGCTCTGAACACAAACACGGCTCTGAACAAGGCACAGAACTGGCGGCTGGTCAGGAGCTGTCCCCTGGAAAGGAAAGTGACCCCATTCATGCTCTGATCCCTCAGCACACACGTCTGCTGTCCTCTCAGAACAGCTGGTAGTTTGACAATCCTGCTGTGCTGTTACATGAAATAAGAGGTTAAGATCTCTCCCAAGTACGAGACTGATCCAGCCTCAAACTGTRTAGTTGTTTTTGTGATTAAAACAAAAGGAAAAGCTTCTCAGCACAATAAAATTGCTTAAAATTCAAGAGTTCCAAGTTATGTCACCATCGTGTTTTTTAAAGGCATAAATGGAAAAGTTCTTCACAGACAARTATTTGTGCTGGGAGTAAGCTGCACTTTTAAGCTTAACTATGGTTGGGCTCTTCATTGTTCCATTTCCATCTCTACGGATTTAACCACGGAAATTAATTCTGTGGAGTAACAGTGAATGTTTCATCTTAACGATTAAAAGGCAAATAATTTTTCCATCTCTCTTCCATTGTTTAGTGCAATTACTTAGGGATTGTATTATGATACCAAATGATGGGGAAAGGAGGAAGAACAACCCACCCAGTCATTTGGCACACCAAGACCTCCTGTGTGTKCTCCATGACTTGTGCTGCAGAGCTGATTTTTTTCCCTACACAAGTCCCTCCCTTCCTATCAGCTCTGTCTGTACTATCAGTCCAACCAGAGGTGCATTGTTTAAAATTTAGTTTCCTCCCTAAAGGAGCTAATGAGGAACTTGTGCAAGGGGCAGTACAAGCATGGAACACAATTCCCAGCAAATGCAGATATTTTGAGGGCTGTCAAGGCAACCACAGATATCTAAGAGGAGGCAGTAAGTCTCACAGKGTAAGGACTTGGGAAACCCTTGTGTGGCTCAGAAATTCTTCCGAAATGAAATTAACCCACATGAGTAGCTCATAATATTGCATAATAATATATGTGTTTAATTTCCATTTAACTGTTAATTTATGAATGGAAACAGGCGCAGTCCTGGTAAAGTTAATGGAATCTTTGTGGTCACTTCAGATAGCAGCAGTTTCATCACCTTGCTGATAGTTAAATAATTAATTACAAAGGGTCTAGTAATGAAGCCTTTACGTACCTTACATGAAAATGACTTTCTGTAGAAGCTGGAGAAGAGGAAAGAACAGTGAAAAATTCCTTTAGACCGACTTTGACAAGCAGAGAAAGGTTGTTGGTTATTTTTAAATTCAGGTATHGTTTTGGAAAAAGCTACTTCAAATTCTTCCCTCTGGTAATAGGCTTATTCCATACCCAGYGACATCAATGGGATTGCTCACAGAGCATCACCTAAAAATGGTAACTCTTTACAGGGTTTAAGGAATCAAGGGTTAGTGAATTTTAAAAATTCTGTTAGAGAGAGGAAGGAAAAAGGATTTCATTATACTAATTCAGAAACTCTATTATCTCCCAATATAGCTTATTAACCCCTTATCAAATAAAGACTTAAACCAAAAATTTGTTCACTTTCTCTTGCTTTCTTTCTTACCAAGTCCCAGACTTTTCAAAAGAGTTGGAGTTCCCTCCCCTCATTCTCAAAAGACATCAGCAGTCTACACATTTCACTAACGTTTTAGAAGTGAGCTAGTGCACTGGAAGTACAGAGGAATGCTAATTTAGGAAAGCAAGTCTCAGAAAATATTTCAGAGTAGCAGCACAAGTGTCCTAGTTCTCAAAAATAGAAATACTGCTTGACAGTTTTGCCTCCTATAAAGAGCCTGAAGCTCTTGCTGCTCGTCGTCTCCATAAAAAAAGCCATGTCAATTTTTACTCAACTGTTTCCTATTTTAGCTTAGAGGAAATGTGGTAAGTTATTTCCAGGAAGACATAATAGAAATCAGTTATTTTCTGCAGTTTTGCCTCATAATGAGGTACACACACATTCTACTCTCTTTGCACTGAGCTCYTACATCACCCTGATGTCAAACATGACCTCAAGTCCCAGTCATCAGCTGGGGTCTGCTGGGAACAAATGGGAAGGTTTGGACCCAGTTACCAGCCCATCCCGTTTCTGCATAAAATCCCAGCCTGAAAACCCCACCTGACCRAAGGCAGCCCCACTCAGCCCCAGGTTGTCTCCTCAGGCTGCCCATGCTCCTTCCAGCATCTCTGCTGTGAGCAGTCCTGAAATCAMAGCTGTCCACAAACACTTGTTCATGCCCCAGGTCTCAACACCTGCTCAGACCGTGAGGGGCTCGTTGTTGTCACCAGCAGGGAAGGCCAAAGCTGGGCTCAGATGCTGCAGGGTTTGTCTCAGCTGCCAGAGCAAATGACACCAGTGAACAGAAGGGCAGAGTATGGCCAAAGCAAAACACCAGCCTACGTGTGAGCTGTAAAATACATTATCCTGCACCATCAGTAGTAATTCATATGTCACACTTTAATCACAATTAAAGTGCTGCTGCAATGCAAGCGGGGTGAAGACTATTTAAATGAAAGCATTTTCTAATGCTTTTGAAAGAACTAATCTCAAGTATGCAGGATATTTGATTCATAAGTGAAAGGTAAGAATTGCATCATGAGAACTGCTGAAAATCTTTCTCTTGTGGAACTTCCACAGGGCAGCCAGTCACTGACTGTCCTTATGCTCTCAGGCTGCACCAAAGCAAGGTCTMAAAGCCAGGACAGATCTGTTCCTAGCCAGTACCATCACCATGTATCCSAAATGCACAGGGGACACAGAACTGTAATCACATTCTTACTAAAAGCCTCCCACCATCGTATTGCCAKTGCCAACTGGCTTTTCTAAGAGATGCTGGTGTGCACAGCATTGTTGTTATTATTATTAATATTGTCATTACTATGATGGTCCATACCATCAAAACAGAGAAATAAGTTTGTCCTACTTGAACACTCCAGAGTGTTCAAGCAGTGAACAATGCACCCTGGAAAAAACAGAACTACTCTCAAACTTATTTGGGCACTTAGGCTRTCACAGTGCTCAAAAGCAACATGATCCAGTTGTAAGAAGACAGTTTCAAATATCCAAGCCAGTTCTCCTGTTTTAATACAGTTTTAATGAACATCAGTCCAAGAGATCACTTGATAGTATGAGGTACATTCCTTCACCACATATGGCTGTGCTTAAGGAAAATGACAAATATATAATTAAATTAAATACTGTAATTTAATTTAGTAGCAGTTTAATTATCAAGTTAAAAAAAATTATAATTAACTATTAACATTAATGACTTGAAACCTTTTAGAAAGCATGAGTCCAAAGGGAAATATCCACAGGTGGTCACAGACTTGTAGTGTTTTCCACCAGCACTGCCACCTGCACCAGTCTCTTAAAGGACTATTTGTTCAGTGAAGAAATTGGTCTTCAGTCTGTAGCAGGACTCTGGGCTCTGCTACTTGGCGTGGTCTTCCAGGAGATAGACAATTAACTCGTAGGTGGACAGGACGATGGCTGTGTTTGGGATCTGCCGGATGAGCTGGGCAAAGAGTCCTCTGTAGAAGGCCAGGTACCCCTCCTCCCGTGCCACCAGCCGAGCTGTCTGGATGAAGGTCTTGTACTTGGTGCCCTCCTCTCGCAGCCGTGTCCGGATCACCTCTGCACAACAGGGACAGAGCCCACGGTTACCCAGGAGAGCCCAGAGTCAGCCAGGAGAGCCCAGAGTTAGCCAGGAGAGCCCAGAGTTACCCAGGAGAGCCCAGAGTTACCCAGGAGAGCCCACAGCTAGCCAGGAGAACCCACAGGTAGCCAGGAGAGCCCAGAGTCAGCCAGGAGAGCCCACAGTTAGCCAGGAGAACCCACAGGTAGCCAGGAGAGCCCAGAGCTAGCCAGGAGAGCCCACAGTTAGCCAGGAGAGCCCACAGTCACCCAGGAGAAACGTGCCAGGAGCAGGAAAACTCCTGTGTGCAAACCCCAGGGACGTGGAAACCTCCTGTACCAACTGCCAGCCAGCACAGAACCCTGGGCACACTGCCCTGCAGGCAAGAGGAAGAGCTAAAGAGGAGTTCTCTTTCATGTGGAATAAATGAATGATTTGCTCTTTGAAGCTAATACAGATCTAAATGCTTTACTGATGCTCCCATAATCAATATTGCTCCCTCTACACAACCACACCATTCACATCTACCCAAAAAGACTAACACCATTCAGTCCCCAAGTGCTTCCCACAACCTGACCACAGAATCCCAGAGGCTCTGGGTACTTACCCAGCTGAGGCTACTAGTGAGAACAGAAACATTAGGCAATCAGTTTTTTKGTGGTTGGGGAGTTGTTTTTAAACTAGCAAGTCCCAACCACATGTCTGACTGGGAACAGTGGGACCAGGACTGAAAATGCCAGTGCAGAAGCCAAAGTAACGTGCATTTGGCCTTTGGAACAACTAAGAGTTTTACAGCCCCAGACCCGTCATTTGTCTTGGATTCCAGGCCACAGCTGTTGTCCTGCACTCATAAATGGAAGGGTTAACATACCATGAGGATAAGCAATACAGGAGGCACAGCCCTTGGAAACAGCAGCAGCAACCATCAGTCCGAAGAAGCTCGTCGAGGTCCTCTCGGTCCCGTTAGAGGAAGGGGGCAGCTGGACTTCCTTTAAGTGCTTTTTTAAACTTTCATAAATAGCAAAGCAGATAATGGTCTCAGAAATCCCTGCATAGGAGGCAGTCAGGCCCCTGTAGAAACCACGGATTCCTTCTGTCTGGTAAACATATCTAGCACACTGCAAAGCATTCATTGGTTTGGAGCCCCTCACTCTAAAAAACAAACAGAACGGAGCCAAGAATCATGAGCCAAGAAAAATGATCAATATTAAAAAGAACTCCTTATGGCTTTCAATACTTTTTGTAACTACAAAAATGGTTCTCTAAGTTTTACTCCAAAATTCTCCTAAGAAAGCTGCACAGAGCAGGACTRTGATGCTAAGAGTGCACACTTGGCTTTGCTACTTCACTGATACATACTCATCACTCCTTCAGCTCAAGTTCAATCTAGTCTGTCACAGTTCACACCAAGGCCTTAACAGACAATAACCACTGCAGAGACATTGCTTTGTGTCAAACTGGTGATTCCATTTAAAGCCATCTACAGCAGGCCAAGAGACAGAAATCTGCTGCATGAGAAATGATCCTTCATTTTATGAGGCAGCACTCAGTTCAGTTCAGGGTGCCACCCTGCAAAGTGCTGGAATTAAGTCTTATAAATTATTTATAAAGCTGTCGTGCCTTATAAGATCCTTTTTGTCTGACCTAGCATGTCCTTGCAGGAAGGAATTTCCATTCTAAGCAGTCAYGTTATTAGCAGAGTCCCTTATTGCTGTGATATCCACCCGTGACTGTGAGGCATTCAACTGAAAGAAACTGCTGTCAAATTCCCTCTGTCTCCTGGATGTGTGGCTAACAGTAACACAGTGGTGAAGGAGGCAAGACAACATTAAACCACTGCAGCAGATTCTGACTGTCTGTAGGAAGTTGTATGAAATAAACTGCTGTGTCTTCATCACAGTTTGAAGCCAGCACCTTTYCTGTCTGACCTGGGATCAGTACAGGTACTGTACTGCCAAAAGGGACACARACTCCACCCTCATGCTCAGCCTCCCACATAAGCTCTCATGGCCCTTCCACAGCTTCTGTCACTGCTGTATCAAAGCCTTCAGTCCTCAATACATTTATCCTCATCATCAGCCCCAGAACTAGAGGACTCTGTAMGCAGCAGAGAGAAAAATAATACTATGCCAAATTAAAGGTTTACAGTGAAAGCAGAGGCTGAACCTAACCCAGCACTCAAAGCAACTCCCACATCCTTCTCAATAGTTTCTGTGCATCAAACTGAAGTAAGACACACAGAAMATGAACCTTTAGTCTGAGCACACAGAAACATGGCTTGAAAGGTGGAATTGAGAGCCAGGGGAAAACTGGGTGAGATCTGTCAAAGAGCCCTGAGCAAAACCACAATGGTTCAGTTTTCCAGAGTCTCCTGATGAGGAAAACCACAGTGGTTCAGTTTTCCAGAGGCTCCTGATGAGGAAAACCACAGTGGTTCAGTTTTCCAGAGGCTCCTGATGAGGAAAACCACAGTGGTTCAGTTTTCCAGAGGCTCCTGTAGCCACCAGTGGCATCCATCACTCCCCAGCAGTCACTCACTTCCGTTCCAGCTGCATCCTCGTTTTCACCATCCATATAGGGTTCATCAGGGAGTTTGTGATAAAGGCTGAAAGAACAAGACCAGAAGTACAGCTGAATCCAGGCCACTGTATTGCCATGAACCTCACACCCTGTGCAGTGAGACATTTCTAACACAGCTCCAGCCAGAGGTGTCAAAAGCCACACAGCTGCACAGCTTCCAATTTTATGTTAAAATTCAAGAGGCATCGACCCATGGACTCATCCTTTTTTCACCTATTTTAATATGTGTGTCATGTTCCTAAAGGCTGTTGCAGACAAGATCCCTTCCTTTCTGACTGGTTTYGGAATTCCAGCTCAAAGGAAACCCGTGGGGACACAAACCCGAACTGGGCTSGTGTTCCCCGGGGCTGTAGATGGTGCCATTGAGCTGCTCATTAACAGAACCCTCCCCTCATTAAGGGCTGACTTTGGGAACGATTATTTTTAGTGACCACTCTGGTGACTGATGATTGAACTGGGGAAGCTCTTCTGCAGTATTTTTCCTACAAGAACAAACTATTTTTCCCAGCCTGGTAGGAAAACTACAACATCCTGAAACCATTTGGCAAAAGCAGTATCAGAAGTTTAATGGTGTTTACTAATATTTTTTCCTTGCATTAAGAGACATGACCAGAGCATTGCAGTTGGAAAAAACATCCCAAATTAGTAAATAAAAACCTAGAAATATTTCCATGCTGAACAGAAAAACAGTTCCTCTGTAGACAAGGCCAGCTAGGAGCTGGTAAAATCCTGGGTTTTGGCATATACACCCCAGATTAAGGGCACATTTTCAGCACCTGGCCACTGTTGCTGGAATTGGAAACACTTACCTGCGGAACCTGCAGAACAGACATGCACAATGTTGCTGTTGGGCACAAAGATGCTGTTAAACTGCTCTTTAGCTTTGGAGTAGCATGCAAAATAGACAGCTCTGTGGGGAAAAAAGAAGAAAAGCAATGTAATACAGACARTATAAAATTAGACAATTATTGTTCTTTGCCCAGCCCCCTGAAAGACAGAATTCCCTCTGAAGAGGCCTCCACATGACTACTTCCATCTGCATGGACACAGGGGATTTTGTTTTCTTTCTTCCCTTACAATGCAGTGCCACAGTTTGACTTGACACCCACAGGGTGGGAATATTTTGCTGTGGGAGGCAGCAGGGCGTTGCAGACAGCATTGAGTGAGGTGCGTGGAGAAGCAGAGTCCAGGATTCAGAGCCCTGCTGCAAAGGTCACCTGKACAGAAACAGGATTCCCTCTCCTGGGTGGGGGGACCTCCCACCTACTAGGCCAGAGGCCAGAGGGGGAGTTCATCTCTCTTCAGGTTCCTTCCTAACTGGTTCAGTGTCAGGCAGAGAACACCTGCCAAGATCCAGACTGCTAATGGGCTTTATCATTTCCTAGACAGAGAGATCTTCAACCCTGCCAAGAATGGGACGGCCACAGGGACAGACCACTGAGGTGCTGAAAGATTTCCAAAGGCAAGCAAACTTTGCTGCTGCTGAAGGAGGGACACACACCCCTCCTGGGGCTGTGAGGCAGCAATGAGACTCCTTCCCCCTCAGCTGCAGCTTTTCATTTGAGAAGAATTTAGGCAGGCAAGGCCTAGAGAGCAACTGCTCTCCCCTGGCTGGCAGCTCCCACTCACTGCTCTGTGTTCAAGGGAAGCAGGACACTGGAATAATGCAATTATTAACCCTACAGACCTTTCTGCACTGCTTTCTTTTGAAGCACAGAAGTGGCTCTTGCAATGATGTGGAACTTAAGTATACTTGGCATTTAAGTGCCTAATTTACTCTGCACCTTCCAGTGTTACAGAAGTGTAAATCAGATTTTTATCAGTATGGTGTGTACACTGAGCAGAACACAGGCACAAATCTCAGTTTACAGATGGGATAATTTCATGGCCTATTATTTTGAATCGCAAATGCACTGTAACATTTGTGTTGGCACCTTAAACGTGGGTTTTAGCAATAGTTTAACTATTTACCTTGATGGTGCAACTCCAACCAAGTTTGGACCCAGCCCTCGGAAGAGTGACCTTGGTCCTTCTTTTTCCAGAATTGACCTTAAAATAAAAAACAAACAGGGAGGGAGAAGATAGTATTTGGGTTAAAAGTTAGTTTTTTGCTCTGTCAGGCAGAGAGCCAAAAGAACTACACAAAAGCAGAGTMTTAGATTTTAATCTATGTGATATATGTCAAAATAAGTAGAATTATACACTGAGTAAAGGCCACTGCACCATGAAATCCAGTGCTCTACAGGCAAATGGGTGTAAAATGACACAAAGTTATAATTTCCATCCTTTGAAAGCTGTCAGGAATTGAATCACAGTTCCATGGAGAACCCAGTGGTAGGTGACTCTGATGAACAAMGAATATTTTTACTGTTCTCTGTATCTAAGCAATTCAGAAGTTTGCTTCCCGTACAGTCCCGCACAGAGACATGGAAGAAGAAATGCTTTTCCCTTTCCAATTGCCGTGGGATGTGCTTTTTCCCCTGAGAGAGCCGACTGTGGCAATCCCAGTACAAACAATGGGAGTGCCCAGGCTGGCAGACAGCAGCTCCCTGACTGAGCCCAGCATGGGAAAACAGGGCAGGAAATTCCAGCTGACCCTGGGCTCCRTGGGGACCTCACTGCACCCACTGACCTGCCCAGAGTTCACACTCTGCTCTGCAGGTCATTGCCACTGCCCCGAGTGCTCCCCGCACATTCCAACCCAACCYCGGCAGACAGCAGCTTCTGACACACTTTTGTTTTCCGCAGCAGAGCTGAACTTTCTGTCTAAACTCCAGGGCTGAGTGTTTCCAAGGAGACAGATCCACCAACTACTTGTTCTTAGTCACTTAACAGTCACGACTGCAGCTTCCAGCTGGGCTAACTCATCAGAATCTTAAACGGATTAGACAAAAGCAGCCTGTCCTTCTGGAGAGCTTGCCAGCACCAGCAGCAGGCTTAACCTGCCCTCTGGGTACCTGTTTTCTCTCCATTTACAGCCGTTAAGGCTTTTCATACTTTTAACACCTTTAACTCTTACAGAGCAATTTTACTGGTAGGGCTCTAATGGCTCCTCCCTTAGCCACACAATTTTCCCAAACCACGAGGTCCAAATCATGTYCAGTTTATGGCCAGGACTGAGAAAGGGATGAAAGAGTCAAAGCAAGGGACTGAACTTCACTTCTTTCTTCCTACATTTGTATTTTCTCAGATCATAACCAAGAGCATTATCTGCTCTTCATAGATTCTGCCTGCAAGGGAATTGCAGCAGAAATACTTTGCTCTCAATCCTCTAAAGTAAACAGGTTGAAAACTTGGCAATACACACAGCTAAGCAATTTCTGAAGTGAAATGAAATCAAGATCCCAGTCACCAAACTTAATGAGCTTAATAGATATATTAAAAGGCTGACCCATTTTAAACCATTTCCTCTCGCCCTAAACAAAAAAMCAAAAAAAACCAGAAAAAGATGGGCCCAGAGGATGAATGAAGATCTTTCTGCCTTAAAAGTTTTCACTTTCTTTAGTTACAGCTGCCTAAAGTCCAAYGCTGCAAGGTGAAAAGATAGCAAAGGAAAGGGCATGAAAATCAAAGCAACTGGCACTGCCTTATGGATTCAGTCACGAATTGCTCTAGACTCACCTCTGAGTAGACAAAGAAATGTTTGGCAGGGGAAAGCAGGCTGTTTACAATACAGAAACTCAAGTCCCAGAATGACTCCAGCCAGAGAGCTCTGCAGAGAATTTGAATTAGCACTCCAGTGTTATATAACTGTGCAGCTTCTCCCCAGGCAGTCTGCCAGCCGTGCTGGCCTTACATAAAATCATTCAACTTGCACTGCTGGTCGGTATTTTCCTTGGCACTGCTGCCACCTGATCTCTGCAGGACCTCTGGATCACCCTGGGGTGCCCAAGCAGCCAAACAAACTCAATCCTTCTGCAGGAGGTCTGACCGTAAGTCCATGGTGCTTTGGTATTAAAATACAGTAGCTGAGATTGTCACAGTTGCTGGYAGAACTATTGAGCAGCTGTTAGATAATTTCCCATTTCCTCTTCTTTATGAACACACATCTGAAATGGAGCAGCTACAGCATCAAACACTGCAGTCTGAACCACCCAGGGCTTTTAACAGAGACTGAGACAGGACTGCATCATAATAATAATAATAATAATAATAATAATAATAATAATAATAATAATCAAAGACAACACCTCAGAGCAGAGGAGAGCTCAGTAAACCAGCAGCAGCTGAGAAGATAAAAGCCCCCAGGACCCCCACAGGACATTACATTTTAGTGAGGTGAAACTCAGGTCAGTGCCCAGGAGTGGTGAATGAGAGGAGGAGCAGCACTCACTTGAGAACACTGAGGAGCCCGGGGGACACAGACGTTGGCCTGACCATTCCTTCCCCACTGATGGTCCCCAGCTGCACCTGGGGGTAGTAGACAGTCCTGAAGGCCAGTTTTGAGGATTGAAGCCTCGTCTTTATCACCTCTAAGGGACACGTGAAGATGGCTCCAACTGTTCCTCCACACCTGCAAAGGACAATCCAAAGAGAGGGCAGAATGTGACAAACGTTGCTGCAGAGACGTGCAAACCCCAGCTCGGAAACAGCCTGAAGACTCATCCCCAGTTATCCACCCTGTGCACAAGCCTCTGGTTTAGCTTTGGCAGCAGGTGAGGCAGGGCTCTGTCCAGTGWGGGACTGTCCAGTGCTCGTGGGCAGAGACGGGACTGAACACAGAGATACCAACACTAACAAAAACCCCCGACTGACCACGGGGTCATGGGATCATTCACTACACACTGGGAGTTCTGCCTGCAAAAACTTCCATGGCATCCATGGTCCAGAGGCTGTTGTCCTAAAACAGACACAGCCTTGGATGGATTTTTCTTGTGGGAAGCAGGAAGCTGCCAGATGAGAACAAGCCACTGGGGATTAGGACACTACAGAATGAAAAAAAATAATATAATTCTTCACCATGTCAGTACTTGTGATTTAAGAGCTGTCTTCAGAAGTAGCAAATATCAAAACTACACTAAGATAGACACTCTTAAAAACAATGGATATCAACTTTTTTTASGGGGGAAGGAGGGAAGGAAGCAGCAAGGATGGGGAGGGTTGGCAAAAGAATAACAGGGCAGAAAGGCTCCTACAGAACAGACCTCCCATGCTCTGATAACAGAAGGATAAAAATGAAATATACACATGACCCTATAACAGGCATATATTCGTCATAATACTGTCAGACTGAACCTCAAAAAAAGCACATTGGGACAAGAATATAAAGTGTATGAGCCCTAATTCTCATTTTTACCAGTGATCTGGAAAGTGACTGGTCCAACTGTTTCTTTCTCTGCTGCTGTTCCTCTTAGGTAATAGAATGTTCCTTCTGGCAAACTCCATGATTAAACAGAATGCTGAGGTTGGCTAAAAGGTAYTATATCCACATTTTATTACTCAAACACACTGGGATTTAGGAAGACTTAGCTAAATAGTTCAGGTTTCTTGCAAGAGCATTTACTACAGCTGAACTGACTAGGAAATATTTTCGTTGTTTGCACAAGTGTCAAAGCATGTGATTGCTTCAGAAACCTGTGTTTATGATTTTCCTTAGAAAACGCCAGGGGTCAGCAGCTTAACTCTCTTTGATGTTCATGTGAAATTGCAGCTTTAGTAGTTTTCCATCAAAAGGAGATGAATTAAAAAAATAACCATACCCTTTTTCTTGTGTACAAAAACCCACATTGCTGCTGAAGGACATTGCATGCACTAATTTGGGAACAGAGATCCTCAGAAAGACATTAATAAAGGTATTAGTGGGTATTTTCTAAAGCCTCTTCCAGACATAACTACTTCACTAGGAGAATCTTTTTTTAAACACAAGGGAAAGGGCAAYAAAAGAGTGGCAAAAAGATCCAAGCTGTAGATGCACAGCAGCTCATGAATGCAGCTTATTTTGCCTGCTGAATCAGTATGTTTTATATGAACAGAAACCATTCTCTGCCAAAGCCCCCACGTCCCCACACTCGCGTTAACAGCGTGGCCACCCAGGCTGTGCAACCGCAGAAATGAAGGTTCTTTACGAGGCTCAGACGAACAGCCCAGACCTCCGGGCAGGGAACACAATTTCCTCACCAYGGCTTTCAGGTTCGGCAAGTTCCTGCCCAGCTACGACCCCAAACTGCGCTTTTCAAATGCAAATACACCCACCGGGAGAAACTGCTTTCCTGGGGTGATGTGATTTAACAGCGTCGTTCAGTGAGTCCCTGCACACTCCACTCGCTGAAAGGGACAGAAACCCCAGCTAGGGACAATTCACACATCCACAATGACAGACACTGTAAGRAAGAACTTTGCCTTTCTCCCTCTGAAAGCACTTCTGTTCTTGAGTGTTGACTGAAGTCACTGAGTTGATCAGGAACTCAGGACACAGCAGCTGAAATTGTGTCACTTGGCTCTGAAACACCCGGGCTCACAGACCTTATCAGGCCTCTGATTATTTTGTGTACTGAAGCAGGGCTTGGAGCTGAGCCCCTGCGGGTCCACACAGCCCGGGAGGAAATGGCTTCAGCTCATCCTTCTCTCTTTGGTCAGAGCAATCCCACATTTCTCTGAAATGGCATTTCCAGGGGAAGAGCCCCATCAGGAACGGCCCCTCCAGCAAAACCTTTTCTGTTCCCACAGCTCAGACATTACCTGGAACAGAAAGTGTTTTGATGGTCCCCCCCACTGCTGCCTTTCCAACTGTGTCTATCCAATACAGACACACGTATTTAACGCAATTAACTCCTGACTAATCAACACACGCCAGAGCAAATGCAAGTCTGGGGGAACTTCATGAAGGTAACTTGATTGCTTTAATTCCCAATTCATTTATCTACCAACRCTTCACTACCGTGTATTCAGACTTCACCAAGATCACAAAGATGATGGAGCTGCCTGGTTAGAGCAGTCACAGCTTAGAACCAGCCTGACACATTTTGYTGTGTATTTGAAATTATATTGGTTTTCTAAAACATGCCACATGCCCTAGCATGACACGCACAGCAGAAACGGCAAAGCAGGCTCACCTTTGGTATTTCATTACTGCCTTCAGTAATTCATTACTGAGCAAAACAAGCTTCTGCATTCTCAGATGCCAAAGGAAATTGAGTTTTAGAACAATACAGGCTGTTCCTAATGCTTTAATGTTATTAATCATTCATTCAATTTCCACCTCATCATGTTGTTATCAGGTGCGGGTATTCCTGTAAGTGTTTCCTGTGTTCCTTGAGCTGCCCCACTGTTAATGAGGCAGGGAATGCACAGGAACCCGAACCAGGAGCAGGGTGAGACAGTCGGTCCAGCACCAGCTCCCTGTCCTGGACCACACACACATTTTCAGGTGAACGCTGCTCCTCTGCACTGTACAGATGGAAACACTTCCCAAACTGTTTATCAGCATCAGCACGTTGCTCAACATCACCCCTTCTCAGGAAATCTCTGCTCCAGCTGGAACGACCACACGGAGTCACCTCTGCTGCTGCAGCTTTTCCCAAACGAAAACTGCTCTGATTTCAGCAGGGAAACAGGAACTCTGACTGGTAAACAAACTCAGCATCACTGTCCCTGCTGCTCCTGAACCCTTCCCAGCCCTCGGAGCCACGTTCCCACCAAAACACCGACAGGACTCTTTGGTTTGCTGTTGCTGTTGGAAGCCTGAAAAGGAACTGACAGAAACTAAAGGGCCAACGAGTCTGACTGCCTGAACAAGCTGGTTAATGGGAAACCATCTCTTTCCACAGCTGGAGAGCACTTTGCAACATTCAAGTTACATTTCATCACCCCCAGCCTCTGAACTGCTAAACATTCTATTCTGGCCACCAAGATTATCTTAGGCTGGCCTGCCTGCCTTGTGCAAACACAAAGATATGAATAAATTTTAATCTGACACCACAGCCCATCCCCACCTTCCCAGAAACCCATCATAATGCCTCCATCAAAATTATGTCAAATGAATGGGGTCCTTTTACTTTCTCTACAAAAACCACTTTACAACTGAACAAAGTACTGGGATCCTTGCAGAAGGCAGAGGGCACAATAAATCACTAAGGAAGATGCCGACCTCCCAGCAACAGATTAAAACACTGATGAGTTTAAAATTCTTATTTATTTATAGTCTGAGGAGTTACATGAGGACACCAGGAGCTGTGGATGGGCTCTGTTACTACCCAAACAAATTCCATGTGTACACTAAGGTCCAGCTTCTGTCCCACACTCCAGGTACTGCTCTGATGCAATGGGGAAGGCRGAGGGGACAGAGGGCTCACTGCAGGGTACTCAAGCCAGCAGAAGGGCAGTGTCTCTGCAAAACTTAATATTTGTTTGGTTTAATGTTCTATTAAATAAACCTACTGCTCCAGGGACATGTCAGACAAAACTGAAGTATCCTGTTAATAAACAGAAAAAACAGTGGTCTGCTATCAGACGGATTTAAACTAAMAACATGTTCCATGTTGGCTTCATAACTACTGTCAGCTGACAGKCACTAAAGAATATTCTATTACTTAGATAATTTAAGCTGTTAAAAAATTAAAATAAAATATTTCTGAGAAGGCYAAAAGTGCACTTAATCTGCACAACAGATAATTAAAACTTAATTCAGACCATAAAATTATCTTCCTAGGCTACTATTAAAATAACTGCAATAAATTAAATTTTGAAGGGTTTCTAGTTGGGGTTTGCGGGTTGGGGCTGTTCCTTTTAGCTTTTAACACAACAAACCCAACAGTTTACAAGTCTTTGAAGCAAGAAGCAGACAGCAGTGGCCTGTCATGCCCGGTCATTTCCCCACAAGGACCAGCTCCTTCTCGAGCCCTCTTTCCCCCCATTCCTCTCCCATTCCTGGAGCTGCTGTATCTGGGTGTAATCCCAGAGATGAGGCACGCAGGGATTACTGAGCAAACCTCACCTTCCTCTGCAGGACGGAGCCCAAACCTGCTGTGGGGACAGGGATTGGGGCTGGTACCCCTGGGCTGGCACCCCCGG
>QVAJ01000241.1:436961-453430 GCA_003546035.1 Mixornis gularis | reverse complement strand
GAGATGAAAGACATTGCAGCACCACTGCACTCACTGTTTTAGGTCCCAGTCCAGCTCCCACTCCAGGCAGTTACTCTTTTTCCACTGACTGCAGCTGGAGCTGGGTCTGACATTCCTGTAACAGATCTGTCTCAAGCCCTGAGTTAGGTGAAATGTTGGTAAAATAGTCCAAAACAACAGACAGGGGCCTGCAACCCCGCTATTCTCTGGCATCAAATTAAAAACAGCAACACAGTCAAGCAGGAGCATGAGGAATTCTGTTTCCTTCCTGGGAACACTGAAGGTCTGAACTTAGAGCAGCCAAAGCACCTGGYGAAAGGAATGTAGGAGCCTGCTGTGAGTGGGGGTCTGTGGGAGGCTGACACTCTTTCCAAAGAGCATCCCTGCCAGGAACGTCATCAAAGAAATCTCCCTGGTGGTGATGAACATCCTGATAGCATTTACCTGCCCTCAGAACRGGCCAGGTCATTGCTCAGAGTTTGGGAGCAGCCTTGGGAGAAATGTCTGTCCAAAAGAGCATCCAAAGTCATAGTGAAGAGCACACRTAGTCATTTAGTAGAACACATCGAAGAGACACATCACTGGGCTACTCCGTCAGCAAAATTTTGTTGAGAGTGCTTTGAGTGATTTATTTGCCATCCTAAAGGCTGTAAAGTAAATGCAGACACTTTGAATTCCTTCTGTCTCTCGTTCTGCAGGGAGTGATCACTGACTCCTCCTGTTTCCCACGTGGAAAGATGAGGCACGAGGGCACAAARGGAGCAGGCAGGGATGAGGCCAGGGCAGACTGCCTTGCCCCAAGGTCAGCATTTGTCTGTCACACCCACAGCTCCCTCAGTCAGCTGCACTCTGGTGCTACACATTACAAGACTTGGCCTCTGTCCCTAAACATCTTGTCATTGCTAAAATAGTTCTGGTTCCACGCTCAGGGCCAAGGCACCAAGCAGCAGCTGTCAGCTCTAACACCGTGTCATGCTGCTCCTGCAGGCCTGACCCACCCCAGGAGGAACAAGGTGGGCATTCAGGGGAAAGGGAAACTGGGTAAAATTATGGCTGGCAAAAGATATTTTTTCCACACTACTGTGGAATTGGATTCACGAGCTTATGGTAAGGAGATACCACTAAGGCCCAAGTGTTTTCCCTAGAACAGGAGGTGGGATCAGTGGGAAGAGGGCACTGAGAGCCCTTGGGAAGCTGCTCAGAGCCTGCCCACGGCCAGCCTGGCCTGGTGCTGACTCACAGACACCACTGGCTGGGACAGCCAGCCCTGCTTCTGCTGGAAATCCTGTGGCTTCACACTCTGGGCAAGGGCTGACATAYCTCTGAAGGAGATGTGAAAGTCTCTGGGGTCTGTGAGGAACACCAGGAGCCTCCCAGGAGCCAGCCCTGCTGGAGTGCAGTGGGTGAGCAGAGCTCCTCCATCCTTGTGCAAATACAGCAAACAGAGGGGATGGAGTCAGCTACAGGGTATAGAGTCAAATACAGGGGACATAGCCAAGTACAGGCAGAAAGAATCCTGATTTTTGGAGGATTCAAAGGGGATCAATGGAGCAGAGTAGCAGCATCCCCCTATGTGAGCCAACTCCCCTCCATCCCCACAGCAAGCTCCTCTGCAGGCAAGACTGGGATTAATGGGGAACATATGGCAGGAGGGTCAGGGATCCAGGGCTCAGGACGAGCAGCTGAAGCAAAAGGAGCTGCTTGGAGCCCATTCAGGAGTGAGCTCAGGGATCGAACATCTGCTGAGTGGGGAGTGGGCTGGGTGGGGGATGACAAGGTGCCGGGTCCAGGCTGGTGCTTCCCACCCTGCCAGGGCAACACGCCAGGCTGGGAGGAGCACAGCAAAGGGGGAGAGTCACTGACCGTGCCCCGCATCTTCCACACAGCATCTCTGCCCCACCTCCCAGCTTAAACTGTCAGAGCTGCTCCGGGGAGTCTGCTAAAGCCRGGGGGGACATTGCTTCCTGCTGGGGACTAAAGGCAGTGCTGTAATGCAATGAACAGAGCATTGTTATGTGGCAGAACCAGAGTTGCTTCCAATTTAAGCCCCGGTATCATGGTGACAGCTGCATCACCTACGTGCTCTTGTCATCCCCCAGCTGCAATTACAGCAGAAACACGGTGGGAACATCCTCAGTGTGACAGCATTCTCAATATCTGCTTGCCRTGTTCGTGCTTCTCTGCAGTTTAACTAACAAAATACCTGCAAGGATGAAATATCCTTCATCTCAACAATACCTCTCACCTCCTTGGATTTGCAGATAATCACTTGATGCAATCTTTCCCTTAAAAATAGGGATGGGTTATTTTTGAAGAGGGATTGAATAACTGAAGCGAGGATGGAATGCTCAGAGGAGAGGAGCTYAGTTACCAAAGGCTCTGCTGTTTTATTAGCTAACATCAGCATAAAGTGCTCAGTAAAATGGCTGCCCATCCCATCAGTTTTATTGCCTTGCACATGTGCTTTTTTATTGTCATTAGCTTAGCTTTAAACAATCCTTTCCAACCTTTCCTGTGCCTTGATCTTTGCTGTCCTCACTCCAGAATTAAGTTACAAGGCTGTAACCAAGAATTTTCCGTGCAAGGTTCATTGGGTCACTCCAGGACCTCCTCCTTTCCCTCCTCCCTGACACCCTGGTCCTGCCACGAGGTCTGTGCAGACTCCCTGAAATCACCAAGGCTCTCACTGCAACATTAAAGCTCTGCCTGACCTTCAGATTCATCTCAGTAAATCTTCCGTCCAGCAAGGCCTTAAAGGAATCTGCTCTAACAGCCCAAGATGAGGVTTAAGTTTTATAGAAACAAAAGCAATAATTGCTACAATTTGAACATATTTTCCCCTGGAATTTTTTTTTATTTAGTGAATGAGGATTTTCATTTAAATGTGTTCTGTAACATTACAAATGGATACAGGAGCAATGAGCCAACGAGGCTCTTGCAAAACAGCAATAAACCCTCAAGGACTGTGTGTCCTATTGTTACAGCTTTATGGGCACTGCCCCTTTTTCTATGACTCTGACACTGTCAGCCACCAGATCCTTCCAGAAACACCCTCAGCCAGCTCCCCCAGGAACTCCAGAATAAGCTGCAATGCMCTGAAACATCTCAGGATTTCTTTTGGGACCAAATCTGAACACAAGGATCTTTCAAAGCTCAGTCCTGTCCCTTTTTCCTGGTGCTGAAGAGCTTCCCCAGCCACATGCAGTGCCCTGAGTGCTCCCACCCAGGGCTCCTGGAGCTGTGCAAGGACAGACAGATGCTGGGAGATGATGTTGGGAGATGATGCTGGGAGATGATGCTGGGAGATGATGCTGGGAGATGCTGGGAGATGCTGGCTTGCTCCAGGCTGTGATCACTCACCAGAGAAGAATGCTGTGCTGTAGGCACAGGGAAAGGGGTGAGTAGGGAGCCTGTAGGGAAGGGGAACCTCTCCCACCAAGAATCTGTGCTTTGTACCCTCCACTTCTCTGCTTCTCAGCCAGCCACTAAAATGAAAACCATGTGAGGGGTGGAGCAGGAGGGCAGGGATTTATGGGTTGTTTTATAGGAGATGATATAAAACACTTTCATGTCAAGTTCTCTGTTGTGTTAATTTCCTTTCTCCTTCTCYTGCTCTTTCCTTAAGCACAGGCAGGAGAGGCAGAGCAGGAGAGATCCAGGCTCTYTGCAGTCACAGAATAATTCTACCTAGGGTAGATTTAATAAATCTGCCTGTGGAATGCCTGTGCTCAGTGCCCAGCCCAGCCTTCCTGTTACCGTGCCATTTACGGTGGGAAACAAAACCTGGAGCCAGGGCATGTCTTTGTGCCGTGGGGACATCAGTCGTGTTGGATCACCAGCTCTTCCAACAGCTGTGCTGAAATGTGCCCTAAATGCCACCTTTTAATCTGATCCTCGGGATTCCTCTGCAGATTTAATCCCATTGTAAGACCTACATGGCTCACAGCCTAAGGGCAGGTAAATGAAGGAGAATTCGTTCTGTTTTATGGATTTATAGAGCTGGTAACAGCTGGCTGCAGGGGATGCCAGTGTGTGACATTAGGGTATGTCGGCCACTGAAGGAAACAGGTGACTCTGTGGTAAATGCCATTATTTGGGGTAGTTCACACTTACTTTGTCGTYGTCCCTGACTGAAACAATGAGGAAAGGCAAAGACTGAGAACGGGTTAAGAGGGAAGGGAAAGCAGCACAAGCAGATTTAAAAAAATGAATTACTGCATTCAAGGCAAAGGGCAGCCTGTTGATATATCTCACCCAAAGGGGACTGAAGGAGTGACCTCATGCTGCTCGTCAAACACAATCCCATCCCTCCCATAACTACCTAATGCTGCAGCTCCATCTGTTCTGGAAGGAGCCCCCCACACCAGGGCCAGCTTTGCCGCAGGGACAGAGCAGAGCCCCTCACCATGGCAGTGTCACACACCCGCCCTGGGGCAGCCGTGTCCCGTAAACCTGGGAAACAAACAAACAAACAAACAAACAAACAAACAATCAAACAAACAAACAAACCCGAGTCCTGCACTGTCACACGGGCGTGGGGCAGAATGGCTGTGCTTACATGGAGGTTTGGGTCATGCTTTACAAACATGGAGGTTTGGGTCATGCTTTACAAACCGTGCAAAACCCTTTAATTCACCTCAGGATCAGTGCTGAACCTGCAGCCCTGGTCACACAGGGACCCTCAGCACTGCCCTGAGCAGTGCGCTGCTTCCTCTGCCTTCTGCTGCCAATTTCAGGGATAAACCCCAAAGTGAGCTCTCCCTGACTGAATTCCAGCAGTTTCTTTGGTGCCAGAGCCCCAGATTGCTGCTCAGAGACTCGGAGGGGAGAGCCAGGAGGCTGCAGTGCCTCGGGGGTCCTGGGGTAACATCCTGTGCTAAACCTTCCTCCTTGGATGTGTCTCACGGAGCCTCATTAAAGCCAAAGACAGCACGGAGAGGTGACAAGTGACTGGATGTGACGGTGCTGGGGGGGAAAGGACCAGGCCAGCCCTGTGCCTCAGCCTGGCACAGCTCGGAGAGCCCCGAGCACAGGCTGAGCCGCAGCCAGTTTGGCTTCACGGGCAGCTTTTCACTGAGGGTTTTATGGGACTCCCCGGGGGCAGGAGCAGCCCCCCTTCCCCCCTGCCTCATCACCCCGACGCTGAGCTGCTTTACAACCGTGATCTGAAGTCAGTGTTTAGCTGTTGCCCAGGTAACAGCTCAAACACTCCTCACCTCGGGGCCTCCCTGCAGCTCCACATGGAGCTGGGAAGCAGAGCCGGTGCCAGGGGCTGAGGAAATGAGCTTTGCAGCCTCCCCAGGACATCCCAGAACACTGGAGAGCTCGGAGAGAACCATCCCCAGGCAGATTGCTGGGCAGGCACAAACCCCAGAGCATCCTCAGCCCTCTGTTTCTCCAAACTCCACAAAGCCACGGGGCACAGGCACCACCCCACTGCCCCTCTGGGATGGATCCTCTGGGGAAGGACGTGCTCTGACACACTCTGGGGGTGCCCCAGGCACACGCAGCCCTGCAGGACACTCTGCTCCTGAGCCACAGCAGCAGCTGAGGTGCAAGAACTCACAGAGCCCCTCAATCCCCACAGGGCTAAAGGAGCTGCAGGGGAGGCTGTGGCAGCACTCAGCAATCCTAATTCCAGCACCTCCCTGGAGTCACAAAGAGCATTGTATGGGTAAAGAGGATTCTGTCAGGGCTGGTGTCCCTCCTGCAGCCTCTGGATCAACTGTGCTCATCTCCCCAGCCAGAACACAGTTCTAGCAGTGTTGCTGCTTGGAATGTCATGACCACAGGTTTACCTTTCCGAGGCTGTGAACTGCATCCCATAAATCATCAGGGGCTGACTGGCAGCTCTGTGCTCCTTTGGAGCCCTGCCCTGCCTGCACACCACAACCACACTGAGATGTCCCCCATTCACAGGCAGGCCTCAAAAATTCTGTCCTGATTCCTGTTCCTTCAGGGAATGCTGTGGCCCTGGTGAGGGAGCAGCAATGCTGTAAAGCCTCAGGAGGATTTAGCGTGGTGCTGACTGGGGTTATGGCCCACTGAGGCTTCACCAGTGTTGACACAGAAAGTGTTTATAGCCAGTGCTCTGGTGTGAGGTGGGATCCCCTGTTCCGTCATTTACCCATCATGGAACAGCCCCATTACATGTCAGGAGTGCTCTCAGCCCTCCAAGCAAAACCCAGGAGTGGGAAGGGGTTCCCACRGTCCCCCTCACACAGGAACAGACAAGGGTCCCTGTCCTTTATCAAAATACAAGTTCTCACCCTCACCTTGCGTGGGGAAATGCATCAGCTTTGCTCCTGACTCTGTTTGCCTGCAGAGGCTCCTGCTGCAGCTGCACCAGCGTGGCTTTAGCAGGCAGATAATGCTGGTTTGTCCTTCCCTTCCCTTCCAGCTCAGCCCTGCAGCCCACTGGTGTCCCAGCCTGAGCCCAGCCCAGCCCAGCTGSGATCTGTCAGGCCCTGGAGGTGAGGCTGTGATGTTTTGGACCCCTTGCACTCAATGGGGCATTGAAGCCCATCAGGAAGGGATAAGGTCAGGTATTTCCTCTGGGCTGGGTGCCCAGCAGCTCTGGAGGAAGAGATTTTCCAAGGCCCCTTCAGAGAGTGGGGCCAGGGGTGCTGTGGCATGGCAGGAGCAGAGAAGCCTCTTGCCAAGCCCCCTCTGGAGCCCTGATCAAACACTTTGGGGCACCTCCTTTGTGCTGGGAGATGAAACCACCCCYCTCATGAGTCTGGGTGCCCGATGCCAAGTTTAGACCCAGTCTAGACGCAGCAGGGTATTTATAGCCTTGGCACACGGCGTGGCAGCCAGTGGGGTATAAACAACATTCAAAACCCATGAGGCACAAAGTTATTTATACATCCAAGTGCTGAGGGCAGGTACCACAGCCCCCRGGGCAGGAGTCACAGCTTGCTGGGCACAGGGAGGAGCTGCACTGCCAGTGGCACAGGGGGACACAAGAGCAGGTGAGCTCTAACCCAGCCCCTGAGCCCCACTGACCACATCTCACTGGGAATTCTCAGTGTTCAGGAGTTAATTTGATTTTACCTGTTGCCACAAGAAATTAAAATRAGTGAGGAGCAGCTTAATGGCTCAGCCATTACCTGAGATGTGGGCAAATCCCCTTTCTGTCACAGCAGCAAACCCAGCCATATTCAGCAGGTAAAATTCACAGTGAAGCTCTGACAACAGCCTGACAYGACTGAGTGACAGCAGCTCCCTCACAAGTAAGAACTGACTAATTCCTGACAGTAACACAAGCCAGGAGCTTTCCTGCCTCTGAACACAAGAGAAATGAGTGCAGGGAGGCATTACTGAATAGTCACCCTCTGCATCTCCTTGCAATTAATTCAATTTTATGCACCATAGGKGCAGTCCACTGTTTAGCGAGGTTTGGGTGACATTGTCCTGAGCTGACAGAGCAGATAAAGATCTGGTTGAGAAAACAGAAGAATTACAGAATGATTTGTTCCAGAATATTGGCCTGTTTATGGGTAAAACTGATCTCCTKGATCTCTTGGACTGAAATGGGATGGGAGCACATTATTTTTGCCTGGAGCCTTCAGCCAGCTCTGGCTTCCCTGTGGAACCCACATCCACAGAGTAGGCTCACGARATGATTTTATTTCCACCTTGGCCTTGATACAGGAACCAGGTAAGGGCTTTGGGTGCTTACCCTTGTCACCAGGCAGTGGCTCTCTGGTGTGTTMTCATTCCTGTCTGGTGACCACGGATGTCCCAAGCCTCTGGAACAAGGACAGCCCCGGGGACAGCCCGGCAGGGACAGGAGAGGGATGGGATGGAGGCACTGCTGACAGGGTGAAGGAAGTTTCCATGTCAACTCTTCCTTCAGCCCTCGGGGGCAAGGAGTGTCTGGACAGGACTGCTCTCCTCTCTCCTCTCTTGCTACACCGAGTTTTGTGTTACTGCCTCCGGGAGGGGAGAACCGGTTCTGCAGGAGGGGAAGAGTGAGGCTGGACCCGTGTGGCAATAAATACCCATCTGTGTCCTTTGTGTGCCTTACATGTCATGAAACACCTCAACCTTCCACCCGGAAAGAAATTTTTACAGACATAATTGGCTTTAATAACAGCCTGCAGAACCACAGTACTTTCTCCTGGGAATCCCAGGCACCGGGCAAACATCTGACCTGCAAACCTCAGCCCCCAACACAGAGGTGTCACTGTCACTCAGAGATGGATTACCCCRGCAGAAAGTCACTGCCCAAATATTAGCTCATCCTAGAAGTCAGAGACAGGTCAAGGAGTCGAGTGCTCCAGCACAGTCACTGGGACAGGGTCCCTTCTCCCCAGCAGGGCGTTCAGGAGGCCAGGGCTGTGCTCTCAGGTGTCTGCTCAGGGGAATCCAGGCCTTGGGGGGAGAGGGGAAGGCAGCACAGTCCAGGCACTCACAGAGAGCTCCTGTTCTCCACAGCCAGCAGCCGGGCTGGGATCTGTCAGCACAGCCTCTCCCTGTGCCCGTGCCCATCTGAGCTGGGAGAACTGATACCAGCCCAGGCATTTGGGCTGGATTTAGAGAGGGAAAGAAGTGGGCAGCACAGCCAGCCAAGCTGAGGAATCCTGCACAGTGTGTGGGTGGCACAAGGCTCCTTTCTCTGGTTTTGAGTCTGTGTGTTCTGCTGGACAGTGGCTTCCCTCACGGAGAAGAGGGGTCCTGGCAATTTGCTTATTCTGTTGCAGAACCCATCTCTTCTGAGCTGATTTCTCCCTGTTTGGTGTGCAAACACTGCCCTGGCCTCGTGATAAAGGATCATTGTTGAGCAGTTATAAAAAGATAAATATAGTTATGTATAAGTTATAAATAGCCATCAGACACGGGCCACCGGGGCTGTGTTACTCACAGCAAACGTGTCAGCCAAAGGGCTTCCATCAGGAAACTGCACTTCCCACCCTTTGTCTGTCCCACACTCTCCTCCCTTCCTAGAGATATCTGAGGTGTTAACTCCTCTGCCTCCAAACTCTTTTCCTCTCCAGTTCCCACTCCCTCCCCTTTCTCCGGAAAGGCAAGGGGACAGTGGGATACAGACCCTGACCTTGGTGAGGACATCCTTCCCTGGGACCCTCTCCTGCCCTCACCCCACATTTGGGAATCCTGGCAGAACATTTGGGAATCAGGCAGGGACCTGCCTGACCAGCGCTGCCCTTGTGACAATAATCAGTGTGATTTAGGCAATAAAAAAGCCACAGTCAGGTGGTAGCAGTGAGTCAGAGCAGACAGAAGTGAATAAGGGAYGGAAAGTCACAGCACTGAGCTGCTCGGGACAAGCTGCCCAAGATGGGAAAAGACCTACGGGAGGCAGCAGTGAATCCACCGAGCACAGGGCAGTCTGGATCTSTTGTCACAGCCCATGGGAATCTCAGCTGGGGACACAGGACTGAGGCTGGGCCGTTTTTAGGTAGCAGTGAAAAGGCTGGAAGGGTAACGATGCTGTTCCCAAAGAGAAATTAACGTTACACAATTGTCTTTTCTAGAGACCCAGGGGCAGGTGAAAGGGAGGGCAGGGTTGTTTTTCCCTGAAGTGTCTATACCAGCTGTTCTCAGAAGTTWCTGAGCAGAAGACTCACTTACACAAGTTCCTAATATAGCAACTTATATGATCATGGGCTATGTTTTTAAAAATTTTGAGTCACCCATTTGTCCACTACTGATGGTAAAGGTCTTTACTCTGTGGAAACTCTTCCTACTAGAGATTGCACTGACTCAAGGGAACATTTATTTTGGGACACTGTCCTTTAGAAAGAAAACAGGGTGAAAAAAAAAAAAATCAGCTCTGAGCACTATTCACGTTTATTCACGTCTGAAGTGAACTGCTTCCTGTGCAGACAGAGCAAGGCAGAAACCAGGCAACACCCAAAGCCAGCAGCACCGTGTYGTGCTGGAGAGAGCCCTGGACTGGAATTCAAGAGGCTGTGGCTCASTTCCCAACTCTGCCCCGGCCTTTTGGCCTTTTGCTGCCGTTCAGTGAGTGAATTCATCGCTCTGTGCCTCAGTTTCCCTGCTCTGTAACATCGTTAGGGGTCTGCTCCTGAGCACTGCTAAGAAGGTGTTAAATATCACTTCTAAATATCACTGCTAAGAAGGTGTTAAATATCACTTCTGGAGGTTTTGCCTAATTCAGCCTCAGCTCATCCCTGTTCCTAGTTCTTACTGCTCTTCCTGCACTTCATTCCCGCTAAAGGATCCTGTACTTCAAACACTTTTCCTTAGAATAAAAGGACGGGAAAAAAGTAATAAGTGAGCAAACCACAGCTCCATCAGCCAGGAAGAAAAAAACCAACAACAACAACAAAAATGCAGACAAAGAGACTTRTTTGGCTAGGTGACATCCTGCCCAGAAATTCCCGATTGCCCGAGATGCATCTTGTGAATGGAAGCGTTTGGTGTGCTCGGAATGGGGAGAGGAGGAAGATGAAAACCGTACAGCAATGAACCCCTGCAGCTGGGGAGAGGGAGAAGGGTGACCCCAACAAGGTCACCTCGGAAGGCAGAAAAAACCCCGTTTTCCCTCCCTGTGCTCCTGAAGGCAGCAGGGCTGGGGCTGTCTGATATAGTTATATATAACTATATATATATAGTGATATATATATAGAGAGAGTGATATATATATATATATAGTTATATATATAACCCTGAGGTGTGTGGATTCAGATCCTGTCCCAGGTCTGTGGTGGTTTGGGATCCTGTCCCAGGTCTGTGGTGTGTTCAGGTCCTGTCCCAGGTGTGTGGTTTGGGATCCTGTCCCAGGTCTGTGGTGTGTTCAGGTCCTGTCCCAGGTGTGTGGTTTGGGATCCTGTCCCAGGTCTGTGGTGTGTTCAGGTCCTGTCTGCCCCGAGTCCTACGGAGCAGCCCTGAGAGAGAAAGAGGAGAAAAGAGAACAACTAACCCCATCTCTCTCCGAAGGAAGCCCCAGGCCAGATGTTCCCGCCCTCCTGCCCAGCTGCCCTCGCCTGCGGTTGTGGTTCYGTGTCTGGAGCTCAGATGTGAGAGACTGAAGCTGGGCTGGGAACTCCCCGGGTCGGTTCCTGCTCATCTGCAGCAGCACCTGACAGAGCCCCAGAGCCCCGGGGAGCTGCTGCTGCTGCCGGCCCGTGCTCAGGAAAGGTGCTCTCCCCTCACTGCTGCAGACAGGGGTAGGAGAGGATAAAGTGTGCTTTRACCTGGCTTTAACATAAATCTGTCAAAGAACATTGCTCCCTTCAGCCCTTTGTTCTGAGGGAGCAGGAGGACTTGAAGATATTCATATAACAAAAACAAAGGTGCCTTTTGGGCTCTGCCTTTATAGGTGGCCAATAGCTTTGACACAGAAGTGATGTCCCCCTTTCCACCCAAATGGAATATTTTTGGCAGAAGAGAAAATGAAATCGTTCCCCACACCCCGCCCAGCGATCTCTGCTCTGTCTTGTTTTACTACACACAAACATTCTCACCTCCCTTTGTGATGCAGGTGAATGAAAGAACCRCGTTTCAGAGAGAGCGAACACAAACGCCTGTG
Organism: Mixornis gularis; assembly: GCA_003546035.1. Classification (NCBI taxonomy): domain Eukaryota; kingdom Metazoa; phylum Chordata; class Aves; order Passeriformes; family Timaliidae; genus Mixornis; species Mixornis gularis. Next base: position 441,909 of record QVAJ01000241.1, on the reverse strand, counting down.
CTTTGTTGTGGTGTGGAGCAATGAGAAGGCATTTCTTTAAAAGCTGGGAAATTTCCTTTGGGCAGGATGTCCTGTGCTAGGGAATGCTCCAGGAACTGGGAGGATGTACAGAGCCAGGCATGAAACGTGTATATTTAGTAAATACCTTTATATTAGATCAAATACCTTTCTATTAGATCGTGTTTCTTCACATTGCTCTTCTGTAACTGGCTGCATATGAACAAAACAAAACAAAACAAAACAAAACAAAACAATACAATTGTGTCTACTACAGAAAAGAACTTGTGAGCAGGCAGAGCAGAAGGAGAAGCAGAGCAGCTGCATGGCAGATTTTGGCCACTGCTGAATAAGTGGAGTGTGTAGGATGGGCCAGCATGTACACACATGGCTGACAACTGCTCCCAGCCCTCCTGAGAGCAGAGCACAGCCACTAATCCAGAACAGCCTGGGGAGCCTGGGCAAGGCTGCAGTAAAGTGGAACTAGAGGCAGCACATAAACAATTTGTCTAAAATATTGACAAGCTTAATAAACCCTATTAGCTCTTCCCCTGTAGGTAGAAAACCCTTTTTTTTTCTGCCTGAGCTATAGAGAGGGCAGCACTAACAGTCTCAGTGACAAGATGTGCAGTGCCCAGGGGTGAAAAGCACAGATATTTTCCAGCAGGGTTTCTCTGAGCAGCTCAGGGCCTCAGAGCTGCTCTTCCCCCTCCTTCCACGGGGACCTCTCTGTCTTTTATTTAATTGTGGTGCAATCCTGATGAGTTCCAGCCCCTCCAGGGCCGTGTGGCAGCAGGGCTGTGTGTCCAGCCTGGGSCACAGCCAGGGCAGGGCAGGAGCTGCCTGTGTCACCCCTCCCTGTCCCAGGGCACTCACAGCCCCTCCAGGGGCTCAGGGGGGTTTCACCCCTCAGCATGGGGGGAAAGGGGGGCCASAGGAGCAGGGCAGGGTCTGACAGGGAGGATGAGTGTGAAGGGGATGAGGCACARGGAGGAACAAAAGCAAGAGGGAAGAGCAGCAGGAGGAGTGGAGCCAGGATTAATTACTCCAGAAAGGAGACTGGGATGAACCAGTCTGAGGGACATGGATAGCAATCCATGCTGGATTAGTTCCCCTCAGAAATACCTTCCTGTGCCCTGGCCTGGGCAGTGTCCCCTCGTGTCCCCTCGTGTCCCCTCCTGCCTGCTGCTCCTGGCCAGGCCATTCCTGAGCCACCAGCAGAGCTCCAGCCCAGGCAGGGTTTGCTGTCACATCCACCTCGTGCCCTCCCTCACACCTGGGGATGGGTGGGCACAAAACATTCCTGATGTCATCCATCATAACTGATGATAACTGATTCCTGCCACTTCCTTAAACCAGAGCAGTGGGTAAGAAATGACACAACTCCCCAGACAACACACCTCCACTGAGGTTCCTGCACATTCAGCCTCCTTCCAGCAACCCTGGCAGCCTCCTCCTGCTGGGGCCATGTGTTAGACCTCACTCCCGTTTGTCTGTGTGACCTTAAGGAAGTGATTTGTTCATTAAACATGACATTTTCAACCTAAAGTCTCCTTAACGAGCATGAACTATTCTGCTTTCAAGTGGTTTTGGCTGCAATTCACAATAATTAGGGGGATTTTCCATGCTTGTCCTTCTCTTTCTAAGCAAAGCTGATTTTTCTGCCTCTGATGCTTAGCTCGGGTGGCATTTGGCCACCAGCTCTGAGCAGGAATCATCTGCACATCCAGTGACCTGAACCTGGCAGAGAGGAGCAGATGCAGATTGCTGATTGATCATCCAGCTCACTTCCCTGGTGATTTATTCTTGCCAAAAACGACCCAGTTCCACTTGTGTAACCCCCAGGAAGGAACCAGCAGCTTTAGGCCAGGACAAGAGCAGCATTGCATTCAACCCCTTGGGTCGGGATCCTCTCAGTCCAGTCATGAACCATCCCAGCCAAGCAGGGAACAGCCTTTGGGCCCTGTGACTTCTGCAAACATCCTGCTCTGGCTGACTTGTCCCACACAAGGCAAACTGGCTGTACTGGGAAAACGATCATCACAGACATTTCCTGTGTCAGTGGGTAACAAATCCTGCCCAATTCCATGGCACCAGGAGGGAAAGGGTAACCCTGGAGCCACTGGGTGCAAGAAGCAGCTTTGGTTTTCACTGCCACCTGCCTGGGGTGGGGTGGGGTGACCCCTAACATTCAGGATATGTACAGGTCCTGAAAAAATGTTAAAAAAGAAAAAAAAAAAGATAAAAAAAGCAGAAAGAAATGTTTTTCCTGGCCCAAAATCACCAAAGGAGCCAAGGCAAAATCCCAGTCTAAAGAGAGGCATCCTCACCTTCAAATCCTTCGTGTCCAGGACTGACAGGGGCTTCTCTGCCCACGTGTGTTTGGTAGAGGTTGATGCAGTTTGGCCTCGAGTTTACTGAYTGTGACACCAGAGTCATTGCAATCAGCCACCCCCACAACCAACCAATCCCTCCCCTGCCTGGGGGGAACATCCCACTGAATAAAGGCTGGAATAACACCCCACGAACCAAAGCTTGGTGCTGGCCTTGGCAGGATGCAGATTCAGAAGATTCAGATAACAACTGGTGCAAAGCCCAGCCTGGGCTGGATGAGACTGAGCTCAGCCAGATATTTTCACCTCAGAACAGACTTTCTTTCCATGAGCAGCCTCTTTCCACTTAGAGCAAGGCAGGGACAGTGCACAGTTTCCCTCTCTGAAGGGCAGGAAGGCACAAAGTTAACTTGTGTTTTCTTCCTGCTGCAGGGTTGGTGAAGAACACCACGCTGAGTTAGACCATGGTGACCCCAGGGCCTCTCAAACACACACTGACACCAACAGTTCCTGAAGTTTTCCTTGCACTGAACCTCAGGTGAGCTGAAATGCACAGGTGGCATTTCCAAAWCCAGGAGGAACAACCCCACGCTGCCCTTGCCCTGAATGCTCTGGCAGAACCAGTGTTAAATGCATGGCTGGCAGGGTTCAGTCCTGCTGCGTGGCCTCACAGGCAGAAAATGAGAGAGAAAAGGCAATCTAAAGAAAGCAATAAAAGGCAATCTAAGGAAAGCAATAAAAGGCAATCTAAAGAGAGCAATGTGCAGCAGGAGTGTGACAGAGCTGCTGTGATGCTCTGATGTAGACCTGAAGTTGTCTCTCTCTGGGAGCAGCAGTTAAAACCTTTTTTTTTTAAATAAAGAGTCATGTAGTCCAATGAACAGGACTGGCTTGGGGTGGGGTGACACTGGGGAGATGGGAGGGTGTCATTTCTGTCATCCCAGCCTGCAGAGCCTCCTGACAGGGAGGATTGCAGCCAGGATGGGGAGGAACAGGGGGAGGCAAGACCAGGATCAGCCTGGGGAGGCCAAAGCACCAAGAAATCAGCCCAGGCTGGGGTGGGATGGGGACACTGTGTGTGCCCAGGGGGGCCTTTGGGGCTGCCCAGCTGTGGGATGGAGGTGACAGGGGCACGGGGACCCCCAGCCCAGCAACCCCTGCCAGCCTCCCAAATCCCCTGATGGAAGTTGCTGCACAGCAGGAGCACAGAGTTGGTGGGTTTKGGGCTGGGTTTCATCCTTTTATTTTTTTTTTTCTTGAAAACACTAGAGATGAGCAGCTGAAAGAGTAACCAGCATAGTTCACTGCCTTCTTTAGAAAGGCCTGGTGGAATCCCAGCCAGGGAGGGAAAAGGGCTTGGGAGGGAGATGAGAAGTGCTGCTGATGCCAAATCCAGTGAGAGAATTTGGCACGAGGGTGGTAAAAGCATCCCCCCCCTCTCACACTTGCTTGTGAGGAGGGGAAAGAAAAATTAATTAAAAAAAAAGGAAAAGAGAGGAAAGGAAAAAAAAAATAAGGGTAAGAGGGGGAAAAAAGAGAGAAGGAGAGAGGGAGGGAACAGCAACCCAACGTGGTTGGAATAACTCAGCTCAGTGCAGCCTGTCCAACAACAGCCCTGGCGGATCATAAAACAGCCTCTCACATCCATGTGGATTTTGCTGCTAGGAGACAAGGTACAAAACACACAGCCTCACACCAGGCTCCATAAAACCTYACATTCCCCCTCAGACCCAGAGTTCATCTGAAGAATTTGCATCACCTAATTAGAACCAAGTTTTAAAATAATCAGAAATAGTAAAGTAGAAAAAAAAAAATGAATAGCCCCTTTCCTTTCTTTGCTCCCTTTTTGTGATTTTAGTTACCATAAAATTTGAAAAGTACCTTTCTGGCTCTTTTCCAGGCAGAATTTCCACACAGAGGCTTTGCTGGCAGGTTTTGACTCCTGAGCCCGTGTGAAGGGTGAATCCCTCCCTCCCAGGGAGGTGTGACCCTTCCCCTGCTCCATGGTGAGAGCTGCTYCCCTGGGCAGCACAAGGAGACCTCGGCTGCTCTTGGCCCTTGTAGGGTTGTTTTTCTGCCCACAGGATGGGCAGCCAATCTTTGCTATTACAGACACTGTGAGAATGGTTTCTCTTTTATTTTCACCTTTTTATATCTTTATGCATTGCAAATATTTATATGTTTTGTATATTTATATATTTCAGGTGGGATGGAACATGCAGTGCTGCAGGGGCTTAAACTGGTGTTGTCCCTTTGTGACAAAGACACTCCCAGCTCACCCGGGGAACTGTTCCACACAGAATTTCCTTTGTGTGGGAATGCACAACCCCTGCTCCCCCAAACTCCCTGGGCAGTTTKATCTGTACATCCCCCTGGGCTGACCCTGCCCAGGGCCTGCAGCTCACCAGGGCTGTGAAACATCCCAAATTGTGGGGCTGCACAAACCCCAGGGTTGGCCAGCACTGGGGTCTCACAGGGGGCTCTGGGCAGGGCACAGGCTGTGCCTGTGGGTTGGGTTTTGTTTTGCTGGCAGGGGCTGTGAGCAAAGCTCAGTCCTGGTGGGTGCATCACGGCCTGGCTCCTGAGAGAGCAGCCCAGGGTCCCTGACAGGGAGGGTG
>QVAJ01000241.1:421164-432122 GCA_003546035.1 Mixornis gularis | reverse complement strand
AACAGCTCCATAGGCAGGCTGGCAGGGCCAGGAGCCTCCCAAAAACACAGAACAGCTCCATAGGCAGGCTGGCAGGGCCAGGAGCCTCCCAAAAAAAGCAGGAGCAGCTCCATGTGCGCAGCCCTGATGAGTCAGCAGCAGCAGGAGATGCTGGCAGGGCAGCAGGGGTGCCTCTCAAGGCACTCCTTGCAGAACCTGCAGCTTTTCCTGCTGCCCACAAAGGCAGAGATGTCCCTGCCAGGGCTGGGCCAGAGGCAGGGACAGCAGGGGAGCAGAGCAGCAGGGATTTATGAGGATTTGTTAATCTGTGATATCATCTGTTGATTCCAGCAGGTCCAATCCCCAGCCCATGACTTCCTCCCCTGTTGCCGTGGCTCTGTACATAAACACCGCAGGCTCCCAGCCCCGAGCAGCTCATTTGTTTCAAATATTCCATGCAGCTGGAACACGAGGCTGTTTGGGTGTCTGGAGCTGAGCATGAACTAATTCCTGAGCCTTCTGCACCCGCCCCAGCTCCTCCTGCACCCTCCAGCCACAGTCCCAGCCCTGGCTGCAGGGACAGGGACAAAGTCAGGGCTCCACGGCATCCTCTGCTGCCTGCAGCACACCAGAACTGCCACTGCTGCACCAGAACTGCCACTGCTCCACCAGAACTGCCACTGCTCCACAGGCTGGATGCTGAAACTCGGGATCTACAAACCCTCGCCTTAATCACGTGGTTTTCCACATGTAAGAGACATCCAAAATTAAAAAAAAAAACATAATCTTGTCCTGACTAGAGACAAGAAGGCAGTTGCCTTTTTCTGAGCCCTCCCTCCCCACTACCCTCATCAGGCTGTAGCTGACCCTCACATGTTGCAGTGTGTGAAGAGATTAAAAGATTTGTCTTCCTCACACACCTTGGTGGCTGCAGGGCAGACAGAGACGTGTGTGGACAGGAGGAAGACGTGGAGCCTTCATCCTCATGGACAAAAGCATCACCACTCCTGGAGAGGCTGAGCCCCAGTGCTGACACGGTGTGGGGGCATCTCTGCCTGGATGGTTGGGGAGAAGGCACAGCCAGCAAACAGCTGGAAAATCAGCTGGAAACCAAGGTCCACCAGGCAGCCTGGGCTGTCCCAGGACAGGATATATTCATCTCCATCTCACCAGGGCTGTCCCAGGACAGGATATATTCATCTCCATCTCACCAGGGCTGTCCCAGCACAGGATATATTCATCTTCATCTCACCCAGGGCTGTTCCAGCACAGATTTCTTTTTTTTCATCTCACCCAGGGCTGTTCCAGCACAGATTTCATTCATCTTCATCTCACCAGGGCTGTCCCAGCACAGGATATATTCATCTCCATCTCACCAGGGCTGTCCCAGCACACATTTCATTCATCTCCATCTCACCCAAGGCTGTCCCAGCACAGATTTCCATCCCACTCCATCTCTGGGGCAGCAGTGGCAGCTCACACACTCAGGTTACCACACCTCACCCCTGCACACACCTTTGAGATGCCAGCTCTCAATTGTGGCTCCTCCAAGCAGAGATAAGGCCGTGGCAGCCCCTGCCCTGCCAGTCTGGGCAGGCTCCTTGGGAATAAACTCCCTGCTCGTGCAGAAACAAAGCACGAGGAAATCCGATCGTCTCCTCATGCAAATAAAACCCAGCACCAAGTAATACTTAATAAAGTTTATTAGGGTTACTGAGTGTTATCTACAGTCATAAAATAGAAAGGATTTTCAACTGTACAAAGTAAAGTCCTGGTGAAGTGAGGAGAGATGGAAATGAGGGAGCACAAAGAGCATTAAAGTAGGGAGAACACAGCTCCTTCCCTGCAGTTCTGGAAGACACTGGTTCAAGTTGAAGGCAACCAAGTAGGGCTCCACACACACTGAATTTTGTGTCCCACCCTGGAACAGAAACTAGTACAAACCCCTAGGTTGAAAAAAAAAAGTCATATAATATTAGAATAAAAAAGGGGCACATGGCACCCCACCCAGTCTTGGCACCAACTCTGTGCTTTAAAAAATATACTATGCAAGTAGTTTATTTTCAAAAAGGTACCCTACAGCAGCTGTTTAAAACATGTTCTTATACATACACCACAAATATATATATTAACATTTTCAACAACTAAACTCATTTGTACCTACACAAAACTGAAGGGATAACTCAAAAGCAAAAAAAAAAAAACACAACTAAAAACCAAACCAAACCAAACAAAAAAAAACCAACCAAAAAACCAATCACACAAACATTTTTCAAGGAAATCAAACACAAAGAAATGTGCAAAATAACCCCAGAAAGGCAGCATAGTAACCTGTGGAGAGGTCAAGAGAGCAGCTCCTGCTGATGAAGGAGTGTCATCCTCTTCCCTTGGCTACTGAGGATCTATTTGGGACGTGCTGAATTTGCCTGGATTCCTTGTCCTGTCCATGGCAGCTCTCTCCTGCTCCCCAGCTCTGGAGAGGTTCAGTTTTCTCTGGCTGTGCCTGAAGATCACCCCCGGCCTCTGTTTAACCCTCCCAATTCCCCCTGCAGCAATCCCCTCCTGGGCTCAGCTGCTGATGGCACTTGTGCAGCCACACTGTCACCTCTGTCACCCCATTGTCACCTCACTGTCACCACTGTCACTGCCCTGGGCCAGCCCCCAGCCCAGCCAGGCACACAGAGCTGCTCCTGCTGCAGAGTTTAGTGCAGATTAAAGTCTCTCTGTGACAGAACAAAGCCCGGTTGGGATGAATTTAAGCAGTTTACCCAAGAAGAGAATTCCCCAGCAGAGCCATGGAGGAACATTAACGTTTCTCAAGCCCCAGCAGGGGCAGAGCTCAGGGGACAGGGGACAGGACTGCAGCTGTGACAGAGCTGACACACACGGTCCCACCCAAGGCACGGGTTTGTCCTTCCCTGTCCCCACCCCAGGGAAGCCCAGAGCAGGAGCTGCAGTTTTCAGCCTGGCTGCAAAATCAGCTCAGCCAAGCCCTGGAGGAGGCAGAGCAGAGGACGGGGCAGGAGCAGCAATGGTGATAAAGAGGAAAACAGGAGCCAGAACCTGTGAAACAGCAACAGAGCAAAGGGAGAGGCCCCAGCACAGACATCAGCAACAGAATCACCTTCTCCAGATTAAAACGTGTCCTGGTGGAAGGGCTCTTGGTTTTGGTGTTTCAGGGCTTGGGGTTGTACTTTTTATTTTTTGGCTTTTAAAAACTCCTCAATTAATTCTTTATGGTATTTCAGACTCTTTCCAACTCTGCTGGCCATCCTGAGCCTTTCCATTCTTAGGACCTGGTCTTACCATTTCCATTCCTAATGCCTCCTTCTTCCCCAAATTATGTTTTTATTCTTAATTTTCTTCTTCTTTTCTTCTTATTATCCTTTTATTGTCTTCCTTCCCTTGGGGTGGTACAGAAAAACCATTCCCTCCGAGGCCCCCGAGCCCAGAGGAGGCAGCACAGCCTTTTCCAGGAGGAGCAGGGAAGCACAGAGCCTCTGGAAATGTTCCTTTTGTAAGTGTGAGTGACTCCCCGGGAACGAAGCACAAAGACCAGGATTGCCGAGGGCTGCCCAGGAAGGCCACAGGGGCTGGAGCAGCGGCAGGAGGGCTCTGGCCAGGAGCTCCAGCACTGGGGATGACCCCGGGGTGCAGAGCCCAGCCCTGGGCGGGTCAGCTCCAGCCAGGGCCCGGCCCCACTCAGTCCCGCAGCACCAGGGTCATTGGTAGAGCAGGTAACTCTTGAGGGAGGCTGGCAGGGGCAGCGTGGGGATCTCAGTCAGTCTGTCCTTGCCCAGGGCCAGCCTCACTGCCCGCCGGCACAAGTCCATCAGAGGCAGTGGTTCAGCTGGGGAGAGAGACCCGAGACATTAACAGCACAGCCCAGAGGGACAAATCCACTTTTCTGCTCCTAAACCCCCCAGAAAACACAACAGCCCAGAGGGACAAATCCACTTTTCTGCTCCTAAACCCCCCAGGAAACACAACAGCCCAAAACAGCCCAGCCCAGCAAGACAGATTCACTTTTCTGCTTCTAACCCCCCCAGGAAACACTGAGCAGGGGAAGTGAATGGATGCCTGGCAGGTCTGCAGGATCTGAGCCATTCAGCAGCCCCAGCTCACCAAAGAACCTGCAGAGCAGGAGGTTTCTGTAGGCTGTTTAAGCCATAGATGTGTGAATGAAACAATCCTAGAATACCAGCTGGAAGTTCCTCCTCTGCAATTCCATTCATTCCAGCCAGAACACATCTTCCAGCTCATGCCTCTTACTGCAGTGTCCAGAAACTTCTGTAAGAGTCACTGAAGTGAAGGGCTCTGGCAGCCAGAGCATCGTGTGGCCTGGGTACCCAGAAATGATTTATCYCCTACAGGAGGCCAACAGCTGTCAGCCCCTCCATTTATACTGCACAGCTCCCAGGAAAAACAAAGCCATCTGTCACAGCTTCACGTTACAGTTTGCACCACCAGAGGAGCCCCTCCTGTGCCACAAGCCYGGGAAGGACAGAAGCCTTTGGCTATCTTTTTCTGCATCCTGTACTTAAAACCCTGAACAAGATCACACACAAGTTTTTCAGGAATGGCACATGGGACCCTTGGCTGCTGAGGAGTCACTCACAACACAGAGGGGACRGAGGTCAAAGCCAGAGCTAAAACATCCCACCTGCACAGGAGGGAGATTCACATCAGCTCCTCACAGCCCCTGCTGCTGGGCCTGTCAGAGCTCACCTTGACACTGCCCAGGCCCGAGGGGTTTGTCCTGCCCCAGAGAGGCTGACAGACATCCCAAAGCAGGTCACTGGACATCCTCCTACTGCCTGAGGGCTCTGCCTGCACCRCTGGGAAGTTTCCTCCACTCTGAGCAGACACCTCAAGGCACCCACAGGCACGGGCTGAGTCTGGCTGAGGAGCTGCAGTTTYCAGTCCCTTTGGTAGATGCCTTCAGCTCCAGCTCCCACTGCTGTGTGCCAAATCCACCAGAGTGTTCCCACAGCTTCCCAGGCCCCAGCATTCAGCACAGTGTTGTGTGTCCAGCCCTGGCCCTGTCTGCTCCTGACCCCTTCCAGGGTCTGTGCTGCCCCTTGCCCAGCTCCTGCAGCAGCCTCACCTCCCTGCTCTGGCTGTGACACTGCCCAGGAGCCCCTTCACTGCCAGCACTGCCCTGGCACTTCCCCGTGGAGCTTATTCTTAAACCACTGGGGCACAGAGTGGCTGCATTCAGAGTCTGCCCCAGTTCTGCCTGCCCTGCTCAGGGACAGCGGGGACAGAGGCACCCCCGGGACAAGGGGCCTGACCCTCAGAGCCTTTAGATATGCACAGAACAAACACAGCTCAGTTCGGCGGCCTGAAAAGGAGAGATCCTCCACAGAGATTAAGGTTTGTCCTCACCTCGTTTGCACTGATAACCCAGCCTGAGGGAGCAGAAGAGAAAGCAGACACAGACCTGACCTCCTTCCATTCACAAGCRCCACAGTCACTGGACAGTGTTGCTATTGAGTGCTCCGGAGTGCTCAGAGCCAGACACCTTCTTTCCATCTGTGCCAAAATAGCATCCAGCCACTGCTGGCCTGGTGCCCACCATTCACTCCTCAGCTGAGAGCACTTCACAAGCCAGTCCAGCCCTGGAGGTGGCCCTTTCCCTGCTCAGGGCAGCTCTGTGCCAGCACTTCCACAGACCTGCTGGCTTGGAGAGGAGCTGCAGGTTTTGGCTTTGGCCCTCCAGCAAAGCCTGGAGGTTCCTGGAGCTGCTGACATTCCTTAAGCTGTTGTGGCAGGAAGAGCTGGGCTTTCTTTGGGGGGAGAAAATGCTCTGCCAAGAGCTCTYTGCTTGGTCTTGCAGAGCTGAGGTGTATTTCTCAAAGCACTTGCAGGTTTTTGCTGCTGCCCCTTTGCAAGGCTCTCSTGGTCATTCTGACAGCTCAGTTTCTCTGGTGCCTGGTGGCAGCTTTGCTGTGCTCAGAGTTTATCAGTGCTGGGCCAGCAGAAGAGCCCAGTGTGCTACAGCCTTTGGGCAGACACTGTTCTGGAATGCAGGGGAAACTACTCTTCATACCAATACTGCCAAATTTATTTCACCAGCAACATAAGTCCAGATTTTAATCCACTTCCTTCACCTCTCTCCTCCACCCTACCCAGAGGACTGAGTCACAGTCTGGCCCCATGGGAACTTCTGACTATGAGAGATAACAGACTTTAGCACATTTGGACGGCCAAATTTATTACTAAGCTTAGCTAGAGGTCGGTGTGCCTGTTAGTAAAAGGGCTGGCATGCAAGTTGGGCTGAGTACAACATCCAGCCCCTTGCTAGAAAGGATCACACCCTTTCCAGTGTGAGTGAACTCTTCTGAAAGATGAACAGTGAGCTACTTTTCCGAAAGATGAAAAACATTCCCATGYTCTTAGATGGGAAAATCTGTCCCTCTTCTTCCCTGCGAAGGATTTTAAACGTCCCTTCATTATCCATTTAAGGAAGGGGATGGTCTCAGAGACTGTTTTCTGTAAAGAGACACCAGGATTCCAGTGCCATCAACACCACTGTCAGAAGAATGTTCCTGCTGCTCTTTTGGTAGCAGKACAAGGTTTCCCATCTCAAGCTGGACAACTGGCATCCCCTTCTCCCACCAAACCCCTTCCCCAAGCCCTGCCTGCTCCCTGGTGACAGCACAGGYCAGACAGACTCTGTGCATTTGCCATCGAGGACTGCACCCAGCAATCCTGCTGCTGCCACGAATCCTCACCTCTCTAAAAAGAGGAAAAATCCCCCCCCAGGAGGGCCCAGCAAGGGCAGAGCCAGCACAGGAGCCATACTCACGGTCCAGGCCGTTCAAGTAGCACATCCTGATTTCACAGTGGCCCCACACGGCGCTCACCACCGGGTAGAGCTTTTTCCCCTTGAGCCCTCGGAAGGCCACCCCCATGTACTGCCCGTCCACGATGAAGCTCAGGGTCCCATCGTCCATGTCCAGCACCACCAGGAAGGAGTCGGGCACGATGAAAGTCTCGTCGGGCTCCAGGAAGGCGGGGTAGGTTTTGCTGGGCTGGTTCTTGCCGTCGTGGTAGAGCCTGTTGCGGCCCAGGTCCCAGCCCCAGGACTCGTGGTTGTTGCCCACCAGGGTGGTGTAGCCCACCGAGTGCAGGGGGGCCTCGGCCGTGGCCACCCCCACCACGGCGTGGGTGCCCCGCTGGCGCATGGCCCAGGTGATCTGCCAGACGTGCAGGCCCCGCGTGTAGCCCACCTTGCCCCTGATGGCGTCCGTGCTCTGGGCCACGGGGTGCCGGTGGAACATGAGCTTGTCGTCCTCCTTCACGAACACGTTCAGGGAACGGTCGTCGTTGTTCCACGAGTGCAGCAGCTGCACCTCGTAGGACACCGGGGGCATGTCCAGCAGCAGGTCCAGGCGGGTGGGTTTGCTGTAGTCCAGCCCCTGCAGCTCCTGTTTCAGCGGCCTGTACACGGGGTCCCTCATGTCCACCGTCTTTATCCCTCCTGTGACCTTCTGACCCATGGTGTGTCCTGCTCTCCCTCCTCACAGGCTCATGGGTTCACCTGCTGTCATCCAGCCCCGCCGAGAGCGTTGCCAGGAGACTCTGTCAGGATGGGCACCGCTCACTGTTGCCTAATGGATGGAAAGAAAAACAAGAGACAAGTTAAATATTAGCACATTCACAGAGAGGAGCATTCACCTGTTCATCCCAACACCGAGTGCTGCCTTCCCTTCCCTTCCCACCAGCAAGGAAGGGCTGCCCAGCTCAGCTGGCCACTGGGACAGGGCTGAGGAGGAAATTCTCTTCGACCAAAGCTTTGCTGAGTACCTCGGAGGCCTGGCTGCAAGTCCAAACCAGCAGACAAAAGCTGCTGGGTCCAGCCCTGGGGGACCCTCATTCCAGCAGCTCCTGGTCCCTCTGAGCCCCTGCAGCCAAGGAGAAGATAAACCAAGATAAACCAAGATAAACCTGGCTCGTCTCAAGTGAGCAGCTTCAGTTGGGGCAACTTCTCTTCTCCAGGAAGAAAAAAAAAAAAATCCCTAATTTCAGTTGCAGAGTCCAGGGGGAGGAGCAAAATCCTCCTCCCAGTTTAGCAGTTTTCCTTCCAGATTGCAGAGAAACCTCTTAAAGGTTTCAGCCAGCTTGGCCAGAGATATTTGCTCACTCTGTGCACCTCTCCTCCAGCCCTGCATCCACTGAAGTGTCTCTGCTCTCACTCAGCAACACAAACAGCCCTCTGTCACACAGCTGCCAAACTGGGGGCAGCTATTAGGAGAATTAGAAGTGGGAGGGGTGCAAACGAGCTTTCTAAGAAAAAAACCTGTTATTTTAACATTTCCTGAAGTGAGGCAATCATGCAGCACTCCTGCCAGCTACAGTCACAACACTTACTCACAACCAAGGACCTCATCTGGCATAGAGAACAGAGCATGAATCAGATCTGGTTTAAAAATAAGATTACTGGACATCAGCAAGGCCACAGCTAGAGGGTGAACAGGGAAGGTGAACAGTATGTTCTGGGGGAGGGCTCAATTCACCAACTTCCCTACAGGTTTCTACTACTCGTCCAAGGTGTGCCATTGGAAGAATGAGCTAAATCCCAATTCTTAAGGAACAAGAGACAAGACCATTTTTTCTTTCTGTTTTTTTTTTTAAATCATGGATGGAGAGGAAAATGCCTGAGATCCTTTAAAAGTCACATCCCAACGCACAGGCTGCAGCACAGCTATTTCCAACCTTTCAGGGACCTCAGATGTTGGGCACTGAGGCAGAAGATGCCATTCAAACAGGCCCCATCATGTTAGCAGCTGCTGAGGTGACCACCACATCCTGGAAGTGAAATAAATACCATCCACAACATCCAAACAAATCCTGGGCCGTGTAAACCAGCTGGCCAACAGCTGGAAACAAGGGARGAACAGCAAAAGCAGCCGAGGGAGGGCAGCCAGTGGGTGCCAGGGCATCACCCCCCCAGCACAGGGGATTCATCRCTGTGCCCCACGTGTTTCCATGAGTCACTCCAGCCCCCCAGGGCACAGCCTAAGGAACAGCAGCATCCCCCAGCAAAGCAYCCCAGGAACAAGCCAGAACAGACATTAGCTGAGCTGCCCCGGGAGAGGCACATTAACGCTGACCCAAAGCTGGGATTTTTAAAAAGCTGCCGTGTGAGCTGTTTGCTCAGGCTGGGGTAAACCTGCCGGGCTGCCGAGACACAAGGTGTGAACCTGGAATGCCACGTGAACTCCCTGCCGTTCCAAGGCACAGGGACAAAAGCTGTCAACAAGGGACTGGCCAGGCACACGTGGAAGTCCGTAGGCAAATCCAGCTGTTGGAATTTTGATTAGGATGAGGGAACAAAACATTGGCGGAGGGAGGAGAGGCAGAGATTTCCTGTGCAGTACATGTGAGAACGCGGCRTAGGAAACGAGAACCAAAACAAAGCAGGCTGCAGGAGCCTGCAGACCTCTTTGAAGCACAAAATACTCGGGAGAACACGGGGAACACAACTGTGCTCTTCATTAGCAAAACAATGCCTCGTTCATTGTGGCTTTTTGCCTTCTGCCAACATGAGCTTCATCGTGTTTCCGTGGGGCTGCTGCAGCAGAAAGGGAATCACCCCGGAGAARGCAGCAGGGACCCCCGAAGCCCACGGGGCAGGACAGCCCTCACCAAGAGCAGATTTCGGAACACAAACTCATCGCTTACACTGCTCAGGGCTCTTCTCCAGGCAGACTGTTAGCAGCAGRTGAAAGACAATGGCCAGAATAAAGAGAACGGGGTACAGAGAGGAAAAAGATTGAAACAGAGATCGGATAGAGGGGGAGCAGGTCAGGAATCCAGCACCTCATGCCGAGATTTAAGTGGAATACGGCTCCTTACAGGGCAAGGCAGTAATTCCTGCTCACAGCCCGGCTGCTCCTGGCACCAGCCTGGCCCAGAACTGCAGAGTGGCACCTTGCCCCRCACTCAGAACACAACTGTGCCCTCAGGAACACAACTGTGCCCTCGGCTCTTAAAAGGAAAAGCCTCTTCATGCACAGGACAACGGAGGCACTTTCCTGCAGCAGGGGAGAGACAGGAAGGCTCATCCTGGTAAATGAATGATTAATGCCCTGGGCAGCCTGAGTGAGGCACAGCCGGCCAYCAATGGACAGATATGCAGGGAAATGAGCTGCTTCAGAACCTTTGAACTGCTGCAGCTTTAAGTACAAATGTAAACACTGAAAGTGCTTTTATCTGTCTTATCAACAGCWCAGGCTTGCTGCAACCCTTCTCACCCCTGGGATGCTCACTCCTGCTCCCATGCCATTTTCAGTTCTATTGTTGACCTTCTGGGCTTCAAAACYGGGGAATGAAATTCTAAGGGTGCCTCAGAGAAAAGTGTTCACGGCTGTTTTCAGGGAGAACCAGACCTCCCTTCCACTTCGGTGCCCAGAGCAAAWGCAGTCACTTTGCCTGCCATGCCAGAAGGAAATGCCAGGCTCCAAAACAACTGCTTGCTGCAAAGAGATCAAGGCAGGAGACAGCAAAGGCACTTCAATGGAAGGCAAAGTCCTGCTGTTGAATGGGGAGAACACAAGCAAGACATTGCATGTGGCAGAGCAGCTTCTCTTTGCTGTTCAGACACCCCTGGCCCTCACAGACCCTCCCTGGCTSTGCACCTACAGGACTCCTCTGTCTGGAGCATCAACAAGAACACCTGAAAGGTCCTAAACTCCTCGATTCCTGATCCAGTTTCACTTTATTTCTTCAAGTCAAGGCTTTATCTCCTTCCCATAATATTCATTAGGTGTACTTGTACAGATAAGAGGCCAAACCTTTAAACACCCAGGCTCTGGGTGCTCTGCAGACAATGAATCAGAGCCCTGCCCTCGAGATTTCCAGCCTGGAACACACCTCAGGAGAAGAAAAGGAAATGTGCTGCACATGGTCATTGACTTACAGCTTTAGAGCTGAACTAAAGGATCCCATGGTGACTGTCACACCTGGCCTGG
>QVAJ01000241.1:404466-415089 GCA_003546035.1 Mixornis gularis | reverse complement strand
GCCTGGGAGGAAAACACCCTGAACAATTCACCCACAGCCTGGGAGGAAAAATCCTGCACAATTCACCCACAGCCTGGGAGGAAAACACCCTGCACAATTCACCCACGGCCTGGGAGGAAAACACCCTGCACAATTCACCCACAGCCTGGGAGGAAAACACCCTGCACAAAGCACTGACACCAATGTCTGGCACCTCCTGCCCCACCTGCAGCTCAGCTCCATCCACACCTCCCACCCCAAAAGGAGCCACTGGTGCTCCCAGGGAAGGAGGGACCTGCATGTTCACTCACAGCAAGCAGGGTTCAGGAGCTTCCAGCTCTCAGWTTTGTTTCCAAGAACATGGAATTACCTCCAAGATAAAACCGGCAGTTTTATTATCAAAGTTAACTAGGTACTTTGCTTTGAAATACGGTTTATTCCCCTGCATCAAAGGGCTGTTAATTTTAGTCTTGTAGGGGAAAAAAAAAAAAAGAGTAGAAGAAATGAAAGCAGCATCTGCTTGGAGGAGATGAATTCAAGATAAAAGGTGTCTGTGACAGAAAGCTGGCAGCAGCCTTGTGTTTTCTATTCAAGTTTAATCTGGGAACAACAACCACCCTTAAACATAACAAAAGCTGTGGAAAAACCCTTTCCAAATCCAACAACAYAGCCAGGAGATGCAATTTCTCTTCTGCAACTGCTGCAGCAGCCAGTTGAGGTGAAGAGCCCGGACAAACCCAAGGTTTCTGTACCAGGGTCACCCAGAACCTCRGTTTGCCAACCCCCAGCATCCCTGCCTCAGCTTCCAGTTCCTTTTTCCTTCCCCCAAGTCTCCAGAGCTTCCTGGAGCTCTCCCACAGCAAGAGGGAGCAGTGACCCCACGGCAGAGCACCTCCAGCATGTCTGGGCATCAGTGGGTGGTGGTGCAGCCAGCAGAGAGCAGAGCCCAGGGAACAGCTCTGACATTCCTCCTCTGCCCAGGACAGGCTGTTCCTGCAGGGGCTGCACTCAGRATCAGCTGCTGCAGTGGAAGAACTGAGGCACGGATCCCCAGCCCTGCCCTGCAGAGCAGGAGTGGGGAAAGCTGCTCCCTGTGACCTTTGAGGGTTTGGAGGCAGCACGGTGCACTCTGCCTGACCCAGCCCTGCCAGCCTCCAGGAGGATGTGCTGCTCACCTCCCACTCCTCAGGCAGCTGCCAGGAGCTGTGGAACTCAAACATTCGGAGCAAAAACCCAGGGAAAAGAGCTGGATAAACACGGAACAGACCAGTGCCAGCGAGACATTTGTCAACATCCAGCAAAGCACTCCAGCAGCAGGCTCAGCGAGGCCAGGAACACACAGCAGCAAGGAGGGATGGCCCAGCAGCTCCCAAATGCTGAACTAAGAGGATATTCCTGGCAGACAGATTGCACAAGAGACAGCTCACGCTGCCAGCTTTACTGGAACACTCTCAGCAGCTCCCCAGAGCTGAGCATGCCGGGATGATGCTGGACTCCTGACTTGTCATTAGCCAAAAAAGCYTAATGACACGGTTGGACTCTGTGTTTAGCTATAATTGACCCGGGACATCCCATAATTAGGGAGAGACACTGCACATCTCACAGGAGCTGGCAGGGAGTGCAGGCTCAGCGTGGTGATGCAATGTTTTGCTTTCACCATCACCTGAAAGGGTCCCTGGAAGTTGCTGTGGTGGTTTGAGACGGGCAGGGTGACCCGAAAGCTTTGGCTGCCTTCTCAAATCACCCACCAAAAGGCTCCACAAAGCAGCAATCCTAAAAGCCTTTCTAGCTTGCCTGCTTGAAATTTTATCCCTAAAAGCTCAACAAGACGAATCAGATTTAAGTGCAGAGTGCCCCAAAATGAAGAGGATAAAAGCACATTGTACAAACTGTGGCTGCAGGAATGCACATGCTGCTTTCAGAGGACATCTGCACTGTGAGGGGGCCAGATATCCCAGAGCAACTYCTTCCTGGAAATAGCAGTTGTGGTAACACAGAACAAATGTTTTTGCCAAAACAAGTGACCAGTGCAGCATTGCTCAGTGGCTGCAGCACTGGTTCRAGTGGCAAGGGGTGAAATTCTCCCCTCAGTCTTACTGGGACACCCTGAGAAATTCACTCCTAAGCAGCAGCTTCACAAGCCTGAACTCAGCCAGTCAAGTGATATTTAAAGTGGTTTCCTCACCACCTCCAGTGTGCCAAGGCTCAGCTGCACCTCAGGGCACAACCTCCTGCAGGGCAGGGACGARGCAGCCACTGCTCAGTGTCTGGGCTCTGTTTGGTGGTGACAGGGAATGCCAAGGTGGTTTTTGTCCCTTCTGTCTCCACCTTCCCAACGCTCTGACACCACCACAGAAGGCTGAGTCAGCAGGGTCTGAAGAACATGCACGTCCKTCCTCCCCTCCCTGGGGCTTCTCAGCAGACTAAACTGTGGGTTTCCCCTCTGAAACAACAAAATTCCACACCTGTAATTACGCCAGCAGCTCCCTGCTGTGCCTGTCCAGGCTTTGCCATCTGGGTCCTCTCCACTGAGCTGACCCACTGAGAAACCTCTCCAGTTTTATAGAGAAGCAGTGCAGTGTCAGTGATGAAACACTCCTGAGCCCTTATCTAGGCACCAAACAGCTGCCAGCACTCCCAGAGTTCAAAGGCAAGACAAAAACTGTCCAGCCAACCTCTCCTCCCTACATACCACAGCCATCACAGGTCCCCATAAGTCAACATGCCTGCCAAAGAAGTGTTTAACATAAACATTTGTAGAGTCACTTAATTCCTGGTGAACCCAGCTGTTTGATGTGGGCCACAGAAAAGCTCCCATGACATCAATGGAAAGTTTCCAGTCAGAAAACCAGGTTTGAAACAGGTTAATGGAAGTTAAGAAAYAGAGACGAGGAAGCCTTGTGGAAACAGTCAAAAGATCTGCTCTTAAGCAAGATGCACTCAATCCACCCAGGAACAAGCAGAGAAGAGAAGCTGCCTTGCTTTTTCATGATCCAGAGAACAAGAATAGCAGAGATAAGGCAGTTGTGCTGGTGCTGCCTCCACTGTGGAGGATTCTGTCTTTGCTGAGGCTGCTCAGCCTCAGTCAAACATCTTCAGCTGTTTCTTGGCTGCTGCTGAAGTTCTTACTCCTCCTTCCTGTCCAGGATGGCCTGGCCAAGGTTTGCTGTGTGCACACACCAGCGTGGAAGCAATGAGAAAACCACAGCCCCCAAACACAGAGGGATGTAAACTGTCTGGGACATCAAACAGRGCCACCACAGCCAGCAGCCTTTTCCTCCATGAAAACCTCAGACTGAACTCACCTTGGGGCTTTGTTCCTGCAGTCAGTTCAGTTACACCACACCCAGTGAAAGCACAAACTGAACCCACCCCCCAGGTAACACCAACCCCTTGGAGATCCCAAACTGAACCCACCCCCCAGAGAACACCAAACCCTTGGAGATCCCAAACTGAACCCACCCCCCAGAGAACACCAACCCCTTGGAGATCCCAGCCTGGACTGGGCAAAGCTGCATCAGACAGTTCTTTCCATGGAGCTGTTCACCCTGGGGAAATTCATCCAGGCACAGATCACTGGACTGCCCAGCTCTTCTGTCAGACCTGCAGGCAAACAGGGTTCCACTGAGGGACCTGCAAAGCCACCCTGTCCCTGCTGCCACCCTGCCACCTGCTGGGCCCCAGGACTGCCACTTGACACCTCTGTGGCACCACGAGCCTGGCCCAGACACCTTTTCTGTCACAGAGTCGTTCTGGGGCCCTCTCAGGTGTGCCAAAACAAGATTTAAGAGCACATTGAAGATTYTCCTGTCGGGAAGGCTTTTATGGCAATACAGTCACTGCTGTGCTGTTCTGCACCTTCACATGGGGATGCCCATGAGGCCAGGGATTCTTTCAAAGCCAGTCTAGACTGAGGATTGGGTGGAGTTTTTGCCAAGTTTGAAGACAGYCTAATCCAAATAACATAAGAGCACATGCCTCTGAACAAGAGCTGGTTATAAAACCTTCCTCTCCCCCTGAATGGGGTAAGCTWAAACCCCATTCTCCTCTCTTAAATACACAGGGGATTTGTCCTCTGTCCTAATACACACACGTTGCTCTCCAGTGCCCACCTGCATCAGGAAATCTCCTCCTAAAGCTCCAAGAGCCATTCAATTCTGATTTCTCACCAAAACTTGCAATTCTTCTCCATTTGAACAGAAAAGTGTTGCAATGTTTATCCCAGAAAACACAGTACAGCAGAGGATGAGACACACACCTCACTTTGCTCTTGCCTGTTCCTGGGTGCATCCCAAAAGTCTTGCCACACCTCTGGCCTAAAGCCCAACCTGCTCAGCTTAGCCAGGGGCTGCTGCCACGTCCCAGTGTGCAGCCAGTGGAAATTCTGTTTAATCCATGGGTTCTGTGCCACAGCAGGAGGCTGAGCTGCTGTGCCTGGCAGGGAACACATCCCCACACCAAGGGGCACAGATGGAAGGCACCTCACGAGTCACAGCCAAATTCCCTCCTGCAGAMAACACAGCAGGAAATCCTTACAGAGGAAATCCAGAGGAGGCAATAAGGTTGGTGAGGGTCTGGGAGCACAAACCCTGTGAGGAACAGCTGAGGGWGCTGGGGTTGTTTATCCTGGAGAAAAGGAGACTCAGGGGTGACCTTATCACTCTCTACAACTCCCTGAGAGGTGGCTGTGCTCAGGTGGGGTTGGTCTCTTTCTCCAGGCAGCACTGACAGAACAAGAGGACACAGCCTCAAGCTGAGCCAAGGGAAATTCAGGTTGGATATTAGGAAAAAGTTTTTTACAGAAAGGGTGATAAAGTACTGGAATGGTCTGCCTGGGGAGGTGGTGCAGTCACCATCCCTGGGTGTGTTTAAAGCAGACTGGATGTGGCACTGGGGGCCAGGGTTTAGTTGAGGTGTTGGGGCTGGGYTGGACTCGATGATCTTGGAGYTCTCTTCCAACCCAGTGATTCTGTGATTGTGTGTAATACATACACCAAGAGGGCACCCACGTGCCCCAGCAGCACAGCTTTCCTCCCAGAGGGAGCAAACCCACCCTGGCAGCACTCCCTGCAGCTCCTGGCAGGTCTCTGCCATCCTGGGGTGACACGGCACAGCTGCCAGGCTCCCCCTGGGCAGTGCCCTGCTCTGGAGAGGGCAGTTGCACAATCCCAGCCTCCCTGCAGCTGTGGGCACTGCTCCTTGCAGGCAATCTCCCCAGGAGCTCCCCTCCCACTGGCAGTGTTGACACACAGAGCTGTGCCTCCTGCAGATCCAGTTCCGTGTCAGCCGGGCTCTATCAGATTACCCAGATAAAGCCTCGGATTTCACCGGGCTGTTACTTGTGCCAGAGGTGCAGATTTGGGCTTGTGTGGGCACCGTGGGCACACAGGACCTGCCCCGTCACCAATCTCAGCAGCAGGAACAGCTGCAGGCACCTGGGGAACAGAACACCAGCACAGCCACACTGACACAGAACCTCTGGAAAAGGGAAGATGCAGCTGGGAGAATCGTCCAGGAAAGTTCTCCGTCCCTTCCAAAGCTGCTCCTTGACACAGTCAAAAAAATCCAACCATCCAGCAGCTTGTTGGTCCTTGAGTGGATCCTCTGAAGATCAATTAGCTGAGGCAGCTACCAAGAAATGACAGGAGCCAAGTCCCAGGATGGACCTCAGTCACTGATACATGTAAAAACATAAGATACACAACTTGCCCTTTCTCCTCCTCCCCATCCCAACCCACAGCAGGTCAAACCCACACCTTGGTTTGGAAACCCAGCAGCTGATCACGGCGCTGGTCTGTCCCCACTCCCCAAATTTCCACCATCACCCAAGATCAGAGTCACTTCAGAGAAGATCAGCTGCCCCTTTTTAACTTCTGCACAGCAGCTGTGCCTTGGCAGGCCAGCGTGCCACATTCCTGACCCTGCAGCAATATCCTGCTGCAATCGGGGCCATGTGTGCAGCCCTCCTGCCCCTCTGCCCCCAGGCCCAGCCTCAGCTGAGCTGCCACGGGCTGGGAGATCCCTGAACCAACACCAGAGTAGGGCTGAAACCCCCCACAGCCCCTGAACCAACACCAGAGTAGGGCTGGAACCCCCCACAACCCTGAACCAACACCAGAGCTGGGGCTGGAACCCCCCACAACCCTGAACCAACACCAGAGCTGGGGCTGAAACCCCCCATAACCCTGAACCAACACCAGAGCTGGGGCTGAAACCCCCCACAGCCCCTCTGGTGTCACTGCCAGAGGGAAGCACAGCACTCCAGGAATGCTGAGAGGTGGCCGAGGGGACAGCAGACAGAGGGGACCTGGCTCACCAAAGATCAAACCTTCAGATCCCAGCCCCAGCTCCCATCTGCTCCAGCTGGAAGAGCACAGTGTGCCAATGTACAGCCCCAGGACAGGAGCAGTGACACTGTGGGGACACCAGGCAAGGGGCCCAGGGCTCAGGGCCTGGACAGGGTGACAGCTCAGCCTGCAGCAGCTCGTGCCCATCACACAACCCCACAGCACAAACCCCAAGCAATTCCATTTCCTGCCCACAGGCATCAAGCCAGGTACTTTCTGGATTCCCACAGCCCCACAACCTCTTCTCAGCACAAGGGTCAGCAGGTTTAGTCTGCAGCTGCTCGAGTTTACAGGAACTGGGACAGACACAAATCCTGCCAGCCCAGCTTACCTCTCTCTCACCAGCTGCTCACAAAGTTTTGAGCTTTTTTTTACATGGGCACCCCTTGAATCTTCAATTCCCAGATGCAGGACCACCCAGGGAGTGGTGTGGAACAAAGCAAACCCCTCCCTCATTGTCCACATGCAATAACACCACAGGTTCAGCCTTAAAACACCACGGGGGGACTGAATATCAGGGGGATTCTCCACGCACTGACAACACAGCACAGCCCATGCCCTGCTCAGTGTCCCCACAGCTCTGCAGGAAGGAGCACAGGCATGGAAGCATTTCAAGAGTCATTATCCTCTTCTGACTGAGCAGCAATGCTGCTCTCCCTGCAGCACAGGGGGCCCGAGGCACCACCCAGCAATGAATCAGGGCATCTAGGCAAGAACCTCACTCTGGCAAACTCCAGGGCCTGCTACAAACCTCCAAACACTGCAGTTGGGATAAACACTGCAGTTGGGATGCAGGCATTTGTCACATCTCTGCATTAAGTAGATTTTAATTTACCAGAGGCCATGCAAACCAGAACTTATCCAGAGTGAAGTTTGCAGAAGTTTAAACCAAGAATTTCTAAACATCTGAGACCAACGCAGGCTCCTCATGTAGGGAAGGCTTGGCCTTACCCCTTGCTTGCTTTTCTTGGCTGTTTACCATCCGTGGCTCACGTTCTTCAGAACGAAGTTGTTTCTGCAGTTTTTGTGCAACTGAGTGCCTTTGTACATTTATGGTGTCCAGGCCCCATCTGGGATCTCCTCAGGACAGATTCCTGACTTGATAACATACCAGCTCTCCAAAGAAAGCAGTTTGAAGCTAACATCCACACAGCTGCTCTGACTTAGAGGCTTCATCGAATTCCCCTTCCAGGCTAAAAGAAAAGCCCATGTTTGGTAACTCCATTCAGACATCAACACCTCCCGCCCAAAGCTCTCAACTGCTCTCACTTTGGTATCCGGCAGATGGTGGCGGTTGTTGGGGTCCCTTTGTTTGTTTGTTTAAGTAAAAAGCGTTCTCTTTAAAGAGAAAGCTTTGTGAGAGGACAAAGAAACGTGCCACTTTCTCCTCCCAGGGGAAGTTTCACTGTTATGCAGCACCAGCAGCAGCACTGCTCCAGCTTGGAGYCTTCCTCCCGTGTTCTAGAGCAGAAAAAACTCACAAAGCCACGAGACAAGGAAATGTCAGTGGACAAASTCTCCAGCATTTAGGAAAAAAGCCAAGGCAAAGACATCTGGCARTTTCTCTATTAAATGAGAAGAAGATGCTAATCCAAAAACCTCTGAGACTGACCTTCAGTGCTGCTGAAGTACAACACACAAAACCAGAAGGGAGGATGACGATGATGAGGCATCTCCCACATGAATGGAACACTGGCAAGTCCCTGCCTTGCCACAGCCCAGCTCCTCACCGGGCACTCCCACACTGTGCACAGCTAAAAAGACATTTCCCACCTTTCCCACCCCACTGCCAGAATGGGGCACATTAAATAAACCCTGATATGAGCATCCAGCCCAGCCTCAGCCACCAGACAGGCAAAGCACGAGCTCCATTCCCTGCCTTTGGGGACTCCTGAGTGTCGGGAGCAGGGCCACACACAGGGCAGATGTCGAGGAAGGCTCAGCCCACAGCCCTGCCCTCATCCCTCCACACAAATCCCTGGGGCTCACAAACACTGCCAGGGTGCCACAAAGCACCAGCTGGGCTGGAGAGCCCTGGACAGGCAGGACAGAGTGTGACAGAGCTGTCCCCAGCAGGGCTGGGACACTGCACSGAGAGCTCAAGGACATTGTCCTTCCCTCTGCCCTTCCCAAAGGCTCTGCAGGGGCATCCTGCAGCCCCCAGGGCTGGCACAGCCTCACCCAGTCTCACTGGGAGCAGGACACTGCTCGTGGTGCAGCTCTGGCAGTGCCCTCACTGCTGGGGATGCACCTCCAAACATCAGCCAGCTCACACCAAACCAATTCTGGGGAAATTTCTTCTGTATCCTCTTCCCTTAAACACTCAGGCAGCTCACGCCACCCCAGAGGTGCAGATAAAAGCAGTTCCTGTACCCAATTAACACCCAGAATGAGGGTTTTTCTTTCTGCTGTATAAAACCACTTAGTCTGCAAGAGAATTTTCTGACCGATGCCACAGAACAATTTACTTTATCCCAGGAGTTTCCAAAGCACGGCCATTAAGGGCAGAGCAGTACAGAGTTAAAAGGGAATGGATGTTTTAGTAGACCCTGGGAAAACACAGTTAACAGTGGCACATTTTCCCCACCGTGTGCTTGGAAACTATCATTTTTTTAGCTGTATTTTCTCACACTCAGCAGAGAGCATTTGGCCATTACCTGTAGCACGTATCTCATCTCTGTAAAGGACAACTGCACTCTTCCCCCAGCRATTATTCATGGAAACAGAGGCAGCTGCACAGTTACTCACATGGAGTAACTGAAGGGAAGATTTCTTTGTTTTCCAGAGCAGTGCAGTGACTGGAAGTGAGTCAACACCTTGACATGAGCTCACTCTGCAAAGGCCACCAGCAGAGGAACCCAGTGACTGCAGCCTGGTACCAGACACTTACTCACTTTTATTCTGCAGCCATCACACAGCTTTGTCTGCCACAGCTGGTGTCTGACTCTGGCAAGGTGAGAGGTGGGCTGAGCTCCATCCACACCTGGACACTCCGAGGAGGAGGGCAGCAGCTCCACAGACAGCAGCTTTGGGAAACCCACAGCTCATGCAGGCCCAGTCAGCTGTTCCCCCGCTGCTCTGCCAGCTAATGCACAAGGCTCCTGCCACAGGACATGAGGATAAGCTCAGCCCAGCTGGAATCATCTCATTGCTGCTCCCTGCCAGCCCCAGCTAATCCTCACCCTTGTCAACACAAGCCCCGGGTGACTCCAGGCTCTGCAAGTACAAATAYACCAAAGCCCAGAGTTACAACCACCACTGCATTGGCCTCCCAGGGCCCGTCAGGTGCCAATTCCAGCCTGTGCAGAGGCACCAGCCACGAAATCTGCCCAAGACACAAACCTCAGAGAGCCACAGAACATCCTCCATTCCGTTCAAAACCTACATTGTGACTTGGAATATCTGTCAGYACTGTCTGCACTCGGTCACAAACCCTGGCACAGCGTCCTCACTGCCTCAGTAGCTGCAGATTTTAAATTCCAGGAACTTCATGAATTCTTAATTAGCCCTCACAAGACAAGCAGACCTTGCAGACTGCTTTCACTTTTCCTGAGGAAGGGAAATAGGGCCCGGGGAGAAAAAAAACAACCCAGACACAGGAGACCAACAAGCAGAGGCCGTTCCCCACATGCAGCAGCAGCAGTGGCTGCACACAAAGGCAGCAGGGATCAGCTGGCCAGCTCCTGGAACACGAGCCCACGTCTCAGAAGTGTCCAGCAGGAGTTTACAAACAAGCTGCAAAGCACATTACAGAGCACTTCAGAAACCTCCAGAGCAGGGCAGAGAGGCTGCAGAGGCTGCTGCTGCTGCACTGCAACCACCCAGCATCCCCTGAGGATACTGCAGCTCATCCCCTGCCTTTAAGGGGGGAGAAGAGTAAATTGCTGCTGCTTTATGCATCCATCAGCACCAGTGCTGGGAGCCTGGGCAGGGAGGGACAGGGCAGGGCCACTGGAAGCTCAGGAAGATGCTCTTCCACTTCGGTGCTTCCCATTCACTTTGAGAACAGCATTCCCGGCTGTTCCCTCACTAACTCACCACGGAAATGTCCTTCCCTGCAGGCTGGGAGAGCCACTGGGGCCATCCCACAGCCAGACCTCTCTTACTGGAGGCTCCAGTTTGGTCCTGGTGATGCAGCAGCCAACTCACACCAGCAAGGCTGAGCTACTGAGCTTTGCAATGCTGCAGCTGGTGTAGAAATCGGGCGTTAGAGGGGTGGGAAAGACACAGATTACTCCTGGGACAAAAGGTTCATTGAGCCATCCTGCATCGCTATCATGGAAAAAAAAAAAAAAAA
>QVAJ01000241.1:385383-396106 GCA_003546035.1 Mixornis gularis | reverse complement strand
CACACACACTGCACACCTGAGCAGCACCAGCACACACACACTGCACACCTCAGCAGCAGGCACCCCTGGGTCATCTCCTGCCTGTTAATCCCCCTCCTCAGCTCCTTTGGCAGCCACCGTGTCTCCAGCTCCATGTTCAGCCCTTCCATGACTTCACTGCCTGCCCAGACCTCGATGATCTTCATGGTCCCCTCCCACCCAGGCCATTCTATGGTTCTCCCTCTCTCCTGCTCCCCTGCTGTGCTCCCTCCCAGCTATCCCACTTGTTCAGCCTCCTTTCATCTGGCAGGAAACCAGTTTCTGAGCATGGACATCATTTAGACAATACYCTTCATGTTCACAGCATGGCTAGTGATGGCCTCGTGGTTCACTCATCACAGAGAACAAAGCTTTACCCCCCAGCTGCAGAGAGCAACTCCACYTCATGAAAAGGCAAAGGAGTTTACAGGCCACTTCTAAAAACAATGTAGAGATTTTATAAAGATGGSCCTTAGCTCTTACACTTCCCATTCCCTGGATCTTTGGTTAACTGATGCAASAGGATTATCCTGTCCAGCTCCCAGTTACCATGTCAGTAATGCCTGGACACGCCCCTGAGTCAGCTGGCACTGCTCACATGCCCTGCTCTCCTCAGCTCAGACTGCTCCCCTGGCAAGGGCCGAGCCCAAACCCTCACCTGCAAAGGTTGGCGTGGTGCTGACGTACCCCGGTGCCTCCTGCAGCTCCTCCTGCACCTGGCTGTCGTAGGCCTGGTACTGCCCCAGCACGGCACTGCTCCTCTCCAGGCCCCAGAGGGACTGGAAGGCCTGCAGCTTGTGCTGCACCACCTCCTGGGCGCTGCTGACGTTGGCAGGGAGCTCCATGATGAGGAACATGAGGGCCTCGGTGAGGTGGTTCTGCAGCACGTCCCGGATCACCCCGTACTGCTCGTAGAAGCTGGTGCGGCCTGGGCACAGCGGGGAGGCAAAACACTGCTCTGGTGACTTGGCTCCCTTGTCTGCACCATAAYGTGGCTGCCAGGGACAGCAAAGCTCCTCTCCTCCCCACCCAGCAATTAACCTGAAGCAATCAAGTTCGGGGAAGCTGTGGGTGTCCCATCACTGGATGTGTTCAAGGTCTGGTTGGACAGGGCTTTGGGAAACTTGTCCTAGTGAAAGTTGTTGCTGCTTGTGTCAGGATGAGATGGTTTTCCTGTCCTCAGAAGGCTCTGGCTGAGCCATGCCCTCGGGAGACAGAATTTCGTGCACAGAGCCACGCTTCCCATTCCCTGCCTGGCTTCTGATGCAGGTGGGAGCAGTGGGAGAAGGACMGGGCACTCCTGCAGTGACTCAAGGCTGTGTGTCACAGCAGCAGGCTGCAGCACCACCACAGCCTTCCCCCACTGCCTGATCATCTCCCCCACCCCAGTCCAAAGGCACATTCATTAATGGAATCAATGCTGCAGACTTGCATCAAATGACAAATGACAAAGTTGTTCAGAGAGAGGAGGGAACAGGGAGCAGCTGGGACTGTGTGCAGACAAAGCTGTTCTCTCCAAATCTCTCTGCAGTGCATCCCTCTCCCACAAACAGGCTCAGGTGAGCTCTGGGCTGCCAAACCAAAGATCAGCACTCCAGGTTTGATAAAACTGCATTAACTGAGTCTGTGGTGGCTGAGGGAGGGAGACAAAGTGAGTGGTGATGGTGCAGAAGCCAGGGCACCTGGCGTGCCCAGCACTGCTGCAGGAGCAGCCCAGCCCAGGAGCTTTGTGCTGAGCACTGCAGAGGGGATGCTGCAGCATTGCAGGGAGGCAGTGCAGCCTGTCCTTCAGCAGGAGACCCACGCTGCCACTCTGGGCTGGGACTGTCCCTCTGCAGTGCTCCAACTACCACACAGAGGCGGGGAAAGAAACAGGCAGACAAAGCCAGGCTGACCCAGGGACAGAAACATCCAGGCAGGAGATGCACAGACACCTCCCAAAGAACAGCACAAAGGCACACCCGGGGTGAGCCTGGTGTCTGACAGGACAGCAACACAAAAGGGCTGTTGTTACAACAACCACGTTACTGCTGCACTGAGCTGAAGTGGCCTCAGCCTGCATCAATTCCAAATCTAGAGCTGTTTACCAAGAATTGGGACAGAAAGGTCAGCAATGCCCCCAGAGCCCTGCAGCAGAACAAGGTGGGGGTCCTGCCCCTGCTCCCAGATGAATGGCAAATGGATTTTTTTCTTAGAGGCAGCAACAGCACCTGGAAGTGAGTCAGTCTCCAGCACAGGAAGTGTAGGACAGTCCTTCTCTGTTTCCAGGGAGCCACACACCATTCACCTGCTCCTTTTTTATTTCTGTACCAGCACCACCTCAAGGGCCACCTCCCCATGATTAAGGAGTTCTCACTCACTCTGCACACTCCCCTCACCAACCTTTAGCATCCACAGTCTCCTTCAGGACAACCTCCACTCTTTCCACGTGATGCYGGTTCCAAATTGGGTCCAGAAACTGTCGGTTCTGATCCCGAAAAGGCAGGATATGGGCCACGGCCTGTGAGGGGGAAAATTTAAAGACCCGATAAAAACTCAGCAGACTCCCACAGTGCCTCTGCCTCACTGCCCCACGCAGCAGACAGGCAGCAGAGCAGAGTGGGTCAGGGAAAAGCAGCAGGAGCCTGCAGTGATGCACAGTAGGGTCCCCAGTGACTGTCCAGAGCAGACATTAAAGGTCTTTCTGAGGGATTTTGAGGTTTCATGTGAAAAGGCTGAACTACAAACTGCAGGGCACTCCATTTATATCTGTCAGAGGACAAAGGACTGAGTCAGACCATCCTGGGACTAATGCAAGGCTCCAAAGTGCTGAAATACATCAGTTCAGGTGCTTACACCACTAAAGCCATCTGCTCTTTTGGGGAGACAAAATAACCCCCCAAAAACAAAACAGAAGAAATCTCCCCTCTCTGTGGAGATGCTCTCCTTGCAGCTGGACATGCAACTTCTGAGTAAAACCTGCAGTAAAACCTGGCCACACTGCCATAGCTGGAACAGGCTGCTTTTAAAGTGTGGCATCACATTCCAGAGAAACAAGGATTGTCTGTCCTTGAACACATTCCCTCTGGGACAGTGCAGCTCCACATCCTGAGCTGCACCTGCAGCWCACAGCCCTTCCAGCCTGGAGTGCAGCACAGGGCAGGAAGAAACCCTCCCCTAAGCATCCCACAGAACCAACATCCCATCAGCTCCTGATCATACCAGATGAAGGAGTGCTTCCAGAAGCCAAGGCAGAGCAGAGAGGTCTGTGTGTAATGAGATGTGGAGCTGTGAGAGGACAGGGGCTGCTTACTCAGCGAAACCAAAGCCCTGACCTTGGGGAGGAGGCCAGAGCAGTTCTGCATCTCTGCTCCAGGCACACAGAGCCCAGCCCTGCAGAAGGAACCCTCATCACTCCAACAGGAGCAAGCCCTGCTTTGCTCTGCACATTTCCTCTGCTCTCCCASAGGATGGACAGCAGCACAGGACAGGATTGCAGGAGCAAATGGATGGATTTGGGAGGGGAAAAACGCCCTCAGCAGATGCAGAACTGACCACCGAGAGTCTCCCAGGGCACTGAGCCCCTCAGCCTGGCACACTGCTCACCTGTTTGCCCAGGTAATGGTCCACCCTGAACATCTCCTCCTCCCTGAAGAAGCCTGCCAGCTGTGCAGCCAGCTGCTGGGCAGAGTCCAGGTCGTGGCCAAAGGGCTTCTCCAGCACCACACGCAGCCAGGCTCCAGCAGGGGGCCGGCAGCTGCTGTTGATGTGCCCGGCGATCTCCGTGTAGGCAAAGGGGGGCACCGAGAAGTAGAAGATCCTCCCAGCCTCCTTCAGCCCCTCCTGGCCCAGCAGGGTCTCTATCTCCCTGTTCAGAGCTGTGTAGTCCTCGGCAGTCTTTAGCTGGTGGTACTGGCTCAGCTTCAGGAACTGGTCCTTGAGCACGGCGCATCTGTCGGGAGCCTCGTCGGGGGGACAGGAGAGTTTCTTCAGCACGTCAAACATCAGCCTCTGCCCCGGCTCCAGAGCTGCCAGGGCAGCCCCGTGGAAGGTGAAGCTGTGGCCACTGCTCACTTGGTCCATGTAGAGCTGGAACAGGCCCTGCCACAAATACTTCTTGGCCAAATCGCCCGTGGCTCCCAGCAAGACCACGGAGATGTGGCCCTGGGATGCTCCAGCTGGGGATGGGAGGGCTCCCACCAACAACACCGTGCACAGGACCCTCCCCAGCATCTTGGGGAGAAGGGGCAGAGCCAGGAACGCTAGAGTCAGGAAGAAAAACCCAAATCAATCAGCAAAACACAACACAAGGTACCTGCTTTCCCCAGAAAGGCCAGGGGCTTCTGCCTGGATCCTCTACCCAAGAGCCTCCCCTCCCCTCCACGGTCTGAATCAGGGCAGTAATTTGGRCTCTTGACAAGCCTGCAGCCTCCTYCTGCACACCAGAAGAGGAAGGCAGAGTGTGCTGAAGGCCTTTGGGCAGCACATGCACTGTTCCCACAGCTCAGGGGGTGTCACAGAGAAACTGAAACCCATTTCTGTCCAAATCTCCACGCTGGCCACCAAGGAGCACACGTGCCTGCACACTGAGCACACGTGCCTGCACACTGATCCTGCCTCCAACGTCCTGCCTGGGACTTTGCTCAAACACTGCTGGCCTGCCTTGGCAGGGCTTCATGTCAATATTGTCACAGCAGCTCCGGGACAAACACGACCACTGGCACTCCCAGGCTCTTCTTTCCCTTAATGGCTCCTGTGCACCACCACTGAACTGGGTTCTGCTGGGAGACTGGTGTGATAAAACAGCTCTGGGGAAGAAGTTCAGTCCTCAGACTGACTGAACCAGTCCAGATGCTGCCTCGTGGTGGCTGTGTCTGTGGCCAGGTGACACCCTGAGTTTGTGTTCTGCCTCCTGCAACCTCCTCCACTGAAGAGCAGGTCCTGTTCTGGCCTTCTCCACTCAGTGCCCATTCAAACCACTGCTGCCAGGCCAAAAAGCCCCTTTGMTCACACTTATTTATTCAAAATAAAGTTGTTTTTACGAGGAAAGACGCATTCAGCACTTACACTAAGAAACACAGCAATGACTTTGCATCTCAGGAGATGTAATGTCACTGAAGAGAGGTTTAGTCACCCCTGCATGGGTGACTAAAGCACTGTGCTGCTCTCATTACAGCAGGTGTTATTTCAGCAGCTCTCACACTGGCTATCCCCTTCCCTTCATTTCATTTTCTAAAGCTGTGTTTAGTTGGACCAGAGCCTTCACAGCACAGTGTTATTTACTTCTTTATAAACTTTGAGCTCTGGTCAATAAATGAAAACAACTAAATAGTTCCAAGGAACATCTGGATATCTCTCCCTGCCTGCAGAACTGATCTGCAGAAATCTTGTGTTTCTCCCCCCAGCAGACTCACCTGCACCACAGGAGCTTTGGAGACCACGGTGGCAAAAGCAGCTGGCAGTTTTTCTCTTGCACAGTCTCTCCCAGAGCAGATCTCACTCCCCCTGTGACTGGGTGTCTCTGGTCAGTGGTCAGGTGTGCAGGGCAGATAAGGCAGGTTGTTCCCTTCCTGGCAAACGGGAGGAAAGACCCAATTACAACAGAGAAAAAAAAAACAACCAAATGAGCCTGAGCCAGCGACGTCCCAGCACACCCCTGCTCAYCATCCTGCCCCACTGGCTGTGCTGAAGCCTTTGGCTGCTGTTTGTGAGCAGGTAAAACACAGGCATGAGTGGTAATTCCTGCTCCCAGACACCTACAACGAGGTGTAACGTAGTCTGTGAGTTTAACTCCTCTCTCTCCAGCCCTCTGGCGTGGCTCTTCCCCCCCCTCCCTCCCTTCTCTCCTGGCTGTTGGAGCCCCATGGACTCACTGAAGGARTCCAGCCAGCAGCACTGGCAGCTGCAGAGGGGCACTCCTGAGGTTTTGCCTGCAGAATAAATGATTATCTGCTTTCCCTTTCCCTGCTGTGGAGTTGTAACGCACAGATGACAAAGTTCCTCAGAGCAATAAAGGGATATTTACACTTCCTGAGCACCCTTTGTTCCAGGAAGCAGAGGCACTGACACACTGCCTGCTGCASCCTGGCAGCCCCTGCAGTGCTGCAGCCAAGGAACAGGCCCCCAGAGAGGAGTGGGAAGGGTCTGGGTGGGCCAGGCTGCTCCAGACCCACAGAAATGAATTAGCCAGGGAACTTCCTGGCAGATTCAGCCACAGTCACGTGTCTTCCCAAACCAACGGAAAATGGTTTCACAACCCTCCCAATTGCAAAATATTGAGCTGCACTGCACAGAGTAAGCTCAGCAATCCCAGCAGTGTTTGTTTACTGCTTCCATATCGGCTAATTGCCACTGCTCACGTTAAAAAACAATACTCCAAAAATCCCCCCGGCCAGCCAGAACAAAGGTACTCAGTCAGGCTGCAGGAAAAGACTCCTGGGCCTGATCCACACAAAATACACAAGAGCATGGCCCAGCAGTCAGGCTGTGCATTCCCCTGCACAGCTACTGCAGCTCCCATTCCACGGGARCTCATTCCAGGTCTTCACGGAAAAAATGGATTTTCTGTTACCATTGTATCCCCACTGAAAAACAATTACCAGACGCACAGCCAAAAAGAGCTGGACTCTGATGATCCCTGTGGGTCCCCTTCCAGCTGGGGATATTCTATGATTCTGTGATAAATGCAGCATGGCCTGGGCTCCCACAGGGCTCTGCACAGGTAACACACAAAGGAAAGGGCTCTGAGATTCTCTGAGAATTCGGGAAAMCCTACTGGTCTTGTGTACTTGCACACACCAGGGCAGGAATTACCTCACCATCAGCTTCTGGAGAAGTCTGAGGCTTAATGACTCACATTAAAAGCAAGCTGAGAGGTGCATGAATTCGTGTTTGGCCCTTCTGGCTCTGACTCAGCCTCACTCCGCATGCTCTGGCCCCAGCACCGTGACAGCAGCTGCTCCAAAACCCTGGAAAAGCAGGACAGGGGGACAGTGAGGAAACCACCCCAGTGCGTGGGCAGCGCATGGAACCTGGGGGAGGAGCTCACGGTGACAGGGATGAGCCCACCCGTGACAGGGATGAGCCCCCTGTGACAGGGACGAGCCCCGTGTGACAGCGGCTGTCGCAGCCCCCGAGCACCGAGAGGGACCCGCCGCCGCCCCCGGAGCTCCCCCGGTGCCGGGAAGGCCGGGCCGGGCTGCGGCGGCTGCGGACACCGCGGGTTGAGGGGGCAGCGGAGCGGGCCGGGGCTGGAGCATCCCCGGGGGCTGGAGCATCCCCGCATCCCTCCCCGCATCCCTCCCCGCATCCCTCCCCGCTCCATCCCCGCATCCCTCCCGCGCAGCCCCGGCCGCACACGCGGTGCCGGAGCGGGGAGGCCGGTGCGCGGTGCCGCCGGCAGCGCAGAGCGGGGCCCGGGCTGACCCCTGGTTCGGGCTGACCCCTGGGTCCGGACTGACCGCTCCCCGACCCTGCCTGACCCCCTCATCCCGGACTGACCCCTCAGCCCGGACTGACCCCTCATCCCGGATTGATCCCTTCAGCCTGGACTGAGCCCTCCCTGGCCCTGCCTGACCCATCCCCGGTCCGGACTGACCCCCAGCCGGAGCTGACCCCCCCGGTCCCGCCCGGCCCCGCTCCGGCCCCGCCGCCCCCCGCTCACCTCCCGCCCACCGCACCGCGSCGGCGGCGGCGGGCCCGACACAGCGCCCCGCCCGCCGCGCGCCCGCCCCGCCCTGCACAGACTCTGTGGTTGGCGGCGGATCGCGCCTGGCGTCGGCGCTCGGGAGGGAGGAAAAAAACGTACAGGGCTGAGGAGGCTCTGGGGACAGCGGGACACAGAATCCCCCCGAGGGGACACGGGGACACAGAATCCCCCCGAGGGGACACGGGGACACAGAATCCCCCCGAGGGGGCACGGATCTCGCCCAGCACCGGGCGCTGGGAATGCGCCTGGATCCTGCGCTCGCAGCCTTTCCCTGCCCGGGGGTTGCATCAGGCGTGGGTCGGGGTGTGGTGCGTTCTCCTCTCGGGTGTTTGGGCTGGAAATGTCGGGAATGCACCAATGCAGCAAAACCTTCACCGAAACCAGGGCTTTGGTGGCCTTCAAGGCCGAGGGTGATGTGGCACAAGCAGCCCGGCTGAGTGGGATGGGTCCCTGCCCGTGGCAGGGAGCTGGAACAAGATGAGCTTTAAGCAGCCCTCCAACCCCAACCATGCCTTGAGTCTGTGATTCAAAATAAAAAGTATCTGCTCTCCCCGGCTGGCTGGCTGCTCTAATTTGATACCTGTATGTGTAGGTATATTTTTCTGCAGTCCTTGCATTACTTTGTGTCCTGAAATGACTCTGGCACCCCCCTCCTAACCACACATGTGCATCCACAGCTCCAGCCCTGTGTTTCCTAAACAAAGGAATTACCTTGTGAACCTCCTGGGGCGCGTCTCAGATCAGCCTGGCAGTGCTTTGAGGCACATCAATTTCTGTGAAGGCAGGAGGAGTKATCAGAGGCAGGCGGGAGAGGAGCAGAGGAAAGGTGTCTTTGTGTGGCAGCAGCGAGGAGCTGTAACGCAGACCTGGGGTGTTAAAAGCTGTACCTGCATTCCAGAACCCATGGCGTCATCCGTTCCTGCTCTCTTCTTCACTCCAGGGTCTTAAATTATTCCGTACAAGTAGATGCTCTTCACCACCAGTGCTTTGCAGGTGGGGAAACTGAGGCAGCTCGGCAGAACCAGGCCCAGAGCTGGGGCAGCTTCCTGCTCAGGCTGGTGACTGAGAGAGGAAATGACACCCACGGCAAGCCTTGCATTGTGTTTGAGATATAGATCTATAGAGAGAGAGAGCAGATATATATGATATATATAACCTAGGGGAAGGTGTCCCTGCCCACAGGGGTGGGAGCCAGGTGATCTTCAGGGTCCTTCCTCACCCACACCATTCTGGGCTTCTAAAATGTAACTTTGAATTTTATTCACAGTGTAATTCCTCGATTCTGGAACTTCCACGGATCTGCTGTGGCAGTGTGAGAGTCCCTGCAGTGACACCTGKGAGCACCAGGGATGCTCTGCAGGGGCAGGGATCTGCATTTGGCTGCAGCCGGCCCTGCTGCAGGCTGCTCTGTGATCCCACCCGTGCTGCTGSTGCAGGAGGGTCTGGATGGAACCCAACTCCATCACAGGCACGGCCCAAAGGGCGCAACTGGACAAAGCAGACTGGGTCAGGGGGAAATAACTCATCTGGAAGGGGCAGCTGGAGAGACAGCCCAGCTCTGGGGACCTCCCTTTGTCACTCAGCCCTGTGGACCTCCCTGTGCCACTGGAGCTCTGGGGACCTCCCTGTGCTACTCAGGTCTAGGGACCTCTCTTTGTCACTCAGCCCTGGGGACCTCTCTGTGCCACTCAGGTCTGGGGATCTCCCTGTGCCACCCTGTGTGCCACCAGTTCACTGCACACTCAGCAGCAGCTCAGGGCAGCAGGCACAGCTCTGTGTTTAACCCCTGAGTGCCCAGGTGGCAAAGCTCACCTCTCAGGAGCTGCCCTGAGCCTGTTTGGGCTCAGCAGGCTGGGACAGGAGTGCCCTGCTGAAATCTGTGTTCTGCTCTGGAAGAAAAAGGGGGTTTGCCACCTATTTCAGCAGAAATCGTTGAGGAGCAGATCTCCCTGCTCTTATTTCTGGCACAGGGAATGAGATGAACAGCTGAGGCCCTGGTCACTTAAGCTTGTTATTATTATAGACAGAGCTGGAAGCTGGGAGTAGTAGCAGTTGTTTAACATCTTCTGTTGAGAGACCATGTTTTCAGCTAGTTATATGATGCCAAACTTTAAATATTGAGGCTGAAATTGTAGGGGTGGTTTGCTTTATGCAGTCATTTTTTTTGGAAAACTGGAAAAAAAAAATAGCGCAGCTATTTCTGAGCTGAAGGTCAGAAGATAAAATAGGTTTTTTGACCACGTTAAAAATATCTCAGCTGTTTCATTAAGGAGCTCTAACATCTCATAATTTGGGGCAAGTAAGATTTTGTGAGGATGGTGTTTGGATCAGAATGTGCTTTTGTCAAACCTTTCCAGAGTTCCTCAGCTGCGTGTGCCTTTAAGGGAAAAAGGTCCAGTGTGACAGATGAGACATGTGATGGCAATAGAGGAATAAAAGGCAGCGAGCAAGGAAAGGGACATTAAGGAGACAGATGTTCTACAAGCAAATAAAAAGCTCTATAGGAAAAAGAGCTGTTCTGGGTGGTGTTTAAAGAGGGTGTTTCAGAGGAGGGAGCATTAAGCTGGAGAGAGCAGCTTATCAATCCAGAGCCTCTGTAAACCCGGGGCAGAGGCTGTGGTTTGCCATTGCAGTGGAAATCTGCTCCACAGCAAGGAGTTTTTTGTTTAGGAGTGGGGAAAACTGTAAAACACTGAGTTTGCTGCAGTGGGGCTTTGCTGCCCTTTGGTATTACAGCTACAGAGCAGACCCGAGGGGTGGAGAGGTGACACGGAGCTGGGCTGGGGTTGGCACTGCTCTCAACAGGCAAAGTCAGCCTCAGCAGAGCCACGTTTTGGTGAGGTAACCTTGGAGGAAACTTGCCTGGTACCTGCCAAATTCATCAGCCTCTGCAAAGGCATTCACTGCCAATGGACTGTGGCTGTAAATGACAAAGTCATTTCTGAGGATGCTTTAATTCCTTGGTTCCCCTGTGTTGTTCCATGAGCTGGGAGCCCCGTGTGCTGCTGCTGCTGCTGC
>QVAJ01000241.1:313320-331170 GCA_003546035.1 Mixornis gularis | reverse complement strand
TGGTGGCACAGCCCAGGAGGGTGACTGTCACTGTTCCTGCAGGTCAGGGATGGTGGCACAGTGCCACAGAGGGAGCTGCAGCCCGGGGAAAGCAGCGCTGGAGGGGCTGAGCCCTGGAGAGGTCCCGTTCCTCCTGGGCTGTGTCAGGATCCTCTGGAACAGCCCGTTCCCCCAGTTTATCTCCCCTCCTTCCCTCACCCTCCATGAGAACTCCTTYGGGGTGTTGCTCTTCTGCCTGGCCAGGCCAGTGTGTGAGGTGGACAAACTCTGTGGGGACAGGAAAGTCCAGGAGCTGCTGGAAGGACCATCCTGGGCAGGGATTTCAGTTGGGGTGTGGGAGCCTTCCCGGGAGCTCCAGCCCGGCTCCTGCTCTGCCCTGAACAGGAGCAGCAGTGTTTGTTTTGTGCTGGTGGTGGATGTTTATCCCTCCTGGGYGCTCAGGGCTGTCCCTGTGGGGTTTGTGGTGGCAGCACAGGGGGGTTTCCCGGGGAATCAGAGCCCTGCAGGGGGCTCAGGAACATCGAGATGTGCCCTCAGATCGCAGCAGGACCATGACCGTGCCTGCTCTGGGCTCTTGAGCTTTTTCTGTGCCTTGGATCAGGCTGGGGAGGGGATGGGGCTCTGTGTGCCGTTTGGGGATAATCTTTTACCTCATTCACAGCTCCTCACTTGCTTGTTTTTTAAGTATTTTCTCYGACTTTTACAAAATAAAGTTCAGTTTCTTTACCAGGACGCTGCCCAGCGTTGCATTTGTGCAGCAAAACCAGGATCTGCTCTGGTTCTTGGTTCCAGAGCCAAACTCTGGATCCAGCCCTTTCCTATTGCTGGGGATCAGAATGCCCAACCCACCTCTCCCCGTTTGATTGGAAGCCAATCAATCAAATCAATTTGTGTGTACAGGGTCTCCGTGTGACTGATTTTCAGACAGATCATTTATTTCTTAAATCCTCGTTTCACCTGTTGTAGCCCAGGGGCCCAGAATACTGAATTAGCCTTGCCTGAACGTGCAATTCCTTCCCAAAAATGCAGGTGGGAAGGTGTCACTTGTGGATATGTTCTGTGGGATGTCTCAGACATGTCACAGAGAATATATATATATATATATATATAAAATATATTTGGGTATATATATAAAATACACCCAAAGGGTGGGCATTGCAGTGAGCACTCTACAGCAGGGCTGGCTGCCAGCTCCTGCTCAGACATCCCCTTCTGGAGCTCACCACTGACATTCTCCAGCAGATTTACTGCCCTGGAAACTAAGTTTGCCCTCTTAATAGTTTTTCCCCCCCCAAAGATATCAGGGGTTCAYAGGATCCAGCCTTGAGCACAGTTCATTAGGCTGAGGGTAAATAAATCCCTGCACACGTGCAGGGAACTCTCACCACGAGCTGCCTGAGGGCAGAGGAGACAYGAGTGGAGGAAAAGTCTCCAGGCACACACATGTGAAGAGCAGATATAAAACCTTGCTGCGTGGTGCAGCTGAAATGGAAAATGTGTTGTAAAATGCCTGTAAAATCAGCTCTTGGCTCGTTCCTGGCTCTGTCCTTTGCCCAAGTCCAGCTGCTGAGGATGTCACACCCCTGCAGTCCCTTTGAAAACCCAACAAGTTGATTTGCTTTCCTGTCTCCCTCYCTTCCAAGATCGTCCCAGAGCCAATTACAACCTCAGAGATGTTTTCACCACGTTCTTGCTGTGTTTGGAAAATATTCAAGTCGTTCTGCTGCCATGAGCAAACATTGACTCTGACGAGGGGCTTTGATGACAAACATGTGTGTTCCCTTTGGCTCCTGCATGTTTCAAGACTATTTCTTCRAGTCCAGGAGCAGAGTTTAAAGCCCATGGCAGAGAATTCTCCCTCYCTGCATTTCCTGTGGCAGAGCAGTTGTCATTCTGCCAAGAGCTCCCCGAGGGTGACACTGCCTTTAAAGGGCTGGAATTCCACGGTGGGAATTTGTCCTCTTTGCAGTTTTCCCCAACTCTGGGGGAGAATTTTSCCTCGTGGCTGAGGATGTGTAAAGGTGAGGAGAGCACGAGGTGCTGGGTGAGCTGTGGGTTTGGTACAGACACACAAACTGTGACACAGAGCGTGATCCCCATCGAGATACCCGGGACCAGCCTCCTCCAGACTGTTCACTGAAAAGAAAGGCAATAAAAGAGAAATGCCAAAGAATCTGGGSACTAAATTCCACCACGCTGAGAGCAGCAGCAGGGCTCTGCTCTTCCTCCTGCCTTGGGGCATGCTGCTTCCACGTGGAGCCACGCTGCAGCCAGCCAGSCAGGCAGGGAACTCGTGCAGGACACGTGGAAAAGAGGTGTTGCTCAAGAGATGCCATTTTTTCTGAGCTGCCTGATAAAAATAGAGAGACCAATAAACAGGAGGTTTGGTTCTGGTTCCTCGGGCTGCTGGGGGATGCCTGTAAACGTTGCATTTCTCTGATAAACTCGACAGTTGTAGTGGATGATTAACCAGGCCCTGGGCTCTTAAAGCAACCCCATAGGAGAGGAGGTTAATAGAGAGCCAGCAGCACGTGGTGCTCCACTTGCACGGGGAGGGAAAGGAACTCCAGGGCTCTGGAAGAGACACAGTCCCAGGCACGGCTGTGGGAGGATGAGCTCTGAGGGCTGCAGGAGTGCCTGAGCCAGCTGCTCCCTGCAAGGTAAGACCACCAGCAGCATTTTGGCCCGGGGGGGAGACCTGTGTGCAGCCCGTGGCTGCAGGGGGTTAATGGGGTTCAGGGCTGGGGCTCAGGTCAGGCTCCCTCTCTGTTGCCAGGGCTGCTCCCCACGTTCCCTGATGCTGCAGTTGCTGGGCAACATCTCCAGCTGTCCCACCCTCAGCTGCCCGGGACCTGCAGCCCTATGGACTCTCCTTGTCCCTGCCCAGATTTCAGGGGGGAAATGGGCTCGTTTTGCCAGCTTTGGTGAAAGGTCTGCCCCTCCTCGTTGGAGAGATGAGCCTGGGCCCCCTGTCCCTGGGCAGCTCCTCTGTTGGAGACAGCATCTGGTGACAGAACATCTGACTGGGAGCAGAGCTGAAAGGAAAATAAACCGAAGCCATGGGAGAGGCAGGCAGGGGAAGGGGATGATCAGCCAGGGTGCCTTGCCCGGCTGCCAGAGCCTGACATGGACTGGCTGTGTTTGGAAGAGTCACAGAGGGGCTTTTTCTGTGCAGGGCGTTCCCAGCCCCGGGGCTGCATCGGCTGGAAGAAGCTGTGCTCAGCATCTGTGACTCCCACAGCGAGATGAGGCTGAAAGGACAGGGGCAGGAGAGCTCCGAGGGCAGTGAAGGTGCCAAGGGGGTGAGTATGTGGGAGCCTCAGTTCCCACAGGGTACAGAACAAGCCCTGGGGATCTCTGGGTGCCTGAGAGGAAAATACCACGAACTTTTGGGCTGAGATGTTTCTGTCCTTGTGCCCAGTTTGTGTCTGTGCAGCACAGCTTGGACTGAGTGTCGTGATTGTCTGCAGCTCTCCCACCCTGTAACTTCTGTGAGATTTTCCCTTTCTGTGTGACTTTTCCTTTCTGTGTAACTTTCCCTTTCTGTGTGACTTTCCCTTTCTGTGTAACTTTCCCTTTCTGTGAGACTTTCCCTCTCTGTGAGACTTTCCCTCTCTGTGAGTGAGTTTTCTTTCCCACTTTCTAATCAGTTTCAGGCTGTTTTATGCTTCGGGATGTGTTTGGGGAGTCTTGCACAAGGCACAGGGAATGCCAGAGGTTCTCCTGACAGTGCTGGATGTCAATAATTAACACCAGTGGCTCTTCTGAGCCCCGGGGGATTTGGTTAATGGGAGCAAGGCGGCTGCTTTCCATCACCAATGAGGGAATGTCAGCGTCTCCTCCTCCTCGGAAACAGCCCTGGAAGCCTCGGCTTCCTCCTGATCCTTAGGCTGAGGTCGGCTTGGATTTCCATCTCCCGTAACACCTTAAACTCCACGGAGCCCTGGAGCTGAGCTGCCAGACATTCTGAGCAATAGAAAAGAAGCACCAGCAGCTCTTTGGACAAGTGTTCAGCCAGGGAAATGACAGAGCCCTCATGTGGGGCCTGGGCTGAGTGCTGGGATGGAAAACCTCGCAGACATTAAGGCCATTAAGGCCGGGGACGGTGGCAGCAAACGAGATGAAAATGAGAAATGACTTTATTGATGGAGCAGCAGTGAGATGCATTAGTGAGCTATAAAAGCCTGACAAACAAAACCCCAACAACCCAGCTCTGTCAACACTGCCCGAAAAGCCAGTTTTGGCTCTTTGTGAGGCTGGGGAAYGTGTGCCCACAACAGGGTGTTGATCCCTCTCCAGATGGCAATTCCCCTCCTGTGTTCCAGTGCAAAGTGCAGCTCCTGTTGCCCTCAACCAAGCCCTCCGTGGGCTGCTTGGATAAATTCTAATTGGCCTCAGTGGCAAYCAGTTAGATCCATAAATAGCTCTATCCCAAAATGCAGAGGAAGAAAAAAAGAACAGGAAAGGGAWTTTGCCACGTGATGCAAAAATCACTTCTCTTTAAAGCTCTCCTGTGCCAATATCCTGTGTTATTCCACTGCCCAATTTGCACGTTGGAGAAGAATAATTGCATACAACCTTTTCCCTGCAGGGTAGTGCTTTAAGAATGGTAACTTGAAAAAAAAAATTAATCATCCAAATGATTCATCRATACCAGCAAAGCAGAGTGAATTAGTCTAATGACTGTGGGTATATCAAGCAGAACAAAATGAGCTGTAATGGAAACAACCCATTGGGCTTTTATATGCAGCAAAATGAAGGGAAAAACACAGAAAGCAAGACTTTGGGTATTGCTTTGTTTTTRCTGAATGTTAATAAAGTCTAAAAGAAGCCAGACCCACTTCCAGGGTGGTGTTCATGGTTTTTTTCCTCTCCCTCTGCAGAAAATGACGCTTCCCCTGGCCCTGGTAGCTCTGATCTCTGCCTTTGGATCTTCCTTCCAGTAYGGCTACAACGTGTCTGTGATCAACTCTCCTGCCCCGGTGAGTGGCCCCAGCCTGGGAGGGGTTACAGCACAGCAAGGCAGATGGAACACGATGTAAACTGAATTTCTGTGGGTGTCTGTGGGCACAGGCTGGTCCTCTCTTTGTGCCCGGGACAGATGAGCTCTGGGAACCAGGCACATCCTAAAGGAGCTGCAGGAACAGTTCCCCACCCCAGGCTTCTCCATCCCTCCCTTGCATTCATTTCCCAGCTCCCCCAGGCTGGTTTTTTATCAGGACAGTTATTTTATGGCAGRGCTTTATGGCATTTGCTGTTATCTAACCTTTACAGCACGAAAATTGCATTCACTGTGCTGGATCTGCTTTGTGCTTCATTCCAGTACATGCAAGACTTTTACAACAAAACCTACCTGGACAGGACTGGAGTGCCCATGGATGGAAACTTCCAGACCCTGCTCTGGTCCCTCACCGTGTCCATGTTCCCTCTGGGTGGCCTCTTTGGGTCACTCATGGTGTGGCCAATGGTCAACAACTGTGGCCGGTAAGTGCCAGCCCTGCCTGAGGTCCTGCCCTCAC
Organism: Mixornis gularis; assembly: GCA_003546035.1. Taxonomy (NCBI): domain Eukaryota; kingdom Metazoa; phylum Chordata; class Aves; order Passeriformes; family Timaliidae; genus Mixornis; species Mixornis gularis. The sequence continues at coordinate 325,651 of QVAJ01000241.1, read as the reverse complement.
TTTGGGAGCAGATAAGATTTATCTCACGSTGACTCCACCTTGCCCAGCCCTGCAGCAGCCCGAAATTGCCCCCCACACCTGGATGCTGAAGAGGTGGGATGAGGGAGAGCTGCTGGGCTCAGCCCTGAGTGCTGTCTGCCCACTGAGGAGGAATTTCTGTGGTTCTGCTCTGGCCAAGGCTGGACACTGAGCCAGGCACAGCAGTGAGCAAAGAAAGTCCTGGGATCTCAGATCAGGCCCAGCCTCTGCTGCTCAGCTTTCCTCAGAATCTTCACTTCTTTCTGGAAGSCTTTATTGCCTGCAGGAAAAATGTGCCAATTGCCATTTCCCCCTTGATCGGGGTTGGGCACGATGGTTCATTTGAGTTTTGGGCAGRTTGACACAGAGGGGATCTCTCTGCAAGTTAGAAATGCCCAGCTGAATCTCTCTTTTCCTGTTACTTTACAGAAAGGGCACTTTGCTGATAAATAACCTCTTTTCCATGGCTGCTGCAGTCCTCATGGGAACCTCCGAGCTGGCAAAAACCTTTGAAGTAATCATCCTTTCCCGTGTTGTCATGGGAATATTTGCTGGTAAGTGGATGGTAAAGGGAGAGCAATAAATATTTCTTTGGCTGTGTAAAGGGGTTTTATTCTCCCCACACGGTGCTTTCTCAGGTAGCACACTTCAGAATCTGCATGACAAGGCTGTGCTCCAGCCCGGTGCAGAAAACTGAAGATCTTTGGGAGATAATGGCCCTGGGACTGGAGTTTAAGCTGTAGGGAGGAGATGTGTGTCTGTAAATGCAGCCATAAACATCTGCTGGGTACTGCAGCTCCCACCTCCAGCAAACCTGCTGAGGATAATCTGTTTCCCCACACAACTCCAAGTCTCTACTTCTTTCCTATTTAACATAACCAGAATAATCCATCAAAAGCATTGCCAGACCCAATAATCCAGCCCTGGAACTGACTGTTCTTCCTGCAGGAGAAAAGAAATGTTAAAAGGGAGAGCAAAGGGCTCAGAGCCACTGGATTTCCTGCAGAGATTCAGGGAAGCCAAGGATATCTGTGTGTTCCCAGTGTGAGTGGCTTTATTGGAGCTGCAGGAACAGGGGACAAACAGAACCATGCTGGGTACCCCGAGCACAGCCAGGTCTAGAAAGGTCCTAAGGGCATTTAGGCTCAATTAATTGGCTTTGGGCTGGTGAGACTGGCACACTCYGTGGTTTGTTAATGAGCTGGGACAGCTTGTAAAGACAAATTTCCTGCCTTAGCTCACCGATTGTAATTGCTGCATGTACAGATCAAGTTGCTTTCCCAAGCCGGTTTCTTGTTTTCCTTTTTTTTTTTTTTTTTTTTTTTTTTTTTTTTTAATGTAATCATTCTATTTTGGCTTTTGACTCCCTTAAACCTGGCAGCTGCTCTCAGCACTGGAGCTTGGAACAAATGCCAAGGGTCTTGTTAAATGTGATCCCTCCTGGCAGTTATTTATAACCAAAACCAAATCCAGCCTGGCTGCCCTGGCTTGTCCTTCTTGGGCTGATGTGGCCTGAACTGAGGGTGCTGTGCCTGGGCAGGATCTGGGAGGACCCCGGGGTCACCCTCTGCCACTGGTGGCACTTGTTTCTGTGCCTTTTAGGTCTTTTATCGTTCAAGTATCAGCCCGATCACCTTTGTAAGGCCGGGCTGCTGGCGCCTAGGGACTCAGAAATGTCAGATAAGAGTGCCCTGTGGCCATTTGATCCCGGGAGTTTGGGAGCTGCCAGGATTTCCAGCGTAAGCACAGGAGCTGGCAACTCGCTGGGGTCACTGTGGGCAGCCCTGGAAAGTTCCTAAAAATAACCCGTGGCCCTGGTGTCCTTATTAGAGCATAAATACCAATTCCAGCCAGCCACCTGCAAGGCATCTCAGAGCAGCAAAGCTCTCRGCACAGCATTACTGAGCAGGGAGTTTTTAAAAGCCAACACAAAGTMATTTCCTTCCACTTTCACATCAGCGTGTTTGGGTGCTGATTTCCCTTCTTGTTTTAGAGGAAGCAAAAGTTCCTCTCTGGTACTTGGAGTTGGTTTCCAAGCCTGGAGCAGCACAATTTTTCTTCGTGTCTTGTGCTGTTCCTGGCAGAGCCTGCTGGGAGAAAGCTGCTTTTGGGAGGGTGAACACTGAACACTCAAACCAAGACACCCCCAAATCATCTGCTGGCTCTGCAGGCAAGGCAGGCTCCTGCTGATCCTGTCAGACTCCAAAATTGCTTTTCTGCCCATCCAGACACCCAAAGCAGAAGGGTTTGTGAAGTTTCTGTGCATCCTGTGGTTCATCAGGAATCTCTTTTGTCCCCCATGGGAATCAGCAGCTTGCTGGAGGTTCAGCTGCAATGTCCAACACTGTTCCCTTAACTTCTAGGTCTGGCTTCCAATGTGGTTCCCATGTTCCTTGGAGAAATGTCCCCCAAAAACCTGAGAGGAGCCATCGGGGTGGTGCCACAGCTCTTCATCACCATTGGCATCCTTTCAGCTCAGATCCTGGGTCTCAACAGCATCCTTGGGAACGCCAAAGGTAAAGCTCTGGCCCAGCACCTCCCGTGGSCTCCCCAGGGGGAGGATTTCCCTCAGCTGATGTTTGTGTCCTCGCTGCAGGGTGGCCTGTGCTGCTGGGGCTCACGGGGATCCCATCCCTGATCCAGCTCCTGACATTGCCCTTTTTCCCTGAGAGTCCCAGATACCTGCTCATCCAAAAGGGCAACGAGGAGCAGGCACGGAGAGGTACAGCCCTGTCCTGTCCTGGGAGGTGGGATGGGATGGGATGGGATGGGATGGGATGGGATGGGATGGGATGGGATGGGATGGGATGGGATGGGATGGGATGGGATGGGATGGGATGGGATGGGATGGGATGGGATGGGATGGGATGGCTCTGGCTGTGGGACATGGCTGGCAGCACAGGGCTGTGGGATTCTCCCTGCTGTGCTGCTGCTGGGTGGAATTCTCAGAGCACTGCTCCTTTCCCTGCCTGTGTGCATCCCCAGGGTCACACACAGCTCTGTCCTGGCCTGAAGCAGGAAACTCTCAGTAAACCTGGGGTTCACGACTCCCCTGCTCTCCCCACCAGCTCTGCAGAGGCTGCGGGGCCGGGAGGACGTGGATGATGAGATCCAGGAGATGTACCAGGAGGACAGGTCAGAGAAGGAGGAAGGGCAGTTCTCCGTGCTCAGCCTCTTCACCTTCAAGGGCCTGAGGTGGCAGCTCATCTCCATCATCGTCATGATGGCAGGCCAGCAGCTCTCAGGGGTCAAYGGGGTGAGTGGGGAAAGGGTGGGACTTCAGAGGGGGTGATGGGGGCAGTGGTGACACAGGAGGGACAGCCAGTGTCACACAGGGGTGATGGGCACAGTGGTGACACAGCTGGCAGTGCCCCCTCACCCAGGACACACCCAGTGTCACACAGGGGTGATGGGGACAGTGGTGACACAGCTGGCAGTGTCCCCTCACCCAGGACACACCCAGTGTCACACAGGGGGTGGGTCAGCCCTGGCCAGTTCCAAATCCATGGACAAGGTCCAGGGTCAGCTGCCCTGTTAATGATAATTGGAAAGTTTTTAGAGTAAAGTGCCCAGACCCAAACACCAGCGTCTCCAGAAACGGACAAATTCCATCCTGAGGCTTCTGTGCACCAGTGCCAGGATTTAAAGCAGCCCAAAGGGGGATTCCCACGTTGTCCCTGGTACTAACACAGYTGTGGTTCTGCTGCAGGTCTTCTACTACGCAGACAGAATCTTTGAGTCAGCAGGAGTGGCCAGCAGCAGCATCCAGTACGTCACCGTGTCCATTGGTGCCATCAACGTCGTCATGACTTTGCTGGCTGTGAGTCTGGGCTGGGGCTCTCGGGGTTCTGACTTGCCCAGTCTCTCCTCCCCCTGCTTAAATCAGGCTGTGCTCATGGAATCCTGCAGTGGTTTGGGTTGGAAGGGACCTGAGAGATCATCTCACCCCCAAAACCTTCCACTAGAGCGTTGTTTGCACACACTGGGAGATGCTTTCCCTGTGGTGTCCCTTGGACAAAAACATCTGCAGCAATTGCTGTTCCCCTGATGTCTCCCCCTCCCCTGTCTCTTCCAGGTTTTCATTGTGGAGTCCCTGGGGAGGAGGATCCTTCTCCTGGCTGGCTTTTTGCTGTGCTCTGCCTCCTGTGCAATCTTAACTCTGGCCCTCAATCTCCAGGTGTGTATGAACGGCTCAGGTGGTGCCACCCATGATTTCTGGGCTCCACAGGGAACAGACCATTCTGAGGATGCTTTTACACCCTGGGGAGGAGGGGACAGCATGAGAGGTCTCTGTACTTGCACATCTACCTCAAAGAAAGGCAGGACAAGCTGTGATCCTGAATGCTCCTTGCAGGATGTTCAMAGCCCCTGCTGCACCCCCTTGGCAGCAGGATCACACCCAGGGGTTTCTGTGCTGAATTATGGACATGTCTGTCACACTGAAGGGTGACACTGCCTTTAAATGCCCCCAAATCTCACTGTGAACAGTGCCTTGAACGTGCTGCTGATGTTCAGGCAGGAACCACACCTAACCTGTGATCCCATCCTTGCAGAACACTGTCTCCTGGATGTCCTACCTCAGCATAGTCTGTGTCATTGCCTACATCATTGGACACGCCATCGGACCCAGTAAGTGCTCACAGTCTCCCCCACAAGCTGGGTAAAGCCACGTGTTGTGTTCCATTTCCAACCAAAACCTTTGTGGAGCTCATCCAGGGAGGCTGAATTTCATCTCTGCGTGGCCATGCCCTGTGCAAGTCATTTCATTGCYCCATTTTTTCCTTTAAATTTAACCCGTGTTTGATTTATTGTTAGAAACCACTGTCTGCCACGGAAATGAGGAGCCTAATTAGGAATTCAGAGTGAGGGGATTGCCTTTGGGGTTCCCTCAGCTGTGGCTGCCTTGCAGGTCCCATTCCAGCTGTGATGATCACAGAGATGTTCCTGCAGTCCTCCCGACCTGCAGCGTTCATGGTGGGGGGCTCTGTGCACTGGCTGAGCAACTTCACCGTGGGGCTGGTGTTCCTCTACATGGAGGTAAGGACCCCAGGAACAAAGGGAAAGCCTGGGCTGGGAATCGGCCTCTTCACCCCTCAGTTCTTACAGAGAGGCTTTGAGGAGCTGTAAATGCACTTGTTGGTTCTCAAAACCTGTGTGTGGGGTTGTGTTAAGGGCAAGAGACTGATGTTCCTCAGCGTTTTCTCATCACACTTGGCTGTTGCAGAGGCTTTAAAAGAAAGCAGTTTGATTGCCAGGTGTCATCCTGAGCTCAGCAGCTTGGGTGAGATGGGAAATTCCCCATCTTCCACTGCAGGATGTGCCTCGGGGGGACAATTTTAGCTTCTGAAATCTGGGTGCCTGTTCAAAGTGCCCCCAGCAGCAGTGACCCACAACCTGCTGCAGTCCTGCCTTTGACCTGTGCTAAGGCAGCTGCTGAGCTCAGTGTGAGTTGTGGAGCCTCACCCTCCTTTCCCAGTAAGTGTCCAATAAACCTGTGGAGGTGATTTGAGAAGAAAGAATCTCAAACCACCCCAGCTGAGGTTGTTCAGGTTAAAATATGTGCAGCTCTCTGTGGCTGCATTTTCCACAGCCAGTGCAGGGTGCAGCACAGCCAGAGCAAGTAACTCCACCTGAACCTGACCCTGCTCTCTCCTGTCACTGCCCTAGGCTGGCCTGGGGCCCTACAGCTTCCTCATCTTCTGTGCCATCTGCGTGGCCACCATGCTCTACATCTTCTTTGTTGTTCCTGAGACCAAGAATAAAACCTTCATGGAAATCAACAGGATCATGGCCAAGAGGAACAAAGTGGAGATTCAGGAAAGCAAAGAGCTGAAAGATTCCTACCCCCTGGGCAAGCAGGAAGAGAAGAAAGCTCTCTCCAGCAGTGAGCTGTGACCCAGCTGTGTTTGGYCTGACAGGATCTGGTCAGCAGGAAAACAAACACAGGGATTCCTCCTTCGATGCCGATCTGACAATCACGGAGCTGTTAARGCTGGAAAAGACATTTAAGATCAAATCCAACTGCACACCTAATGCTGCCAAGCCCTCCTCTTGTTGCAAGGAAAGGGAAATGTCCTCAGCCAGCTCAGTTCTGTGACAAGGAGCCGATGGCACGAGGTGATGTGTGTCCCTGGAGTCCTGGTGACACATCCCAGGGGACACGAGCCAGCCCTTGGGCTGGGTGTGGGGCAGTGTGTGCAGGGAGTGCACCAAACTCCTCTGAGGAACTGGCACTTGTGTGTTTGAGGGCTCAGCAAGGGGAAATTAAATGTCATTTGGTATATCACTGTGCTGCCCTCTGTTTTGAAAAAAAGCAGGATTGTTGAACAGCTTGGCATGGATTTTGTGTAGTAGATGGAGAATCCTTCACATGATTTACTTCAACCTTAGAAAATTAGTTTCTATATACAATATAACTGCGCCCAAGGTTGTGATCTGTAGGTGCTGAAAAAGGAGCTGTTTCTGTGCTCTGTCTCTACACCCACCACAGAAAGGAAGGCAAAGTTGTGCCACTGGCCAAGGCACAGGGATGGCACAGGACCTGTCCCAGGACCTGCCCTGCCAGGGCTCTGCATCCCATGGGACACGACTGCAAGGGAAGCAGTGGTGAGTTGGTGGTGACAAACAGGAGGGACAAGATGSTGAGAAACTGAGACTGGGTGAGGGATGGGAGAGAAATTTTATTTGAGAAAGCAGCTCCTTTGACCAGAGAGCAGCTCTTTGGCATGAAAAAAATCTGTGTATGGGGATCTAAATTAACCCCCTGGGAGGGATGTAACAACCCAGGTGGCTGGACTGTGCCACAGTTCATTGCTTTTATCTCACTGATGGAGGTTTTGGTCTCTTGGAAAAACACCCTGGAGCACCAGGAGTGAGCCCATCCAAAGCAGGAGGAGAAACAAGCCAACCATCTCAGTTTTTCTCAGATTTCCCAACAAACACTTGGGATTCTCTTGCTGCCCTCCAGCAGAAGCAGAGGCTGTGCTCACTGGCAGCTGGTGTCAGGCTGCAGGAGCACCCCYCCCAGCAGGGCCATGGGGGTTTGTCCCCAGGCTATGACATCCCCCTGGGGCTGCCCTGCCCTGCACAGCGCCAGCGCCCGAACCTCGGCGGGGCTGAGCACTCTGCTCCACAGCCTCACCTGGCTCAGCCACCCCGCAAACCCCGCCGAGAACGTCCCAAGCAGGGTGTCCCTGTCCTTGCCAAGCACCAGGGTGCCCCCAGCCCTGCTCACATAGCCCTTCTGGATGCTCTGTGCTCTGCCAGCTGCCCCGTTGAGCCAGAGGTTGGCCGTTCCCTCCCGGGAGGCCCAGGTGATGCAGTGGTGCAGCCAGCCCTGCTCCTGGTGCTGCAGGGGGAAGCTGAGGAAGTGCCCTCCTATCCACAGCCCCACCTCTGAGCCCACTGTCACCATCAGCTCGTGGTCGCTCTCCCCAGTGGAGTAGGACAGGATGGTCTGGCTGCCCACGGGCTGGGCTCTGCTCCAGAAGCACAGGGTGAAGGCTTGGAGAGACACAGCACGCAGGGGATGAACCTCCACAAAGCTCTCAATGTTCTCYGCGGGGAAGTAGAAAGCTGGGAAGGTGCTGGGTTTCGTACCTGAAATAACCAAAAAGGCAGCAGTTACATCTGTAAATGAGCCCAAATCCTGGAGAATAACACCCACAGAACTGGTAGGGCCGTGTAGTCTGAGTTTCCAGTTACTGGTGTGTGTTGTGCCAGCAGGGAAGGGGCTTGAAATGAAGAAAAGCTGAGCTGAGCTCCCTCACCGAAATATTTTTCCCCTCCTTCCTCCTCTCTTCTCATGTTGTATAAAATAGAGGTGATGCTTATTTATCCTGGGGGAAATGGGCTGAAATTTTTCACTGTCTGTAAAAATGTGCTCCCATGTGGCAGGAGAGAGCTGCAGCTGCTGTAGGAGTAGCTGGCTTAGGGCTGGCCTTGATGGTGGTGAAGGATTTCCATCAGCAGGCCCAGATATGGGACCAAATTCTGAGTGTGTTGGTACCAAAGCTGTCAATGGTTTGGGCCAGCGAGGYCAGCAGGGCAGGGGCTCCCCATCCTCACAAGGTGAGCTGGACTCAGCCTGTGTTCCTCACCTGTGTGGTTCAGGGCATTCAGCAGCTCTCTCTTCATGTCCTGCAGCTGCACCTGGATTTGATCCAGCCTGAGGGTGAACTCCTCTGGGTGACACTGTGCTGGAGCAATCAGACACTGAATTTACAGCAGGCTGGGACCTACATGTGGTTCATTTTCTAGTTTGAGCAAACCCTGTGTTTGAACACGCAGCTCCTCTCCTCTGTGCAGTGCCTGGCTGCCCAGCCAGAGCTGCTCCAGGCACCAGACACACCTGAGCTGAGGGTCCTGACGTGGTGCCAGGTGGCACCAGCTACCCTGGAGGTGTGTGACACTCCAAAGGCAGGGCTGGCACACACCTTAAACAAGGGATGCCAGCAGGGAGACACCTTCACCTGAGTAGGGACAGCTCCCCTTGAGCAGGGACAGCTCCACCTGAGCAGGGACACCTCCACCCAAGCAGGGACACCTCCACCCAAGCAGGGACACTGCTGCTCCTGGACAGGGGATTCCAGCCCATGAACAGAAAGGATTCACAGTTTCACACGTCCCCCGGGGCTGTTTGTCCCCCGAGGTGTGCAGGGTCCCCTGGGGCTCACCCTGGGCTCCCTGGGCAGGGAAGGAGGCCTCCACCACTCGGCCCTGCAGCGCCTGCACGTGCCGGTAGTCGTTGCGCAGAGTGCGGTTGTGCCAGTCCARCAGCGTGTTCTCCAGGAGCTGGATCTGGGACAGGGACAGGGACATCTCACTGGGACAGGGACAGCACACAGGGACAGGGAGAGCACAGAGGGCACAGGGACATCACACAGGGACAGGGACAGGGACATCTCATAGGGACAGGGACAGGGACAGGGACAGGGACAGCACACAGGGCATGGGGACAGCACACAGGGACAGGGACATCACAGAGGGCACGGGGACAGCACAGAGGGCACAGGGACATCACACAGGACACAGGGACAGCACAGAGAGCACGGGGACAGCACAGAGGGCACAGGGACATCACACAGGACACAGGGACAGCACAGAGAGCACGGGGACAGCACAGAGGGCACAGGGACATCACACAGGACACAGGGACAGCACAGAGAGCACGGGGACAGCACAGAGGGCACAGGGACATCACACAGGGCAAAGGGACATCACAGAGAGCATGGGGACAGCACAGAGGGCACAGGGACATCACACAGGACACAGGGACAGCACAGAGAGCACGGGGACAGCACAGAGGGCACAGGGACATCACACAGGGCAAAGGGACATCACAGAGACAGCAGCTCTGCCCAGAACTGCAGTGCACATCCTGCAGCTCAGCTCGGGGTTGGACTGAAGGAACTGGTCAGGCAGGAACCCTCAGGGTGTCCTGCTGAGCAGCAGGAGGGGAAGGACCAGAACTCAGGGCTCTTATCAGAGAATTCCCGATAAAGGCATTTGGCCTGGGGGAGTTCTGAGCACCTGCCTGATAATGTGTGTGGATGGAGATTCTGCTGCTGTTCTGTACCTTTCTCACTAGTGCCTTCCAGCCTTCCCCTGCCAAAAAGAGTATTTCTTTTTCAAAGAACCCCCACTACTGTGGTTTCAGTTTAATCTTGTTCTTCTCCTGGAAGAAAATGTTTCTGATCCCTCTTTATTATTTATTAACTTGAAAGCATTACTTTCAGTGTAAGTCTAGACAAGGAAAAACCGTGAAATACCTTCTAAAATCTGCCAATTATCCTGTAATTATTTTAATGTTATAAATGGCTCTTTTTTGTTTTTTTGGGTTTTTTTTCCAGGGGGACTCTCTTTCAGTAGTTTTTGCCTCGTTAATTCTCACTGGTCTCTTCCTTTTCATAGTGCTTCAGGGTGGCTGAGCTTAACAGAGCAGAGAGTTTTGTCATCAGTCACCAGACCTGGGGCCACCTACCACACASAGTCACAGCCACCTGTAATTCCAGTTCCTCAGGAATCCACCCCAAAAGCTCTGTGTGAGAGAAGCCCAGAGAGCTCCTCTGTTCCCAARATCCCTGGAGGGCAGAAAGGGAAAGGCTGGGAGGGAAGAGGAGCTGGTGAGGGCCAGCACTGACCTGTGTGTGTGACAGGACAATCGGGGAGTGGAAGATGGTCCAGATGACGCTCTCGGAGCACGGGGGGGTGGTCAGGGAGCCCTGGTACCTGTAGAAGTGGGAGAGGTTTTCTGGCAGCATGGCTCGGACGTCCAGAGAGCTGAGMGTGGTTGATTGACCTCCAAAGGAAGCAGAGATGATATCAGGAGCTCACAGGGAGGGAAGGGAGAGGTGAGAGTGCTCTCCTGCAGGCTGCAGGGAGCTGATGTTTGGTGCTGCACAGACCTCCAGGAGTGCATTTATTGCTGCCCTGAGCACCTTCCCCACAGCCCTGGAGCTGGGCAGGGCTGAGGATGCTGTGGCAGCAGAAACACACAGAAAACATCTGTCCCCAGAGGCAGTGTGGACACACAGCCTGGGAGGATACAGGGAACAGAGAATGGCACTGCCAGGCCTTACCTGCAAACCTGATCCTTGCCAGCTTGGAAATGAACTCGCTGTAGTAGGTGTTCTCAAAGTGCCCATCCTAAACACAGCACAGACACTCGATCAAAAGGTGTCACCCCCTTGTCCTTCTCACTGCTAATCAGTTGTGAGGGGCTAATTAATCAACTGGGAGACAAAGAAAACAAAGACCACCACAGATCTAATGGGCTGGACAATGCAAGGCWTGGTCAGGTTTGTACAGCTTGGGTAGAATGGTGAACAGGATTCTTTTTTACTGCTTTTAAATCCACACTGAATCAAATGTTCCCACTGGCAAAGCAGAGCAAGGCTTGGAGGCACAGCAGGGAAAACCCCAGCTGCCACACCTGATATTTTTATATATGGGAGATATATATATATGAGATATATATGGGAGATATATATAGAGAGAGATACATAAATACTACTTATGGGGCAGTTTTCTGGGGCTCCCAAGTGGTACTGGCTGGTGTTGTGTGAAGCCCAGGGGAAGCAGCACAGCCGCYTAAAGAGGTGCCAGACCCCATCTCTTGGCACAGCTGTACAAAACTGGCCCAGGCTGTACCTGAGGGAGGTTTTAGCTCAGTCAGTGCCCCCTGTGCCCAGCCTGGGTCACACCTACCGTGTACAGGAAGGCCAGCACAGCCAGCCCCTGGGGCTTGTCTTTGGCTTCTTCAAAGCTCGAGTAGTTGGCAGAGTTGTAGTGGACAATGTGCAGCTGAGGGAGAGAGGAGGGGTTGTTTAAGCAAGAAGTGATGAATGGCTGCTGGGTATTCAGAGGGACAGACTGAAGGGACAGTCACCACCCCAGTTCCTGCTGTTTGTGCCTCGTACCAGGCCAAAGGGACCTTTGGTTTCACAGCTTTGTGGGGACTGTGGGGGAGCAGCTCCACCTCTGAAGGACACGAGTGCTCTTGGCTTTTCTTGGAGCTTTCTGTGCTCCGGCTCAGCCCTCCTGCACTAACCAAAGCCCCTGTGGGAGCCCTGGTTCCCCCCCTGTCCCTGCAGGTTCTGTGGGATGCAGCCTCCAATTCTGGGGGGCCCAGAGCCCCTCCCTGGAGCCCTGGCTCCGTGCCTGAGGTGTTTTGGTTTTCTGAAATTCCTTCCCCAGGGAATTTTCTGCAAACAGGAGAAATGTTTTTGTAACTGTACTTATGTTATTAATTCCTTTTCCCTAGGAGGGACTTCTTCTTGATGTCCCTCTGCTCTGACCAAYGTGATTGAAGAGGTTTTGCCTTTGTGTCACCCATCCAATCGGACCRTGTAAAACAGCATAAAAGGGAGAGACACATCCCAAAACCAAAGGAGTCAGACATAGGTACAGTTACAAAAACATTTCTCCTGCTTGCAGAAAATCCCCTGGGAAAAGAATTTCAGACAACCCAAASCCCTGAGGCACGGGGCCGGGGCTGCCGCCCCCTGCAGCCTGTGCCGCACCCACCTCGGCGAAGTAGCGCATCCCGTCGATGGTGTGCTCCGAGCCGCTGCTCTCCAGCTCCAGCCCACCCCAGTGCAGGTGCATCTGCACCGCCGTGTAGAGACCTGGCAGCCCTCTGGAGATCCTCATGCTGGGGGGCAGATCGATCTGAACTGGGAAAGGACAGGATTGGGGGCAGCAGTGGGAGCAGCCGCGCCCGTCCCTGCAATGAGCGCAGTCACGACCCCAGTGTGGGAGGGAAAACCGTGAAATTTAAAATGTAAAACCTTGTCGGGGGGTGAAGCTGGGC
>QVAJ01000241.1:276458-312775 GCA_003546035.1 Mixornis gularis | reverse complement strand
TTCTACAAAAAAGCAAAAAGACAAAAAACTCAGAACAACAAAACCTTTCCTGGGCTCAGGCTGGTGCAGCACAAGAGGCACAAGCAGGACTGGGCACTGCCCAGTGCCCTTCTCCCCCTGAGCGGCTCTGTTTGGCACTAATTAGGCACTAATGAAAGCTTTAATGCTCAGCTCTCACACAGCAGGGCACATCTGGCGCAGCTCTGTTAACCTCTTCCTTCCCRAGGCAGAAAAGGGGAATAGGAACCAACACAGTGCCTGGTCTCCTGTGTTACCACAGCTCCCAGGGAGGCCCAGCCATTCTGGGAACGCCTTGCAGGTTTGAAAAGGCTGTCATTGCTGAAGGATTTGTGGACACAAACCTCTTTTCTTCTCCTTGCCAAGGAGAACTCACAAACCCTTTGTCTTCCCTGCCAGAAATCCTAGATTATGTTAATAAATCTAGGAGTGAAAGTGGAGAATTGCCTCATCTAAATGAAAGCCCCCAGCATGTTACAAAAAACTAGCAACGATCCTTGCAAAATGCAGCACAACATATTATTAATTAGTCATAGTTTGTGTTTCTGAGGAGTTTCTTTTGTTTGTGAACTGTTTATAGACAGACCAAGATGAAAGCATGTTTCCTTTTAATATCCCAAAGGCTCTAGAGTGGGAGGGATAAAATAATCTACCTTTTTCATAAGTTCCCTGCTGACTGCCTTCCATAATGAGGGTTATTTACTTCAAGTGCCTCACCAGGGTTTCTACTTTCGACAAAACACAGCCGGGGAATTGTGCTGTGAGTTTGTAACAAGCCTAAGGCCCCTCTAAGATATTTTAGGCAAATATTTGCTGCAAGCACAAGGAAGGGAGCAGCCTGGTTTGCTTCTACGTTTCACCCATGTGCAGTGTGAGTGGGGAGTGTGGCTGCTCTGGGCTGGCTGTGCCTTGCCCCTGTTTGCCCTGGCTCTGCCAGGAGGTGGAAAATCAGCCAGGGCTGTGCAGGGTGAGTGCAGCTGAGCCTTCCCCAGCTCTGCTGCTCTGCACATTGGCCTCTGTCCATCCCTGCCCTGCAGGGACAGCACAGCACAGCCAGCCCAGCTCAGCCCCTGAGGAGATCACTTAATGAGGGGCACACTTGAGGTCCCAGTTAAATCTGCTCCTGGAGGAAGATGCACACGTGGATGACATGTTAATTTTTCAGAGATGTGCTTGTCCTCGCTGCCAGCTGGAGGACCAACCCTCTTTAAAACAWAAAGAATGACGTAAATACAAAAGGCTTTGTTAACCCAAAACTCTCTGTTAACCACCGCAAAAAAGTCATTTTCAGGTGGGATTTAGCCTGGTGCTAACACACCTACAGAAAAAATGAACCTGGTTTCCTGGGTGAGACATTTGGTGTTTGGCTCTGAGAGACTGTAAGGAGAGTCCTGCTGATAAATCCCTCTCCTGTCCCTTTCAGATCTGCTGAGTGTTTTCCCTGAGAGATTATGCTGCCCTGTCCCATCTCACTGAAGCCAGTAGAAAAACCCAGCCTGACTCACAGGAGCTGTGAATAGGGCCAGTCGTTTGTCTTTGTGCTTTAGGAAACTGCCCCACACCAGAAAATCATTGTTGGGAAGTTAACAAAAGAATGGACAAATACACACATGCAGACAGAAAAGCTAAACCTGCAAGAATTAATGTCTAGGCAGGCAGGGCAGTAGTGCTGACAGAGAGCTCCGGGCTGAACGCTGAGTTTGTGTGGGCCACACAAAAGGAGTCACCATTTTCAGGAGCACAATCACAAGAATCTTCCTCTGCTGGCACTTTGTCTCATCACTGCCCTGCCCTCGCACCGTATTTCTCTCTGTTGGCAGGAAGAGCGAGCAGCCGTGCAGGACTCAAGAGCTGACAGCTTTATGTCCCCAACACCTTCCCAAAACCACTCATCCTCTCTCCATTGCAGTCATCAGAAAATTCTCTCCTTGCTCATCTGTAGTCCAAAGGCATTATCCCAACAGTGCCAGCTGATGAATTATTTAGGCAATGAATTACAGATTGCAGCTGGCAAATCTGGGATCTCCTAAATTATAAGCATTGCCCTGAAACTGTGTAGCCAAAGGCTGGGCTTTCAATGTGTGCTGTTCAGTTTCCTGAGCCCCAAAATACCAATCCTCTGGCTATGAGGGAGGGATCCTCCAGTGTTGGACCGAGTGACCTACATCCAACCAAACCTGGCATGCAAAGGTTTCCATTCCTGTCACTTCTGATTAATGCACAGGCCAAAAGATGCATTTTTCTGAATGCAGAGGAGTCAGTGAGCCCCAAATACCTCTCACTGCTACACTCCTGTTGTCTTGCAGCACATGAAAGGGAAGGGTCGATCTGGAATTCTCCAGCTGCATTTTATCCCCTTTTCATGTCCAACAGAGAAAATACCTTGCAGAAACCCATCTGCTTTTTATCTGTCTGGTTCATTTTTGTATTTCTGGAGAGCTTTCCTGGGTGACTGAAGAAAACAGCAAACCTAAGGGAGCAGGATGAAGCGAGATGGCAAAGTTGACCTCAAAACCAGGGCATTGTCTGTGAAGGCTTTTCCAAACAAAAGATCTGTTCCTGCACTGCCCTGAGCCTTACCAGAGTGGCCGTTGTTGGTCATCTTGAGCTGCCCCTGCAAGGGCCCATCGTACCCACTGAGCTCCAGCTGCAGCTCGGGGTTGTACCTCACTTTCCTCCTCTGGATGTCAATCGGGGACTGCTGCTTGCCGGCACAGTCTGGGAAGTGCTGGCCCCAGTGCTCCTCATCCAGCTCTCCTTCTCCTGGACAGGGTGACAGGGATGTGCTGTTAGTCGGGACCACAGCGCTCTCATTTGCCAGCAGGAAATGCCAATCTAATTACTGAAACGCCAGGAGCCGCAGCCCTAAAAGGTTGCTTTGCCTTCCCCAGAGTGAGAATGCACATTATTGTGTCTGCAGGACGGCTGTGCTGCGAAGTAAGAAACCTGCATTGCAGCAGCGGCTGGTGATGGCTGGAGGCTGAACCTCCGACGAAAGAGGAGCAGCGTCTACATGGAAATGGGGATTTAAATGGGGCCCGACTGCCAGAGGTGTGGAATTGGCTTCTTAACCGGTGCCATGAATAGGATCAAGGCAATAGGCAGGAAGGCTCAGCTTGGGATCAGGAACTGACAGCAATTAGCTAATTTTAACTAGGGAGAGAGCAATTGCAAGATTGCAACTCTTCAACAATATCCTTTGTTTTAACTTAGCCCACTGAAGTCCATAAAAGGATTAACATTTACTTCAGTGAGCTCTGCAAACAAGCCCCTGACACAAATGTAATTTAGATAAAATTTCACAAAAAAATATAAATACCTAAATAAGTGCTTCTTAGTGCTCCGTACTGCCTGGGATATGACAATAAAATAAGAAGCGGGCAGTATTTAAAGCTTTTCCTTGCAGGATCATCCAAAGGGCAGCTTTTCTTCTAACACATTCTAAAGATTTCTCCCATTGTCTGAACCTCGTTGTGCTGCCAACCCTGACAATGTGTCCTGACCGCACAAAGGAGTAAAAAGAGGTGACACTGAGGAGAATCACTTTCCAGACACGGAGGCATCAATAAAGTGGAATAAATCAGCTGCTCTGTGATGTCTCACTAAGGGACGGGAGCAGCCCAGAAGGGAAGGGAGCCTGTTCAGCCCCAAAGCAGCCCCGTTTTTACCTTGGTATGTCCAGGACACCTGGTGGCAGTGGCTGAGGGGCGCCAGGAGCAGGGGCAGCAGGAGCGCTGCCATCAGCGCCTTGTCGGACCTGCAGCCAAGGGGAGAGAGTGCTTTAAAAACCCTCAGCAAACCCAAATGCTGATTTTCTCCAGCTCTGGCCTTTCCAGCCCCCCTCCTGCCCTCCTCCTCACCCTCCCCAGGCAGTGACAGCAGCGCAGATAATCTGTTTGGCCAGTCAGCTCCATCGCCGCTTTTGGCTGAGCTGTCCCCGCGGAGGGAACAGGTTTCCCCCGATGGTCAGGGCTGATGTCCTCGGGTCTCTGTGTGACCCCTGCACAGCTCTGCCCCCTTTTCCTGTCCATTCATTCCTGATGAATGGGCTCAACAGAGCTTTGTAAGCAAAAACCACCCAGCCCGGAGCTCAGACCTGCTTCCCTTTACACAGAGCAAGGAGCCGAAGGCAGGAGGCATTCAGAGGACTGGATTTCAAAAGTGCAGAGCATTCACAATCTTGCCAGAAATCAAAACTGTGGACACTTAGCTCCTCTGAAAATCAGACACTCCTGAGACTGGGTTTAAAAGCACTCCACATGCCTGAGCCTTAGCATTCAAAGCATTTTGCTTTCAACACCTTCCCTCATCACTGAAAATCTAGTTTTGAATGGGAGAGATTTGCAACCTTTGAAAAATTCAGAGCTCTCAAAAACTACTTAGACTTGAAAGATACAGGCACCGTACAAGAGACTGAAACCCTGGATGGCTTTTCAAAAAACGTACAGGAATTCAAATAAAAACTAGCAGGTGACAGGTGTCTAAATGCTCTGTGGACTTCTGTATCTCTTCAGACACTTGATTTCCTTAAAAATGTGTCCCAAGCAAATAGTTGTCTCTGGTCCAGTAAAAGTCATTTGGCAGAACAGGAACAGACCATGGATTCTCTCCCTGCCTTTTTGTATCCTGTCACCAGGCAAATGCCATTCCCTTAGAAAAACCTCCTCCTCCTCCCTCAGGAATGACACACTGCTGGCAGCCCTTTCTTCCAGCCGTGGCCCCCAGCTCCTAAACCCATGGTTTCAAAACAAAAGGGGAGCAGAAATCTCCCCAGGAATGGGATTTTTTACCTTCCATGGAAAAGAACTAGATATTCCAACAAAAGCAGCATAGCTGGGCTGATGGGTTTAGGTGACAGGCAGCAATATTAAACACGAGGCAAGAAAGCTCAGATCAGTGAAATCTCAGCACTTCTGTCCCTGCCACTTGTGATAAAACTGGCAATTATTTTCAGGAACGAGGTGATTTTCAGCCACTCAGCCAGGTAGCAGTAACTGAGGTGAGTCTGGAGTGAGAGTCAGGCTGAGCTGCACAGGAGGCAAGACCCGGTGTGGCAGTTTGGGGCAGTTTGGGTGACAGTTTGGGGCAGTTGGGTGGCACTTTGGGGGGCAGTTTGGGCAGGACAGGCCCCAGGATGCTGCAGCACAGGCAGACTGCTCATTCTGTGATTTTATGAATAATAACAGCAATTCAACAGTAAGGGGCACAGGTGAGCTACAGGTGCCGTGGGAGCTCAGGTTTCTGTGCTGAAGAACACAAGCAGGTATTTTACTCAAAATCTTATTCTTTGCAAGTGAATTGTTAACATAAAAAAGGCCTTTCCTGGGTTGCTGGTTTGTGCAGTGCATATTTAGTCTTTGGGAACTGCTGATTAATACCGAGCTGATTAACCAAATGTGTTTTTTCCCTCTCTCCTCTGAAGAAGTCATTTATTCTGACGGTTGCACTGAACTGTGTAAGGACCAAACTAAGCAAACCTGCCCTGCAATGCACTTCTTAATCCTTGTGTATCCAGTTGTGTAAATAGGCTTTGAAATTAGCTGAGGGTGAAATTTTGGGGGTTTATACCTCTTTGCACTTCAGGATTGCACACAGCAGCACAGGAGGGCGTGAGGAAGAGTCAAGCACGGGAGGTCACCTCTGCCCTGGAGCACCTGTCCTGTCACCTGCCCCTGAGTGCAGCAGGGGAAATGGATGTCACACAGTGACAAGCTGCTTCCCTTGCCTGGGCTTTATTGATCAGCCAGCCCAGTCTGCACAAAGGACTTGAAATAAAGCCCATTCGGGAATGTACCAGTGCCAGGAAACTGGAGATGACAGGGAATTAATTTTTAATGGAGCTTTTGCAACATTTGTGACATTTCACTTGACATCAGCAGGAACTGTTGGTGCTCAGCACATCCCAAACCCACATTTCTATTAGTTCAAATTATTGTCTTTAAGGTCCCTCCTAACCCAAACCAGTCTGTCACTCTATGAAGACACAGCAACCTGTGGAAAGGATTTACTAAGGGCACAAAGTGTGAATTTGTTTTGGGGTTATGACAGAACAATAATTTTAATTAAGTTCTTTAAATGTATTAGGATATTGAGCTTCTAACTATGAGCTGAGTGTTATGGAAGTCCTCCTGTACAAAGTATTGCCCCCATCAACCACTGGTTACTGGTTCTTGGAGCTCTTTTAGGGTGTGTGGTATTAAACCTGGCCTGCCTGAGGCTTGGCTTGGTCAGCTCTTTTGCTGCCTGGACACAATTGCTGGAGAGACGAATGGACACAGTGCCTGGGAACTCCAGGTAGCACAGCAGCACCGTGCCTGAGGTAAGCTGGGGGCTCACAAGTGAAGGAACAGGACTCATCTCTGCACCGAGATTCGGCCAGTGAGAAAATCTGATGTTGTGTGTGTCACCGTGAATATTCTTGGCATGGTTTCTTCCCAGAGGCAGGGAACTTTCACACAGACCTCAGCCTTCCCCCTCCCTGCCTGGACTGCAGTAGGAAATAAGCCTTTTATCCCACATCATTGGCTTCCATGCACTTCACTTTTATCTCTGCAGCTTCCCCTGACTCTTTGCCATCTTTTAAATCCTGCTTCTCCCAGGCTATTCTCTCTGTCCTCGCTGGCCTAAAGCTCAGCTCCAGTCTGACATTCTGAGTATTGGTGGCCACATTAAAACCTTGACGTGGCATTGAAGTAGCTGGCTCAAACCTCAGTGCTCCTTTGACCCAGAACTTGAAAGGGTTAACTCCTCTGCCTCTGAATCAGCAGGAATTCCATCAGGGCTTGCAGGGAGAGCTGCATCACCCGCCAGCCCAGCAAACATTTGACCAGGAACAGGATGTTTGAAGTGAGATGGACAGAGTGCCTTCAATCGGGCCATCCAGGTTTTTCTGAGTCAGTCTAAAAGCTCTTCAAACAGAGCTCTCTCTGCTGAGGTTGTGCTGGATGAGTGAAGGCATCCAGAGCCTACACAAATTTTATGAAAGGCAAAGATCAGCCAGTGCTGGCAGGCCCAGACCCATGAGGAAAGCTGACAATAGCTGTGTGGACTGAAACACGAGATTCTTTTATTCAACAATTCCTGTAATGTTTCTACATCTTATTTCCAAAACTGGCCCTCTTTTCTTTGAAATTTTGCCCGTGCTCTTCTTTTTTTCTTCCCTTTTTGCCCCTGGTTTTCAAGTACATACAGAGATCACAGAGGTAGGAAAGCACTGGAATTCATTTCTCCAGTTCACACAATCCCTTTAGACCTCCTTCATCTTACACAATATTTTGATGTATTTGACTAAATTTAATCATAGAATCACAGAATGGTTTGGTTTGGAAGGGACCTTAAAGAATATCTCGTCCAACCCTCTGCCATGGGCAGGGACACCTTCTTACCTTCTTCTGATATAAATTCAGACACCTTTATGATTCTGCTGAAGCTTTGTGGAAGAAATAGGCTTTGAGGCAGTCAGAGACAGACACCAGAGATCTACACCAGTGCTCCTAAAGGCAGGATTTGCCCATTTGAAAGCAGAGAGGTTTCCTCTGTGAATTCCATTTCACGGTCTAACAGATCTCAGCATTATCTACCTGCAGTTCATTGTCAACCTAAATTTTCTTTTGCTCAGTTTCAGCCAATTACTCTTAGTTACAGCTGTAACCCTTGGATTATCTTAAAATAGTTTTCCCTTTTTAATGTTCACATCACTTCTGGGGTGGTTATCACCTCGCTGCACCGCGGGCAGGAGCAGCCTTTCACTGCCATTTCCCCAAGGTGGAGAAAAGGACAATGTGATGCTATAAAAAGGAGAGAACATGGTCAAATAATCCCTCTTCATTTTCATTTCCAGGAAATGTCATTACAGCCCTTGTAATGTCTCTTTAGGGCTGCTCTACAGACTTTGCTGAAAGGGGATTTCATGTTCTGGATCTCTGCTTGAGACTTTGGAAGAGAGCAAAGTGGGAAGGCAGGATTAGTCAGGGGGAGGCCAAACTTGCCACTGCATTGAGCATGAGGAGCACTGGAATGTGGTCTGAGTGTGGGGATGGAAGGAGCTGTGTCCAGAGAGAGCCCTGGAGAAATGTTTCCATCACCCCAGGGCTCTGTGCTGTGCACTGGATGGGACAGAGGAGGAATAACTCAGTGACAGGCAGCTTGGCAGCTGTGTGCCAATACCTGTTCATGGTGTAATTAGTGCTTGATAGGTATCTGCACTGCTCCCCTTAAAAATGTTCAGTTTGCCCCTCATCTCCCAGCGTTATGGCAGGCAGGGGAAGCACAACTGCTGCTCCATCTCTCTGAAAATTGACATTAGCAGTGCACAAACAGAGCAGAAGACACCAAGCCCCTTAAACAAACAAACAAACACAGTGCAGAGAACAAGTAAAGGCTCTGGAAATTGCTGCTGCCCATTGCTGGCTAAGCACTTTTCCTTTCTGCTTTCAGCTGCATTGTGTGTTGAGCAGCTGTGACATCCAGTGGCCAAACACAATACGGTTGGGTCTGGTACAGACCTCTTCATACGAGGTAACAATAACAGAGCCCTTCCACGGCACTTTTCATCTTCAAAAAGCTGCATAAGCACAAACCCATTAACCCCTGCACAGCTCAGCAGGGCAGGGCAATGCAGCCATCCCAAAAGCACCCACAGGAAGGACAGCACTCTCCAAAGGCACGGCCATCAGCCCTCCAGGCACGTGGGGAACCTGCTGCAGGACCAGAGTGCAGGACCTTCAGCCCCAAGGCAAGGAGCTGCTGCTGAGTCATAAGGGGTCAGAAAGGTGCAGCTCCTGATGAAGAGGCCACACCTGAGGGATGGGTTGTGCTTGTTTTCCCAAGAGCAAAAAAAGCCCATGGTAAAAGAGAGGGAAAGATGGGGAAAGCTGAGAGATCCCAGCAGGAGCAGAGCGACTTTGGAAGAGATCCTTTGTCACAGCCCTGGCCGGAGGAAAAAGCTTCTGCAGAGATTTTCTGAAAACATCAGAGGACTTTGCTGATAGACGTGGAAGGGGGGAAGGCAGCACAGATGTGGATTTGGATTAAGAAATGCAGTGGTGGAATTGAAGAAATGTGACTACAAGGAGATGCCACCTTAACCTTCCCTTCTAGCCCACACAGCAGAGCAGCCTTGACAGAGATGCTGTTTGACATGGGTGTCTCTGGTGCCAATCCAGACATGCCCCTTCCTTTTGTTGATAAAAGCAAACTTCGGTGAGATGATGCATTGAGATCCAAACTGGGGACAGATGCACCCAGTTTCAGTGACCAAAGAACCAGTCCCTGCTTCCCCGAGGTCATCAGTGCCCCAGTGTTTGCTTGCTCAGCTCTGCAGTGGCTTTTTCTGCAGGCAAGGTCATTGCAGGGACCTTCAGAAGGAGCAAAGTGCCCACAGTCCCTCCTCTCCCAGCAGCTCATCACCACTGCACTCTGAGGAGCTAAATGTGATGATGGGAGCTGAAAGTGTTTCCCATGAGAACGAGGTTGAGCTTTAAGGCAGGAAGACAACATGAAGGAAATTTAAATCCTATTGTCTGTGCTGTACCTGTTCTGTGGCAGGAGAATCCTGCTTGATAAGTCTTGTACTTTACATAAGTATTTTGCACTTTTTAAGGAAACAAATGAGTTGTTATTGGACTACTCCTTTTTTTTTTTCAGGTTATCATTCAAAAAAACCCCAACCCTAAACATCAAATACAATTTCTAAATGGCTAATCAATTCCTAGCTTGCTTTCCCCTTTATAGTGGGATATATTTCAAAGAGAAATCTATCCCACCCAGCAAGGAGCCCCAGACACCCTGTGAGAGGCAGTGCAGGACTTGCACTCTGGCCCCTGCAGAGAGGATTATTTCATGGTTCCAGCATGGTTGCAACCAGCAGCTATGGCCTTTGGATCCACAACGCCTGGCAATTAATATCCAGCTGGTTCAGAAGCTTTCAGTCTCTGTACAAATCACCATGTCAGATCATCAGCTCCTGGGAAATGCACTCTGGTATCAGCACCCTGATTTGTGCATTGGTTCCCTTCCAAACAACCTGGGGATGGATGTGGTAGTTGTAAAGCTAGGTTAGCACTTAGAGTAGTAAAGAATGTCCTGTGAGAATTGGATATTCTCACACAGCCCTCGTGGGCTCAGGGAGGCTGGTGATGGACCCACACCACACTGCACACAGACCTGTGCCCACACTAACCACTTTGGACTAACCAGCCCTTCCCTAAAGCCCTAAGAGAAGACAGGATAATGAAGACCTGCTGAAAGTTAAGAGCATTAAGAAAGCCACCACGTCTGTCACCTCCAGCCATTTCACTACTCGTGTGCCTAAAGGTGCCTCACTGCAGGGTGAAGCTGTGAGACAAAGGCATGGCAGAAAACGGGATGAGAAGTGAAGAAGGATGAAAAGTCAGAGAAGGTTCTGAATGCCTGGAAGAAAACATCTTAATCAGTCATCCCACAATTTAACAGATACCCAGAGAGAACATCAGTCAGACTCTGCCATTACCTTTCCAATGAACGTTCCTTAAAAACACCGGGATCTGCAGGGTCAATGAAGAGCAGAAATCTGAGTGACAGAGAGGTCACGACGGCTTCCCTCTGGAGATCCCACCTGGGCTGGAGTGAGGTGCCAAGCCTGGCTCCCTGGGATGCAGAGCTCCCAAAGGAACCTGCTCACAACACCAACAGGCTGGCACTTGCCGAGGTGTCGGATGGAGCTGGTGAGGGAGGTGCTCACGCGGCCACCCAGACACATCTTCAGGTGTTGTGGGAGGCACTGGGGGGAAAGAGAAGTCCCTGAGCGTGCAGGAAGTGCTTTCAAGGTGCTCACGCCCTGGAATGTGCCCTGCGCTGCTGAATGGTTATTAGCACTTGAATGCACCGCGAACAAGTCCTGATCTGTGGTGGTTCTGCTCCTGCCTTGGCACCCTCAGCTGCCTGAACGAGCGATTTCACACTCCGGAGGCTCCTGCCCAGCTGCTCCAAACTGACCTGCCTGGCTTCTGTGCTCACCAGCGTGTCGCAAGCAATCAAAAAAAAATTGTGTTTATCACACTTCCAATTTTACCTGGAAAGCACAAGGAATGTGAGGCCTTGCAGTGGAGGGATTTTGCTCCTGAGAGTCGTTCTCCATTTCTGGCTGGTGGATGCCTGTGAGCCAGGTCTGTGCCGGTGGTTTTTCGCCATCTGCTCCATCAGCAGTTCCTCTGCTGTGTTAGTGGTCCTGTGTGGGATGTGGAATGGGAGCACTGGCTTTATGTGTCCCCAAACTCTGTGTCCCCAGTGTCCACCCCATTACTATACAGGCCCCTTCCAAACCGTGAAATATTTTAAGAGTGTCCTGAGTGTTTGATAAACTGGTAACAAGCTTGAATTCCCCAAGAACCTCACGCTTCCTAGATCTCTCATAGCCTTGGGGATGCTCTTTGAAGGAAGACAAAAAGAAAAATCAAGCAGGATACACGACTGAGCAGCAGCACTTTTAATATCAGCCCTGAGTTTAATTTTAACATGTATGGCACAGTGCGATTTTAAATCTGCTGATCCAGGAAAAAAATTATGCCAACACCTGAACAGTGCCAGGCTTGTGCTCAGAGGTGCCTGATGCTGCTGCCTGCAGTGTCCCCAGCTGTGCCTCCTTGGGGACACGGGGCCAGCAGAGCACAGGTGGCTCCTGGCACGGTGTCCATGGCCAGTGGTCCTGGCAGGATGGGGAATGCAGGCTCTCAGGTCACTCTCCGGCCCAGGAAATCTGCTCTGTGCTGCCTCTGTGCTCACAAGGGAAGGACAGAGAGCCAGGGGACAAGTCCTAAACTCCTCCTCACAAGTTCTGAGCTCTTTCTCACAAAAGAGGGGTTTAGGCTGGTCTCCCACAGCCATTTCTCCCCCACTGCTTTGGTTTGGTTGAATGGGAATAGAGCAAGAGCTCAGTGCTCCAGGCAGAGGGTTTGCTTTAAACCCCACTTCTGCCCCCCACCATGCTAATTGTGACCTTTCAGAATAGGTTTTGTCTCCAAAGAGCACCCTGCTGTACTCAGCATCAGCCTTTGCTCGGCTACTACAATGTTTAATTCCCCTCAGCCTCAGGCTTTCTTGTGCTCCATTTTCTTTAGCTCATTATAAGACTTGACACCTCTGTGTGATTTTCCTGCACGGCAATAAAGGCACTTTTACGAAGTGCAAGGATAGGGAAGCATCTCTAAGCCAATAGTTAACCAGCATAAAAATCCAGCTTTACGATTTCCAGCATCTGGAATGTGTTTTTACAGGGAATGCTCCCCTCTCATGCCCTGACACCGGGAAGGGTAAGGCTGCAGGATACAGCAGTGCTGCCAAGGACACAGCCATAAGGGGTACAATGTGCAGTTTTGGGGAGGGCTGGCACTTCCAAGAACCGTCTACCTGCCACAGTTTAATTCCAAGTGCTTCTCCTGCCCCGTAGTGCCTTATCCCAGCCGGGTACAACCCCGCAGCATTCTGACCTGATCCGTGGCTGTGCAGCCACAGGGATGTGCAGGGAAAGCACAAACCCCACACACAGCGGGGACATGGGACACAGTCACAAAGGAGCCTGGCTGGCACAGGGCTTCTCCCTGCTGGGGACGCTGCTGTCCCAGCCTGGGGGCACAGGGCACTCTGGAATGCCTCGGGAAGCTCAGTCCAGCAGACTTCCTTTGCTCTTTATTAGACTTTAAGCTCGCCCCGAGGGGATGTTCTCGGGAAGGAGAGAAAAATGTGCCCAGAAGGTACATCAGGCACAGGCTGGCAGGGTGAGGCAGGGCTGGAGGAGCACAAACTTCACTGATCTGTGAGCAATGAAAGGCTTTGTTGGTGCAGCCAGGGTGAACTGGGCACTGCCACATCCTCACAGACAGAACACAGAATGGTTGGGGTTGGTGGGACCTTAAAGCTCAACCCGTCCTACCCCTGCCACAGGCAGGGACATCTTCCACAGTCCTGGGTGCACATCCACTTGGAAAACATTTGTGTTCCTGCTGGCACATTGGGATGAGGTGTCACAGCCCATCACATCAGTGCTCCTCCTGCCCCCAGGAAGTGTGATGGTTATTCGCTTCAAAATCAGAGTGAATATTTATTGCGTTTGTAATTAACTTTTCCTCGGAACTATTACAAACACACACACCCGTTCCAGCCTTCCTCTTTCCAGGTTTACTCGTTATTCCCACATCTCCTCAGTCTCCCAGGCCTATCTCCTGCAGCTTCTGCTCATCAGGGAGATGCTCCAGACCGCAACCTTATGGCCTCCCCTGGACTCTCTCCAGTAGCTCCTGGTCTTTCTTTACTGAAGAGCCCAGAATTGGACACAACAATTGTGAGGAAAGGCTGAGGGAATTTGGATTATTCTGCCTGGAG
The DNA here is from genome assembly GCA_003546035.1 of Mixornis gularis. Classification (NCBI taxonomy): domain Eukaryota; kingdom Metazoa; phylum Chordata; class Aves; order Passeriformes; family Timaliidae; genus Mixornis; species Mixornis gularis. The sequence continues at coordinate 299,401 of QVAJ01000241.1, read as the reverse complement.
AGAAGCTTTGGGGCGGCCTCACTGTGGCCTTCCAGTGCCTGAAGAGAACTTAGAGATGGGGAGAGACTGCTTACAAGGGCAACTAGCGGCAGGACAAGAGGGAATGGGTTCAGACTGAAGGAGGGCAGGTTTAGATTGCAGATTAGGAAGAAATTCCCTGTGAGGGTGGTGATGCTCTGGCACAGGATGTCCAGAGAACTTTGGATGGAGGATAACTCTACAAGTGTCTAAGGCCAGAAGAGACGGGACTTTGAGCAAGCTGGGACAGTGGGAGATGTGGCTTTTGGAACCGGCTGCTGTCCCTCCCGATCCAGGCCATCCCCTCACGGCTCCCTCACGGCTCCCTCACGGCTCCCTCACGGCTCCCTCACGGCTCCCTCACGGCTCCCTCACGGCTCCCCCCGTTCCGCTCCCCGTGGTCCCGCCCGCTCCCTCCCCGTCCCCTTGGGCCGTGCCGGTCCCGCCCCCTCGCCGGGGATTTTCCACGAGGCCCCGGCCCTGCCGCACGTAGCGCACGCACGCGGGCCCGCCGCTGGCGCGAGGCGGCCGCAGCCAACCGGAGCGCGGGGGGGGACGGCGCGGGCCAATGGGCGCGGTCGGGGGGTGGGCCCTGCGCGCGAGGGCGGCTATAGCCGGGCGGGCGCCCCGCCGTTGGGTCTCAGTCAGAGCCGGGGCGGCGACAGCGGTGYGGTTGTGGAGCGGGGCTGCCGGCACAGCGGTGAGTGCGGCGGCCGCAGCGCCTCTCGCTCAGCATCCCCCGCGGGCCGAGAGGCCGCGGATTCCCTTCTCCGGGTAGCGGCCACGGAGCCCCAGCCGTCCCTGTGGGAAAGGGCCGGGCCGAGGCTCGGTGGTCCCCGGGGGATGCAGGCCGCTGTGGGTTCCCGCGGTACCGGCGGGGAAAGGAGGCCCTGCGGCGGCCTGAGCCCCCGGCAGGGTGCGGGGGTGGGATTGAAAACCGGGAGGGTATGGTTGGTCAAGGCAGGGCCAGAATCAGGGGAACATGGTGGGTCACGGCGGGGGCAGAATCAGGGGGATGTGATGGGTCAAAGCATCCTCGAAGGCAGAGTTTAACCTCTTTCTTTTAATCATTAACAGTCGCTCTCGGATTGCGTGTGGTGATTTGGACCTTCCCCTCTTTAGTGGATGTCCTTCAGCTTCCCATCTCAAATATTTAACGTTTGCTGGCACCCCATCTGTGCCTGAGGTCTCTTAGCGGGTAATTAAGTGCCGGTTATGCCGAGGCAGCGCTGATGGGGAGAAGCCCCTGGATGTGCCGGTGTGGATAAAGGTTTAGCTGCCTCTGACCCRTCTTTGCCTCGTGCAGGGCTGCCGGAGAGGATCGTGGGCTCTGTCTTGCTCCGTTACTCGCCTGCTGAGTCACAGGGTAGGGCCGTGGTTCTCTGAGCCTGGCAGGAAGTAGTGAAGTTTGTCATCCAAACCCACGGCCTGAGCCAACGCACTTTCAGGCCTCCATCTTACTAAACACGGAGGGAGAAAGTGGTTGAACGTGTCCGTGATTTACTCTCCCTGCCAGGCATCCTTTAGAACCCGTTGGATCATGTTGTAGAGGTGAATTAATACCCCGTGGAGTGCAAAGGAGCGGGGTTGGAATGTGCACGTTTGTCCAGTTTCTAGGAGTGCTTTGGCAGGGGAATTAATACGTTGGGATCTGATAGAGTGCACTCAAAGGTCTCATCTTTTTTGGGAGCACTGRTGGTATGAGAGTTAGGGTCATAAGGACCTTTAAGTGTCAAGAGAGGCTTCCACTGATAAATGTGGCAGGCCTGTAATAGGACACTCACTAGGGCAGTTATTTCTATGGCTAAACTTTAGTGTTGCTTTTTAAATCTCCATTCAGGTGCTTGCAGTGCTCAGCCTTAACCCTGTATTGATTTTAGAGAAGTGTGGCTGCAAAATAGCTCACAAGGATGGGTTTTGGTGGTAGGGTTGGCTATAAAAAAAGAATCTTTGGAAATAATTTTCACTTGGAGTAATTTCCAGTTGAGAGTACTGCATTCCCTGTGCAGGGCATGGGGTCGGATGAGGAATAAGTGGTGATTTCTTAGACTTGAMCTGGTAGTGAAGAAGGTCCTCAGAGCTGGCAGGGGGTTGTAACTTACTCTTGGAATAAGTGCTCCTGGGCAGGCCAGGAGAGCTGGAGAGTGTGGCTTCCCCTGAAGGGAGACAGTGACCTTGTCAGCAGATTATGCTGCAGGAAAAGCTTTAAGGCAGTGTGCAGTTAAATACCACCGTGGTATTTGCGTGTTTGGCAGAGGGCAAAGGTCTGAGCAGRCAGTGCTGCTGTGACCTCTCCTCCCTTCAGTCAGCATTTCCATGGTGAAACCTGGCCACGGGCTGACCCTTGTGTTCCAGGTGAGCTGACTGAATTGACTGAGGCACAATACATCGTGCTGAGCTTGAGGTGAGCTAAACAGCTTCACTTTTACCCTATGGCTCAAAGGGAGAAGTGTTTCTTGAACTCAGGAGTGGGAAGCTTGCAAAAGGAGCATCAGGAATTTCTGGGGTGAGGCAGTGCTGTGAAATGCCTCTTCCTGCGGAAAAGGGAGGGACTTGTGGTCCTTTGTGAGGGATGCTGGAGTGATSTCTGACCTGGCAGACATTCCCAGTGGAAGCTGTTGCAGGGTATTCCTGAAGTGCCTGCTTYGTGAAGGTCAGCAAACAGCTCTAGCACTGGGAGAGTTCCTGGGAGCTGGCTGTGCCTTCAAAGAATGAGGTTCCTCAAGTTTTGTGGCAAAGCCAAGGTTCTGAAAATGAAAGTAAGGTTTAGCAGGTGCCAGCCTGATAACCTCTGGAGGCCCTTTTTAGAGAAGTGGGCATTCTTCCTATTAGCCATTGCTCAGTGCATCTGCAGGGTGTGGGTGGGATTGATAAGCAGAGACTTGCAGGGATTTATTTCTAGCTTGTGTGTGCACTGATTGARGCTAAGTAGTGGCAGCATGAAGGTCAGCTTGAAGAAGTTGTCTTGTTTCATATTTTAGTCATATCGTGTGTCAGCGTGGGGGTCTGGCTGAAATCTTAGACAACCTGCAGGGGCAGGACAGCTGGAAGGGACATCTGAAAGCCAAGGGGGGAAAGCAAAGGTTGCYTGTGCCTTTGACCCCTGGGGAGGGCAGAGTTTGCTGTGGGGGAGGAAAGTGTGTGCAGCTGCCCCCTCACAGACCGTGAACCAGCAGCAGCATTTCTAAGGTCATGTTTTTTTAACTTTGCAGTAACTGTGGAAGGATTCATGACCATTTCTGTAAACAGGGCTGCCACCCACATTGGCTTGCCAAAAAACCAGCTTCTAGACATTTCTGTTTCTGAGGCTGAGCTTTCTTCAGTGCAGATGGGCTGGGTTTGGTGCCAGTCGATGGCTTACAGGCATGAGTATGACTTGGTTTTTAAAATGTAGCTGGGCTTACATAAGGATTCCCTTATTGCACTTTTCTGGAGTGGATAAATGTGAGAAGGGAAAAAGGAAGTATTCAAAAGATTGGGGGGATCTCYATTCCTTTTGAGATGAGAAGTTAAGAGGAAAAACTATTCCTGTAAATGCTCAACAGGGTGTAACTATTAATGCAAGCTTTTAATGAGAGCTGTGACTGCTTCTCTTTCGTCATTGGTTCTGTTTGGCTCTGAGCAGCTGCTGTGCATACTAAGAGCACTCTGTGCATACTGAGGGCTGCTGCACTCTGCTCTCTTATCAAAGAGAACTCTTAACTGATAGCAGAGAGTTGTTCTGGGATCTCTTGGCTGCTCTGACGTGGTGAGGTGACATTCCTTTAGATTTGTCATCTGCTYCTGCTGTTCTGTCTGGGGTCTCATGATACTGCAGTCATTTGGAAACATCAAAAGATTGTCCCTTGCACATAAGGAAGTGATTTTTTTTTTTTAATAACAGAAGTCATTGGACTGGAGGAGCTTTCCCAGAGGAGCTGTGGCTGCCCCATCCCTGAGAATGTTCCAGGCCAGGCTGGATGAGGCTTGTCCAGCAACCTGGTCTGCTGGCAGCGTGTGGGATGGGTTGAGCTTTATGGTCCCTTCCACCCCAGACCATTCAGTGAGTAATTCTAAGCTCCTCTTTTCAGGTACTAAAGATGTCTATCACCAAGATCCACGCCCGTGAAATCTTTGACTCCCGTGGGAATCCCACTGTTGAGGTYGACCTCTACACCAACAAAGGTGAGTCCTCAGCTGCAGGTGTTCATCCCTGGCAGTCACAAGTCTACAACCTGTCCTGTTCCAGCAGTGGAACTGTGCTGACTTTTTCCTCCACACATAAAACTTGTTGGAACTTGCAGTGAGTCTTGCAGGAAAAGCCTCTGCCTCATTCTGTTGGATGAGTTTGCTGAGCTCCAGTTCCTGGCCTGGGCAGTGCAGGATTTTTGCTGCTTCTTACAGCCTAAACTGTGTGAGAGCTGTTCCAAACCTGCCCTCCTTCCCTTGGCCCAGCATAAACTGGGATAGCACCTGGAAATTCTGAGTTAAGGCCTTTGTTCCTGTCCTCGAGCAGCTGCTGATGGCCCTGGTTGTCAGTGCTCCCCACACTCTGTATGAGTACACTTGAAATTTAATTCTTAATTTGACTGCACTGGCTTTCTGTAATGACACMTCTTCTGCTGCCCAGCTGAATTTTGGGTAATGGTTTCTTCTCTGCCTGAGTACTCGGCCATGACTAAAGAACTTGTCTAATTGGGCTTTCACATGTAACATCTTATATTTTTAATTATTGTAGGACTTTCCCTTGGTTTGTTGTTCATCCCACATCTGATAGGATCTGACAAAAGCATTGTGCAAACTCATACCAATGTGGTTTGGTGCAATGAGCAAACACAATGGCTGTAATACACTGACTAAAGAGCTGATCTTTCTGCCTCAAAAGATTAATGCAGTCATTTAATGAGGCTGCCCCCACTAAGCTCTTTGATTTAGTGGGATAAGGGAAGGGCTGGAGGCTGGAGTTGGCATCTTGAAGCCCRGGCAGAGCAGGCTCCAGTGTGCAGATTTGCTCCAAGTTCAGCATCCTTKGCTGAAGGAATGGGCTGTCTGGGTGGCTCTGCTGTTGCCAGAAGAGCTCAAAACTCCTGGTAACAAAACAGGTCTCCTAATTGTCCCTTTTATGCCGTATACTAGAAGAATTTAAGAGCTTGCCTTGCCCAAGCTCAAAAGCAGATCCAGTGAATGAAGATRATTTTTTGGAAGGGGAATGGATGTCTTCCTTAACTTGACTCTTGAAATGCACAGGGGAAGAGGAGGAGTCAGTTTGCTGTTGATCAGTGTGAGGGACATGCTGATAAATTGGTGATGCTGTAAATGAGCAGAAAGCCCTTGTAGGATCACTCTGTGTGTGAGCAGAGGTGTGGTTTAGAGATTCCCTCTCCCAGCTCCGGGGCTGGGTGGATGTTTTGTGGGTTTGAGTGTGCCAAGGTGTTGTTTTCCTGTTGTGACCAGGTCTRTTCAGAGCTGCTGTTCCCAGCGGTGCCTCCACTGGAATCTACGAGGCTCTGGAGCTTCGTGACAATGACAAGACACGCTACATGGGCAAAGGTAAACCCGGGGCTGGCACTGCACTGCTGGGCTCCTGTCCCACCCTCTGTGTCCTGCACAAGGCCTGGCAGCTGGGCAGGGCCAGAGGGGACAGATGGGGTGACAGCAGCTCCTGTCAGGTGTGGGCTGGGAGCAGGGGCAGAGGGGACAGCTGGGGTGACGGCAGCTCCTGTCAGGTGTGGGCTGGGAGCNAGCTCCTGTCAGGTGTGGGCTGGGAGCTGGGGCAGAGGGGACAGAAGGGGTGACAGCAGCTCCTGCCAGGTGTGGGCCGGGAGCTGGGGCAGAGGCAAAGCAGAGGTGGCTGTGTTGGTGTCCTGGGCACAGCCTGGAGGGTGACTGTGCCTCCAGCAGTGCAGCTGCCTGTGCTGCAGGGCAGGGTTACCTGCACAGGTGGGTGTGCACACCCAGCCAGGTGACAACGTGTCTGGTACAATGTGTCCGGGTGTACTTTGTTACCCTGCTCCTCCTGCACTGTGTTGGTGTGTGGCACAGTGCTTTACCACTGTTGGAAGGGCATCTAAATTGCCAGCTCCAAAAGCTTTGGTCATCCTACAGTTAGTCACAAGGTCTTTTCATAGACCCAATTTTCCCTGAACTCTTAAATCTGTCAGCTCTGGCACTGCAGACTCCTTACATCCCAGCATGTTAAATCCTGAACCTGAGGCTTTGTGCCAGCTGCTGTCCCCTGTGACTGTGCAGCTCTGCCCTGGGAGTCCTGGAAGGTGCCTCTATTTCAGACCCCACAATGGGTACAGCCACTCTGGGTTTTTGTCTGCCATTCCAGGTAGCCAGGACACTTAAGTTTGTGTTGGTGGTGTAATATTTCACTTGTCTGGGGACTGGTTGTGTGTTCTGAAAAGAAGTTAAACCCAGCAGTCACCAGGCTGGCTTGGGGACAAGTATGGGTGAGAATGAATAGCTGCAAACAAGATGTCATTGCCTAATAAACATCCCAGTACTTCTTGTGATTATTCTGAGAGCTTGGACAGTCAGGGCTCCTTCTTAACTTGCTGTTTTCTAAAAGCATTGGTGATGCCTTTGAAGTGTAAGCAATCATCTTGACTTTTGGCTGGAASAGAGAATTATTTTCAAACTTTCCTGCCAGTCAGGTGAAAAGAAGCTGAAATATCTTTTGCCTATTAAGAAAGAGCAATTAAAGTGGAGAGCTGCTGAATTGAACTTGGAGAACCTTGTCTTAGAAGATTCATGGTTTTTAATACCTTAACAGAGAATAAATGCCTGGATGACTGAATGTCCCAAAAACCTGAGGCTCTTTTGCTCTTTACCCAGGGCACTTTTTCTTGCAAAGAATAAATGTGTATTTACCTCACTCTGCTGAGTGTGTGTGTGCTTAGACCTGTTCAGTCTGATCCAATGGGCAGTTCTTAATGGCATTTAATTAGACTGTAGTTAACAGGCTGTAGCTGAAGGGCTTTGTCAGCTGGGAAATAACACGAGTTATGAAAAAATAATCATCARTTGGGATGAGTTGCAGATAGCTGGTAGGCCTTTTGTAACAGAGGTTTGCAGACTTAGACCATTTGAAAAAGCAATTAATATTGTTTAGGATGCAGTCAATTAGCATTCATCCTTCTGAAGCTTAGGTTTTTGGAAGTCTTTGAACACTGCACAGTAAATAAGGTGATGCTACAGCAGTGTTACAGAATCATGCCAGGTAGTGAAGTGCCTGAGCTGCTGCATGTGTAACTTCTGGGGAAACCTTTTCCCTCCCCTTACTCCAGGATTCTGTGAGTTGATAGGAGAGCCCATCCTGAAACCTTCTCTAAATGCTCTCATTTGAGCCTGGAGAGGTGATGGCAGAGTTACAGAGACCTGGTGGAAAGCCCAAACAGAGCCTTGCACAGCTTCCTCTGCTCTTTGACCCTCTTGTCTCCAGTCCACTGCTCAGTACCAGACTGAGCTGCCTGTTTGTGTCCTCTCTCCCACTCCTGTGGGGCTGTGTGTGTCCTGCTCCTGTTTGTGTCCTCTCTCCCACTCCTGTGGGCTGGCTGTGAGTCCTGTTTGTGTCCTCTCTCCCACTCCTGTGGGCTGGCTGTGAGTCTTCACCTGTGCCTTGACTCTGGTGTCCGTTTCGCTTCTGTCAGGTGTCTCCAGAGCTGTAAAATATGTAAACGAGTTCCTGTCCACAGCACTGTGCACACAGGTAATGGATGTGCTCCCAGTGCAGCCCTGGCACTCGGATGAGTCTCCTGGCATGGCCTGGCAGACTAACCTGGCACTCCTGGACAGTTCCCAGCCATTGCATCCTCCATGCACCTCCCAGTCCAGGCAGGGGCCTCTCAGTGTTCACACCTGGCCATAAGCTCAGCTTGGACTGGGGCTGGGGTAGCATGAGGTGGTTTTCCTGGATGTCCCTGAGATCCCCTACTAATCCCTGCATAACCTGTGTGTTCACCAGTGTCTGATTTGCTTGTTCCTTCCAGGTGTCTCAAAAGCTGTTGAGCACGTCAATAAAACGATTGCCCCTGCACTGATTAGCAAGGTAGGAGCAATCTGTGTTCTCTTAACATCTCCTCCAGCCAGGSAGTGTCCAAACCATCCTCTGGTGGTGTCACCTGGGGGGTGTCAGCCTGTGTGGTGGAGTGCATGTGAACAAACTGACTACAGCARTGGTTTTACTTAATTTACTTAATGAGTGCATATCTAACACATAATGAAACATTCTCCAACAGCCTGGTGTTGTGGTGTGCACAAACACTTCAGCCCCTCGGAGCTGCAGTGGTGCAGCTGGGATACAAACTGGTTTCTGCTTCAGAGGGGGGCTGGGTTTTATCCAAGCAGGGTAATTTGGAAGGGAATCTGAGGGGATCTAGAGAAATCTGCTTGAACGGGATTCCTTTGTGCTTTGTGGGCACTAAGCCCTGCCTACAAAGGCTGGTGCAGAGCTGGGTGATAATTGGTAAAGTGATGGCACATCCAGCTCAGCTGTCAGCCTTGGGCTGCTGCAGACCAGGARTTGGTGTGGTCAGCTCTTGGTGGCTGCCCTTGAGCAGAGCTGGTGCCTGCCAGGGCTGTGGTGGGTAGGTGTGGGTTTGTGGACCTGTGCTTGGTGTCACACAATGYTTTGGTTGCTTCTCTGCAGAATGTGAACGTTGTGGAGCAAGAAAAGATTGACAAGCTGATGCTGGAAATGGATGGGACAGAGAACAAATGTGAGTGGGCTTCGTGTTGCTCTGGGGTGAAAAGATGAAGATGGGTCAATAGAATTCTATTTACCAGAACCAACAGCCTTGTGCCATAATTCAAACCATGGGCTGCTATTGCTCTCTTTTTATAAAGACATTTCTCTAACCAATTTCTKCCTGTTTCAGCCAAATTTGGTGCTAATGCCATCCTGGGTGTGTCCCTGGCTGTGTGCAAAGCTGGTGCTGCTGAGAAGGGAGTCCCCCTGTACCGTCACATCGCTGACCTGGCTGGAAACCCAGAAGTCATTCTCCCTGTTCCTGTAAGTGCCTGGGTGGGGCAGGCCAAGGCCTTGCCTTGACTTCAGSCTGGTGCTCTTGGCTCAAACTCCAGAGGATGTGAGTGTAAGGGCTGTTCCACCTTCCAACCTGGCTTTTCCTGCTTCCTCCAAGGCTTTCAAYGTGATCAATGGTGGCTCCCACGCTGGTAACAAACTGGCCATGCAGGAGTTCATGATCCTGCCCGTGGGGGCTGAGAGCTTCAAGGATGCCATGCGTGTGGGGGCAGAGGTCTACCACAACCTCAAGAATGTCATCAAGGAGAAGTATGGCAAGGATGCCACCAACGTGGGGGATGAGGGTGGCTTTGCCCCCAACATCCTGGAAAACAAAGAAGGTAAGAATGAGCCAAGTGTGGGAGGAGATGGAACTGATAGCTGGAGGATGAACTGATAGCCTGCCCAACATCAGTGACAAGCAGGATCAATAAGATCAAAGCTGTAGAACTTCCTGCTGTGTTTTTGCTGTTTCTTACCCTGACAGGCATCCTAAGATGCTCTGCTGATGTGGTCAGGTGTTGGACATCAGCTTATGCAGTTTGACAGGATGGTTTTTACTTCAGTGCCTCATCGCTCTCATTCCTGTAGCAGCCTAAGGGAATCTTGTGCCCTTCCAGCTGAAAAGTGATGTGGGAACATCTGTGCACTGCAGGTGTTCCAGAAGTCAACAGTCAGATCAGTGGAGTTGTTTTTCTGCAGACAAAGAGGGAAAACAGTTTGTGCTCTGCCTGGTCACGTGTGGGAGGGCACGAAGGCTTGCCTGGGAAGCTGAGGCAGTTGCTGYTTCCATGGCCAAACAGTTCTGTTCAGGAGCCTGTGGGAGAGGCAGTTTGTCTGTGGGAAGCAAAATATCTGTTCCTACAAAAACTACCAGAGGAGCTTTCTCTGCCTGTCCAGAAATGGAGCTGCTAACAAGGCAGTGGAACACGAGCTCAGCTCAGTTGCTTTTTACTTTACAGCTCTTGGTTTTGTTACTGTGGAGGGGCCTGGTGAACTGCACTGCCTTTTTTGAGGATTCTGAGACAGCACCAGCAAGTGTGTCAAATATTTGAGTCCCAGTGTCACATGCAGCTTGGCTGGGTCTGTGCCCTTGCAGACATCAGTGAGGATGACCTTGAATGACAATTACATTCCAAGGAGTTTTTGTTGCTGGCAGCAGCTGCTTTTGCAGTTTGTGCTACATTAGCATCTTACAAAACACAACCAAACCCACACAAAAAAGAACCCAAACAAAAAACCAACTRAACAACAAAAGAAAACACTTGATCTGAGCTTCCTGCTGCAAACAGCCTGGCTGATCCCAGCTGCTCCCCTGCAGCTCAGGGGTGGTTAGCACAGTGGGCAGTGTCCAGAGACTCTACTGAGAGGTTCTGTCCCCTCTAGTGCAGGTAAATGTGCACGTGGAGAACAGGTAAATGCCAAGAGGGGTCTCCTGTGCAGAGGCAGGCTCTGTCTCCTCGCTGTCAGAGTTTGGGTGCTCATCACTTCATGGTCAACACCTGCTCTGGAGCTAAAAGGGATTAGAGTGCAGGCACTGCTTCCTGCCCACATGCATAAAGTTGAAAGAGGATGTGAAATCTGGTATTAAGCTTTCTGGGCTGACATGTAGCCCTGCCTGAAGAGATTAGGAATCCCATAATGGTGTCTCAAGGGTATTACAAGCTAAAAGCAGTATTAAAGTAATATCTTGTTCCAGTCAGTTCAGAAGTGGGAGAATTTAAGAACCTTTTCCTCTGGGCCTTCTGAAGGGGTAAGGGGGATTGTTTGCCAAGTGAGTGTGGTGCTGTTGGGCAATGAAGAGCTTTGGGGTTGGGGTGGCTGGCAGGCCCTCASGAAGGAATCCTGTCTGTGTTGCAGCTCTGGAGCTGCTGAAGACAGCCATTGCCAAGGCTGGCTACACTGACAAGGTGGTCATTGGCATGGACGTGGCTGCCTCAGAGTTCTACCGTGATGGCAAATACGACCTGGACTTCAAATCCCCTGATGATCCCAGCAGATACATCTCTCCTGACCAGCTGGCTGACCTCTACAAGGGCTTTGTCAAGAACTACCCTGGTAAGCTGCTCATCAGTGAGAAGCACAGTAGCAGTGGTGGGTGGGGGTTGATTGCTGGAGGAGGGAGTTGGTGCGCAGCCTCTCTGACAGGAGAGACTGAGAGCTCCTGCCTTGCTCAGCCTCTTGTGCTCTCACACTGTTCTGGGCAGTGGGTGGCACTTGTCTGCAGCTCTTTGGTGCCACTCATCCAAACGAGACCCTTGTGCTGGCATTGTCCTAAAGCTGSTGTGTCCCTCTGCAGTGGTGTCCATCGAAGACCCCTTTGACCAGGATGACTGGGCTGCCTGGAAGAAGTTCACTGGCAGTGTCAACATCCAGGTGGTTGGTGACGATCTGACTGTGACCAACCCCAAGAGAATTGCCAAGGCTGTGGAGGAGAAGGCCTGCAACTGCCTCCTCCTCAAGGTCAACCAGATTGGCTCCGTGACAGAGTCCCTGCAGGCGTAAGTTCTGCCCTCTGGGCCAGGCCAGCGTGGGGCTGGTTTTAATTGGGGGAGATGAACAATTATTATGTTAATTGATTGTTAATTATAATTAATATGTTATTAACTGATAGAGGACATTGACAAATAAAYCTGTACCTTCATGGTCCTGATGTCACATGGGTGYCATGAACAGCTTCCAAGAGYCTGAGCACCTGTGACAGCAGCTGCTGATCACCTTGTCCTGTGATCCTGCCCTGTACCAAGGGGCAGTGTTGCTGGGACACAGGCTGGGCACAGGGCATGGTGTGAGCTGCTTTTCTTGTTCTCTTGCAGCTGCAAGCTGGCCCAGTCCAATGGCTGGGGTGTGATGGTGAGCCACCGCTCTGGAGAGACAGAAGACACCTTCATTGCTGACCTGGTAGTGGGTCTCTGCACTGGCCAGGTTGGTACCTGCTGCAGTTTGGCTCTTTGCTTGAAGGGATGATTTATTTGGTGGTGAAGCCAAAGCCATGGTGCWCTGCACTGCCTCCAGGGGTGCAGATTTGCTGTGTCTGTTTACAGGGAGCTGATTTGTTAATAGTGTGTGACAAGGGAACACCTTATCTTGTGCAAACTCACCTTTAACCAGCAATGTCAAAGGTCTTAGCTCAGTGGCTGTACTGGGGTTTCCTGGTCCTGCAGCTGATAGCAAATGAGCAACCTCTATTGCTCCCAAGACCTGCAGTGTTTGCATGTGTGGATACTGAGCCTGATGCCCAAGCAGAGCTTGTGATGATGCTCATTACTCTGAGCAAGTTTTGTGTTTGCAGTTGGAGTTCTTCTCTAATTCTGTGATTTCCCTCTCAGATCAAAACTGGTGCCCCGTGCCGATCCGAGCGTCTGGCCAAGTACAACCAGCTGCTGAGGTGAGCCTGGGGCTGGGGAAGGGCATTGCTTATGCTGCTGCTTTGGGGGCACAGCTTGGCCTTTGCACCTCAGAAACACCTGCAGGAYGTGGCCTGGCCCTGGCAGAGGTGCCTGTAGGCTAAGGAGGAGCTGGGTGGGTGAGGTCCAGCACAGATCACACTGAGCATCCTGTGCTGCAGGGCTGAGACATTGCCCTCTGTGCCCGGGGCAGCTCCCTTGGCAAGCACCTCAAACACCTGGGTTGAGTTGTGTCAGACGTGTGGCACTGTGCAGGGGCTTGGTGGGAGCTGCCTTGTCCCTGTAGGACCTCCAGGACCAGGTGGGTCAGGTGTTTCAGAACCAGGTGGGTCAGGTGTTTCAGTGCCACATGGACCAGGTGTTTCAGAACCAGATGGGCCAGGAGTTTGAGGACCAGGTGTTCAGTGTGAGGCCCGTGGCTGTGCCAGTGCAGGGGTTCTCTGCTGGCTGCTGACACCCAGTGCTCTCTGTCCTTCATCAGAATTGAGGAGGAGCTCGGCAGCAAGGCTCGCTTTGCTGGGAGGAACTTCAGGAACCCTCGTGTCAACTAAGTGTGGAAGAGTCCCCCCTGTTGTGGTTCAGCACTAGTCGTTGACTTAGGTCACAATTACCTGTACTAGAGAGATAAGGGCAGCTGAAGGAAAAGACCAGTCTGCAGGTCCTCTTCTCCCCTAGACCATCCCTTCACCCAGTGTTCTCACCAACTCTGGTCTGTTAATTGTAATGCTCTGCTGCTTCTGTAGAACAGTCCCTGRGGGTGTTGTGTGTATTTAACACCCTCAGGGGTCATGACATTGTGATTCTGGGCATAAACACTTTAGTTCCCTTCTCTGCCTGTCTGATCTTCAACGTTTGGAGCCGTGTGATTTGCAGTGCAGCAAGAGGTACCTGCAGACAGAGGCAGTAGTGTTTTTACATGTGATAAATAAAAGCATCAAACAACCAAACAACGTCTGTGGCTTTGAGTTCTTTGGAGGAGTGTGGGGAGCAGGGATTCCCACCCTTAGCATCATGGGGTCATGGAATGGGACCTTAAGGCTCATCTTGGCCTTTCTCTGGRGGTTTGACAAGAGGTTTTGGGGTGTCTGTCCCCACGGTAGTGCTGTTACTGTGGGCACTGTCACAGGGAACAGCGACATGACCTCAGTCCGTTCCCAGACAGGAAAAAACAAATCATTACACAACTGAGTGAGAGGATGTCTGAGGCAGYTTTTGGTGCTAATGGCTGTTTTTTCCTGCAATGGCCGATTTGTAAGAAGAGCGTTAATTTCCCGTCCTGTTAATGAGCTGCCGCTGCCCTGGGGCTGGGCCCAGCACTGCCCCCCGGTGGCCGCGCCGGGCCTTGCACCGCGCTCCCACAAATCCATTTTTTTTTGTGTCTTTAAATGTTTTAAATCGTCGCCGTGGAGATGTCACAGCCAGCCATGCTCCAGGGCACCTGGCAGCACCTACCCTAAAGAATATTCTCAGTTCTGATGTGGGAATAACAAGCAAACAGCCTTCCCATGGCACCTGGCAATGGTGTTTCCTTAGGAGRTTTATCTCCTTTGTCAGGCTGCTCTTAAGAAGAGCTTTGCTATAAATACCAAATTTACCAGCCCCAGCTCAGCACTGGGCCAGGGTCTCCTCTCTCCCACRTTTGTCCTTTCCCCAGCCCTTGCTCTGTGCTGGTTGCACTCCGTGGCAGATTTGAAGCCCACTGCACTTTTCACACTTAGCTGATCTCTGAATTAGACCTGTTAAATGAATAAACCAGCTAATTACACACAAATCCTATCAAGGGATTTTTTTTTTCTCTCAGAGGCAGCTTCTAATATCTGCACAATGGTTTAGGAAGCTTTTTTAGCAGAGCTGTGTTCAGGAGCACGAGTAGGGCTGTTCCTCACCTGGCACTTCAGTAAGTGAAGTCCAAATGCTCAACMCCCTTACCTGGGCCTCTGTTTCCACCTGGTGATTTTCTTTTAATAAGCACCAGAAAGCAAAAGGAGCTGGAAAATCAGGTCACTGGTTGCCATAAATCGACCAAAGCCCGAAGGGCAGTGAGGCTGTGATGAAATGAGTGACATGAGCAGGGCCTGGCACCTGGGCCGCTGAGCTTGTGTGCATCGATGTGGGGGAAAACCAGGCTGGAATCCTGCTCTGTTCACAGGAACAGCTCAGTCCCAGCTGTGACAAAAGCCCCTTCCGCTTGTGCTGGTTAACAGTGCAAATGGAGCCGGGCATGAATTCATTATCSTTCACACCTTGTCAGAGCAAGGTGGGGAGAACAGTTACAGGTCAATTACCAGGTGTGTCAGTGCCTTAAAATAACCAGGAAATGGCAGGGTTGGAACATTGCTGGGCTGTACAGCCCAAAGCTGGAGTCAGCTGCTGCTGAACCGTGTGTTCCTCCCTGCACCGTGACTCCATCCCGCCGTGTCAGGTGCTGTGCTCACCTGTCCCATCAAACCCCTTCCATAAACCTTTCAAGTGAAATCTCAGAGTATTTGGGCCAGATCAGCGAGGTGCTTCCAGCTGCAGCGGCTTCAGGCTCTCCCTAATGAGGCTGCAGCGTTGAAAGGAGTCACTTGCAAAGGAAGAAAAGAGCCCCGAGTGGGGAAGTGCTGGAACGTGGGGCTGGGGTTTGTAGATAAGAATTTTAAGCGTGTTAGAGAAAAGTGAATGATTGGTAACGCTGTGTGTGTTTGCAGTGAGGGGAATAAGTGAATAGGGAACAAGATTTGATTGCTGAAAATCAAGAGCTAAACCTGCAGTGCTGGAGAGGGGGGGAGCTGTGTCTGCTCCTTAATCAGGGCTCAGCTCCCGCTGCACAGCTCCTCACCTTTCTGTGCTGTCCCCACGGAGTTGGACTCGCAAGGCTGTGCTTTATAACAGAGAGCAAATGTGGCACAGCCAGTGGCTTTATTACTGCAATAATTTGCAGGGATGGCACTCCTTGGAGCAGAGGAGGCATCAGCTTAGCAAACACGAGCTGGGAGGCTGCTCTGAGAATAGCAGCCAGGCTTAAGAGCAGAGCTGTGCTGACTGATGGGCAGAGGGGAGAGGCAGGTGGTGCCTCTGGGAGCTGTTCAGGTAACAGGATTTATAATGGGCTCATGCAAAGGAGTGCAGTGGGASAGCTCTCCCGTGCTCTGTTTCTGGGTGTGTAGAGCTGCCTTTTCTGCCCTGTAGCCCAGCCTGCTCCTAGCACTGATTTCCTCACGTTGGATTTGAGGTCTCGTACAGGCCCTGTCCCGATGAGTTTGCTCTGGACAGGAAGGAACGTTGCCATCCCTCAGTGATCTTGAGAAACCAGATGATTCAAAGTTTGSCCTTCCTACCAGACACGAGCCCCTGGTGCGAGTGAGGACATCACTCCTGACCTTCCCTCTGAGCAGCTGAGGCTGGGGCTGAGCTCTGCCAGGACACAGTGTGGCTGTGCCACAGGGACAGGGGGGACATGGGGCCAGGGCTCAGAGCCAGCCCTGCCTGCCCCCAGCAGCTCTGGGGCTGTGGCCTCACCCTCCCTTCCACAGCAGCATTGAAGGAGCTGTGCCAGGCACCAGCTCAGGCCCAGCACTCCTGTGGAAAGCTTTTAGTTCATTTGTGTTGCAGGGTGAACTGATTTCCCTGCAGATAGGAGCTGTGGGTGGGTGTGAGAATGCAGGAACACGGTTCTCTGAGCACGGGGGAACGTGGCCTCTCCCTGCAGCTGCCTCCTGGGTCCCCAGGGTAGGGCTGGGGCTGTCCCACTCCCATCCTGGGGAGCCCAGGTCTGCTCCTTTCTGCAGGGAGAGAGACCCGGAGGGATCCAGGTGCTCTTTGTGTCCATGGATAGACACWCTCAGAGATTGGAAGTGCAGGGTGTGGAGAAGGGGGACAAGGAGAGGAAATAAAGCCAAACCAGCTGCAGACCTCAGTTCTGCTAGGAAAACCTGGAGGTAAAAAAAGAAGAAGGAAAAAAAAAAACCACAAAAAAACAAGGAAGAGARCTGAGGAATGGAGGAAGAAAAGGGGTTGAATAAAGAACTCAGATGATAAAAATGACAGATATAAAACAAACTATGAGGAAGAAAATGATCACAAGGCCCAGATGACTTCCTTGTGCCACCCTTGAAGCGAGTGTGTGGTGAAATCTCAGGCTGAAGCGCGAGGTACAGGCGCAGCCCTGTCTGGAAACACACAGGTTTAATCACCCAGGTGCCGGTTACAGGCTCCAATTACAGGAGAAAGGAGGAATCCGGGCTAATTCTGCAAAAGGAGCCCTTGGCCACAGGCCAGGCAAGCTGACACCTGGCTGAGAGCTGCGGGAGCATCCCGGGGCCAGCCCGGCCCTGCAGCCGCAGGGTCAGCCCCGGGGCAGTGTCCCCTGCCATGGGACAGTGTCACCAGGGGGGACTGGGGGGGCTGTGACGGGCACAGGGTGTAGAGTTCCCTTGGAAAACGAGCCGGGAAAGCACCTGGGCTGGAGCGGTCCCAGGACAGGACTGTGCTCCAAGGAAGGGCAGATGTTTCCAGTCTGAGCCTGTCCTCACCCCAAACAGGAGASGTGGATGGCTCCAGCAGGGCAGGAGGTTTCTCTGGTGCTGAACAACCCCTGAGATGCTCTTGCCCAGCTGGGCAGGGTGAGGGGTGTTAGGAACGAGGCTCTGCAGAGGAGAGAGGCCCCACAGGGGAGCCGCAGGTTTGAGCCCGGCTCAGCCCTGACACTCACCCAGAGCTCGGCTCTGTTGTGTCATTTCCCGGCTGCTTGTCTCACCTGTCCCCAGGGATGGGTGACACTTTCCAGGGCRGTGGGGAGGATTCCTCAGACACTTTTGTTCAGGGCTTTGAAGATAACAAGTGCTGAGGGGGAAAAAGAGATGGTGCTTGAAATGGAAATGTTCCCATTGCTGTGGCTCTGTTCTCTCTCCCTTCAGAAAAGTCCATTCAGAGGTGCCATCAAAGGCAGCAGTGTTGCAACAGCAGAGAAAGAGCAGCTACAAGGGGGAGGTGGGAGCCASGCACCTCCTCCTGGAGGAGCAATTTGCAGTGGGAAGGACAAAAACGCAAATCYGAAATCAATCCATCTCTCCCCTGAATGCTTTGGTCATTTATAACAGCTCAAAGGGAAGTCGGTCACTTAGGACAAGAAGGGAAGCTCGTAAATCCATTTAGGGCTTCCTGCAGTGCAGGAGGAGTGGTGCATTGACAGAGGGGATGCATAAAGTGCCCAGCTGAGGTGTCCCAGGGGAGCAGGAGGTGGCTCAGCAGCACCAGAGCAAACCTTGGAACAAGCAGAAAGCACCAGGCCAGAGCTGGACCAGCCCCTGCCTGGGGCTCCTCTTCCCTGGTTCTACATCTGCTCCTCTTGTGAGCCCTCAGTCGATAATTGATCATGAGCAATCAATTGATATTAACTGTAAGGAATGTAGAAATGAGCCAGCTCTGTGCACGTGCTTGTGGCTGACAGAGAATTCCCTTTAGCAGAGTCCAGGAGTTTAGAAGACATTGAAATTACCCCCCCTTGGAGCTGTGTGAGATCCCTCTGGGTCTGTACAAGGCACCTTGTCCTTGTCCATGTGCATCTGCCTGATGGAAAAAGGCTTTGCTGCTGGAAAAGCCTCGAGATTTTGTGTGTGTGGCCACAGAGCTGGATGTGAAGGTGCCCCTGTGTTTGTGTGAGTGAATGTGCATGAACTCGGTGGCCAGTGGCTGTTCAGACACGAGGCTGGGAGGCTTGAAAGTGAAAAGGTACCAAAAACCACAACAAAAAATCACCCCAAATCCTCCAGAACTTGGATCCCTTTCCCATCTCGCTGCTTCAAAGGGCTGCTGTCAGTTTGTGATGTTGGTACAATCCAGCAGCTGTTTGGGCTTGAAAGCAAGTTAGTTCTATTTAATTTGTTTAGCAGGTTTTATCTGGTATGTAAATCCCAGAATGGGTTCCTGTGCCTGTCCCTGTAGGTGTAAGCAGAGCTGAGCACCAAGGGGTGATGCAATTAATCCCACTCATGAGGAAAGACTCATTAGTCATTTGCAGCTTCAGCACTGGTGCCTTTCAAGGTGCACAAATCTCTCGTTAGACACGTTTCATGTTCTGCAGATGCCATTTTGTCCCCTCTCCACATGCACTGGAACATGCCCAAGTTTACAGAAATGAGAGGAGCGATTGTTAGGGCTGAAAWTTTTTTGTTCCCTTTCAATGGGATTTTTTTTCCCTTTGCACGGCGCACATCCTGGGCTTTGATAAATGAGTCTCACCAGACACTGTGGTAAGCCAACCTCTGCTAATATTCATTATGCAGAACCCACTAGGAAATGGTCTGAGTCAGGGAAATTGAAAACCTTTAAAAGATAAAAAGGTTTTAAATTTTTTTTTAATTTAATGAGGAAACTAATTTATAACATTTTACATTTCTGGGATGTTTTAAAATATTCAAAATATTAAACCCAGAAATTTTGTGGTTGTATGTGCTGTGTGTTAGAAACCTGAGAGTGGTCACACAGGAAACAGAGCTTTCCCCCCAGAAATTCCTGGGGTATTTGGGAGGCRTGTTTGGTTTGGTGGTGCACTGGGCAGGGTTAATGGTTGGACTGGGAGATGTCACAGGGCTTTTCCACCACCTTCATGATTCTGTGACCCTGGCACTGAAAACTCCCTAAGGACTGAGCCAATACAGAGACAGGACACTTTGAGATGGCAGGAAACGTGTTTGGAGGTGACTGAGGATCTGCAGGGAGCCCCTGAGCTGGGGCTGGGTGTGAAGGAACCCCAGGACTCCCTGATCCCATTTTCCATCCCATGGCAACCCCAGGAGCTTCTCCCTGTCCCAGAGGCCCCTCAGGACACCAGGAGTGGCTGTGCCATGGTCACCTGCCAGCCCTGCCTGTCCTGCTGGGAACTTGTTCCTCCAGCCTGGGAGAAGTTGCATCAGACCAGGGAACAGCACAGGGCCCTGCTGAGCCCCTGGCATTTGCTGCTCCCTCCAATGTGTGTGAATATGCCCAGACTGATTTAAATCTCATTTCCATTACTTCTGCTTTCATTGCAACCCATACAGCCACTCCTAGACAGAGATCTCTGTGTCCAGGAGGAGCTCACACATATCCAGAGCACTGGCCTCCAAGTGGGATGAGCCTTCCAAAAAATTCTCTGGTAATATCTGTGGAAATGAGATTTTAAATTCCTGAGATTTCTACAGTAAACAAAACGAAGCAGAAAACCCCCCAAAGCAAACAGTTTTCAGCTAAAGGGCTGGTATTCAGATATGACAAAGGGAAAGAAAGAATATAATCCTTTTTTGTGAGTGGAGTTAGGTCATCTGTAAAAGCCTCTCAGAATATTATCTCCCGAGCTAATCGCTGTATTGACATTTGCCTGTTTCATTAGAGCTGAGTTTTTACTGCATTGCTGAGGTTACAACCTGACTCATCTGTCATGGTCAAGGACTGGTTTGTAATTTCATGACTGCAAAATTAAAAAAAAAAAAAAAAACAACCAGCAAAACCCCTCTCAATTATTTTAACTAGTTGGGCTGAAATGGTGTCCACAAAATTCTCAGTATTGGTGTGTTTTGACTTCATAGTTCCTAGTTGGATTTTTTCTCGTAGATTTTTGTTTCAATCAGTTGGCAAAGTGTCAGTTATTAAAAAAGGAGCCAGGTTAGAAAAGATTTGTAGAGAGATAATTTAAAAAAGATAAATACACCACATCCACTGCCATATGAATGACAGATAAAATAGGTACAAGGGTTGGCAGAGGGAGAAAGAACCACCCAGTGGAATTTTGCCACTGTTTGGTTTTGTTCCCTTGAAATGAAGGAGATGCAATGGTAACAGGTGAACCATGGTGTGATTTTTTCATGACAACAACAGTAATAATTTGAAGTTCCTGATGTTTCCTTGCCTCAGTGGATGCAAGGGGTGCCCAGAAGAGCTGAACTCTGTGACTGAGAGTCCCAAAAGGACAAAGCAGGGCAGGGAGGGTGTGGGACATGG
This sequence comes from Mixornis gularis, assembly GCA_003546035.1. Lineage (NCBI taxonomy): Eukaryota > Metazoa > Chordata > Aves > Passeriformes > Timaliidae > Mixornis > Mixornis gularis. Next base: position 279,010 of record QVAJ01000241.1, on the reverse strand, counting down.
GGAGGCAGCAGCAGGGGCAGGAAGGGGAGCCAGGAGCCAGAACACTCAGCAGAAACTGCTGCTCAGATCTCCACAAATACCCAGGGGTAAGGAGCAGGAATGTGAGGATTAACATTCTGTGTGGATGCCCCGAGTGGCACGCTGGAATTTGGGTGTCTCTGTGGATTTGGCCAATTAGGCTTTCTCTGTGYCAGCAGTTCCCAGCTCGGGGAGTGCTGGGAGACAGAGGCACAGAACATCCAGAGGTTCAGACCCTGCCTGCCCAGAGACCTGCCAGCATCTCACAGGGACAATCTGCATGGACATCAAATATTTTACACACAAAACACAGAACGTGCCCACCCATCCCACCAGCCAGCTCTCTCCACTTGGATGTGAACCATGAAAATCTGCAGTGACCACACAGAGGAACAAAGGTCCCCCTCAGCAGCATTTGGGTGTTCCTTGATCTTCCTTGTGTTGACTAAACCCCGTGGCTTTAGCTGGGAGAAGATTATGGGACAAGCTCTGTGGTTTTGTTTATTATTGTCCACTGGGAGAGCTGCATCTTTGCCAAAAAAAAAAAAAGACAACCCAAAAAAAGCAGCAGCTTCAAGTGCTATTCCTGCAGCAATCCCCTGKCTATGAACCAAACTCAGAATTGGATCACTTGTTCGTGGTGTGAGGATGTGGCTTTGCCTGCTAGGACTGGCTGGGAATAATTTGGGGGGGCACACAGATTTTTATTATACAACAGAATCCCAGACTGGCTTGGAAGGACCTCAAAGCCCACCCAGTGCCACCCCTGYCATGGCAGGGACACCTCCCACTGTCCCAGGCTGCTCCAACCTGCCCTTGGGCACTGCCAGGGATCCAGKGGCAGACACAGCTGCTCTGGGCACCCTGTGCCAGGGAACAATTCCTGCCCAAAATCCCATCCAGCCCTGCCCTCTGGCACTGGGAGCCATTCCCTGTGTCCTGTATCTCCAGCCCCTGTAAATCCTCTCTCTCTCTGTCTTCCCTGCAGCTCCTTCAGGTCCTGGAAGGCCACAATGAGGTCACCCCAGAGCTTCTCTTTTCCGGGGTGAACAACCCCAATTCTCTCAGCCTTTCCTTGTGCCCCATCCCTCTAACCAAGGTGGTGGCCTCCTCTGCACTAGGATACACACATTATACATATATTTATGAGGCTATTCCCCCTCAAGAGTGCTTGGGTTTGTTTAACAACAAAATCTGGCATCAGAATGTTTTGAGTAAACATTTCTAATCCTTGTGTGGTGAGGAAGGAGGAAGAGAAAGGGACAGAGGCTGCTGTGGAGAATTTCCCCATCACAGAGAGAGTGACTGGGAAAAGCTGAAGGCAAACCTGCCTCCGTGGCAATTCATGGAGATTTTAATGCAGACATCCAGAGGCCAAGGAACATGAAATTGTAATTAGTGCAGAAAATAGGAGAGATGGAATYGGGCTCTAGCAAGGACAGGCTAAGTGTAGCTCCGAGATGGCTGTGTCAGACACTGAACTGATGTGCATTTCCAGACCTTTATCTAAATTAGTTATTASAACACAATCAGCTCTGTGTCTCACCCTCTGGTGGTAATGTCCCCGAAGTTATGCTGGGGATAAATTTGTCCTGTATGTTCAGGGCAGAGAACTGAATTCCTCTGATGTGCAGAGCTCAGATCTCCTTGTGTGTTCCCTTCTCTGCAGTGAGAACAGTTCCCACTTCCCCCTGCTGAAGGCAATAACAGCCTCAAACTTATCTCTGCAGCACCACTGGAATCGACCACAGAGACAGTTTACAGAGACAGCAAACAGTTGGGGTTACACGAGTGTAATTGAGGGCAAAATCTGCCCTGACAKACCCGAGTGCCTTTTCAGAAGGAAGATATAATTCCACATGAAAATGCTCAGATCCCCAGGAAGAATGTGTGACTTTCTTTACAGCCATGTGATTTATTCTGCTGGCCTGTGGAGGAGAGGTGAGGTTAATGTTAAATAACAAGTTTGCTCTATTTTCAGCTCCAGTACCTTCACGTTATCTTGTCTAAATATGTGATAGCTCGGAGATGAAAGAAGCTTAAAAAAAAATCTCCTAAGTGACCAAGTGTTTTATTAATTGCTACTCAGTAATTTGGAATTCTGCTGTTGTGTCAACTTCCTCGCTGCACAGAGCAGCAAGAAGCAGCATCAGCTGTTTATCCAGCAAAGCACTTATGCATAATCTGAACATCCAGTGCAGGGCCAGTAACAGCAGCTTAATGTGACTGATACAGAGTGTGAGCCTTAAAAGGCTGATGGACTGGAGCTTCTGACAGCGCCATCAAATKCTGCACCTCGCCTCCCATTGCACACCCTTCAAACACATTTACTCTGAGGCTGATAACTGTTCACTAATCCATGAGAATGAGACAGCTCTGGGCAAAAACCGCACGTTGGACACGTCCAGGACACAGGGACGGGACAACACCGGGGCTGCTCTGCCCTGGCATTGGCCTGGGGCACCGGGATCGCCTCACCRGGCACCGGGATCGCCTCACCAGGCACCGGGATTGCCCTCACCGGGGCTGCTCCA
>QVAJ01000241.1:251556-274198 GCA_003546035.1 Mixornis gularis | reverse complement strand
TTTTTTTCCTTTTTTTTTTTTTTTTTCTCTTTCGTTTGTTTTTGTTCCCGTTTCTCTTTCTAAAGCGTGAAAAGAAGATGCCCAGAATCAGGAAAGTAGTAGGAGGTAGACAACATTGGAGGCTTCATTGCTGAAACTGACTGCTCAAGAAATTGCTGGGGAGAAAACAATATGATTCATTGTTGAGGTGTCTCTGCCCTTAGATTTATTTTTACAGGCTGCTTGCAGTTATTTTGGTTTGCTGAGTTCTTAWGCTGAGTTTTTCCTCGAAGCAGCAGCGTTCTTGGAGATGAGGAGCTCGGAAGGTTTTTATGCAGTCAGCAGGCTGCTGTCTGATGGCTGTTTACTCCTGGCTTACAYTGGCCAATTATTGGAATCAAAGGTGTTATTTTGCTTGTGCACCAGTGCAGCTGAATCGAGGAGCCTCATGCACTAGTTCATCCTGTTAGAATTCAGTAAAAATGCCTTCTCAGAACAGACCTGACGTGCCAATTCAGGTAGTGTGCCTGTTGTAAAATGTGGGGTTTAACCAGATGAAAATGAACACTGTGTCAAAAGAAGTAGTTCTTGGTTGTGAAAGGCACATGTCAAATTTTTTAATAATATGCAATGTACAACATTTTTTTTAATCGTTCTGGTATTGCCAGGCAAACATTTTGGGGTTCTCTTCTTTTTTTTCTTTATTTTTTTTTCCTTTTTCTTTATTTCTATACCCAGCCGCGTTAGAATTGAGAAATCCATGGTGGTTAAGAGGCGTGGAAACGTTTCTAATGATAATAAAAGCGCTTCTGCTAAAGACGTCTCCTCCTGGTTTTGCTGCTCCAGTTTTGCCCCACGGATGCCGGAGGGGGTCGGTTCCCGTGCCCGGCGTGGCCCAGGAGCGATTTTGGGTGTTGGTGGCCGGCTCCGGAGGGAAGAGCAGGAGGTGGCTGCACACAATGCCCGGGCTGGGAGCTCATTGTTCTTCTGCGCTCGCCGCCTCCGGGACTCCGCTCTCTCTCACGGCGCCTTTTTCCGCGGAGCAGGGACACACCGAGCCCCAGCAGCCTTTCCTTGCCCCTTCCCTGCCTCCCCCAGCGCGGCCTTTTGGTGCCCGGGAGGGAGAAAAGAGCGAATTAGCGGCCGAAGGGCGCGCAAACATCGCGTGTGCGCGGAGTGAATGGAGCCGGGAGCACGCGAGGTGAGGATGGGAAGTGCACTCCATTGAACCCGAGCAACTTTCCTTCCTCCCGCACCTCCTGCGCCGACAAACCCGCCTGGAAATAAACGCTGCTGCCCCTCGGAGCCCCGTGCTGCCCTTGGGGGTTTGTCCCGGAGCTCTGTGTGTGCCAGGGAAGCTGCTGTCAGGGGAGGGACACGTCACATAAAAGCCTCGGGATGACAAAAGCAAGAGGAAGTGCAGGGGTTGACTTCGGTGTATACACGGTTTCCCTTTCTGGTGATTGTTTCAGGCTTTTGTTGGTTTTTTTGTTTTTTTTCAGCAGCATCTGTAAAAAGGCCCAGACCAGGTGTAGGATTGTTGGATGTCTGGAGCTGGAGGGGACCCTCGGGGTCACTRAGTGGAGCCCCTTCCTCCTCACAGGGCTGTGATGGAAAAGAGCAGCAAGGGGTTGAGATTTGGGGTTGTTAGGCTGCTGAGGGATGGCAAAATCTCGGTTGGCTCACTGGTGACATCAGCTAGCTGGTGATGCTGAGGTGTGCAGAAGGGAGTCAAAAATAACGTGGTTGTTGAGCAAAAGTTGCCAGTGGGCTGGATCCTTTGGAAAACAGGAAACAGTGGCTGTCACAGTTTAATCATGAGGTCTCTGAGTTTTGGTTTTGACTCTTTAGCTGACTTCAGTGTGTAATTGAGGTAAATGACTTCATATTCCTTACCTGAATAAAATGTGGTGGTTGCCTCTGGGTTGAGGACACTTTTTGGGTGTCTTTCTCCCACTTTCAGCTTTGGTGTGGCCAGAGACTGTGGCTGTTGTCTGCAYGAGTGCTGTGGTGTGAGCTCAGAGAGGTGCAGGGAAACCCTTGTGCTGCCTCTCTGTGCAGAGACTGGGAAGGGTAACTCTGCACCCAGACAAAGCTCCTGATATTCCTGTGTGAAACAGGGAGCATTTCCTGGGCAGAAAAGGTGAGTGGGACCAGGAGAGGCAGACCTGCCCTCAGCAGTCATTCCTGGCTTAGCAAGCAGTGATTTCTCTGCATCCAGGGGTTTGTTTTGCCTTGGAGGGGGTTGTTTGCACGCAGAGTCCCTCCTGTGGAGCTGTGGGTGCGGATTCAGGGCTGCCACAGCAAAAGGCCAGTAAGTGACAACATCCATGGGTTTGAAGAGATGTGTGTGTGCGATTTTTGAAGCTGTGAATTGACGAAACTGTGCCAGGGGAAGGTCAGGTTGGATTTTGGGAAAGGTTCTTCCCCCAGAGAGTGGAATTGTCACAGCCCCGAGGCTGCCAGAGCTCCAGGAGGGTTTGGACACTGCTCCCAGGGATGCACAGGCTGGGATTTTGGGGTGTCTGGGCAGGGCTGAGAGCTGGACTCTGATCCTTGTGGGTCCCTTCCAGCTCAGGAGATTCTGTGATCCTATAAACTGGTTGCAGCTTAGGTGAGAAAAAGAGCATTTTGATGTTGTGGTTTAATAACTGGCTTTTAAAAATGACACTCAATCCGTAAATTTATTCTCACAGCTCCAAAATGCAYCTTCCTGTTGAAGCCACGCCGGGTGGTTGTTTCGCCCATAAAGAACTTATTTCACTTTCCGGAGAGGGARGGCACACAGGTGTGCTGGGAGCACAGAGAATTTAGGAAATGTGTGTTAGTGGAGGGGTCGTGGCCCTGCAGAAGGTGCCTGTCCTCCCAGCAGCGCTCTTCACAGCCCGGGATTGCCCGGGGGCAGYTCTGACTTCACTGGGAGCCCTGAGCCTCAGTGCCAGGTTACACAGTGCCCGAATTGTGCTTCATTTCTAGCTGGAAAAATAATGACAATTGGAAAACAATTAGTTATTATGTGGTCCTGAAATGAGATGAGGGAGCAAGGACATAAATTAGAAAGGGGTGGCTGGGGTTGGAGTTAACCATTAAAAATCTCAGATGGACTCAAAACAAGCAACTCTAAGTTTCTAATGAAGTGGTGCTTGGGRTTTTTTAGGTGGTGTCCTGGCTAGACTGACTGGTTTTAATGTTTGGCTATTTTTCACTCTGGTTTTGCTATATTTTGCCGTTGTCTCAGTTGCATGAAGTCTAAACAAATCRTCCTGCTTGATTTAAAAGGATGCATGCTCTCTGATTTTAGCTCAGAGCTTAAATTTAAATCAATAGGCCTAAAATACGGTGTATTTTTAAGTGAAACCCATCTTTGAACCATAGCAGAACAAACCCCCTATTGATTGGAGACCTGTTTATTTAATACRCTTTTTTTTAAAGCTGCCTGCCATGAAGTTTGCAGGTTAGTGCCGTGGAGTTGGATTGTTGGAACGGGGAGCTGGGGAGGTGTGTGAGGCTGGCACCGAGGAAGGTGGCACAGGGAGGTGGAGTGTGATCAGCTGCACTTGGGGAATGGATTTTCCAGCAAGCTGSTGCTGCTGCTGGGAAGAAAATCCGTGCCCTCCTCGGAGGGGCAGAGGTGTTGGGGAGCAGGATCCACAAGGCAGCTTTGTGCTCTGGCTGTGGGTTTGCCAGCAGCGTTTTACACAGGCTTTGCTAACGTTGGTGGCTGTGCCCAAGTGCTCCTTTCAGAGAGGCTGATGGGGGAACAAAGGAGCAAACAAGATATGAATGCTGCCCTGGCTCCTTCTGCCTTCGCAGCCCACAGGGGCAAGGGCTGGCTGGAAGGGACTGAAAAGCACAAACAGATCGAAATATCAGCCCGGCTGTGCCTGCCTCAATAGGTGTTGTGTGCTTCGGCTCTGGGTTTGTTTTTTAATGCAAATGTTTGTTAGTTCACTGAGCGCCCAGAATTGTACACTGACCTAGAGAAAAGTGAAACTAGYGAGGATACAAACATCGTTTTTTCCCTCTGTGCCCGGCGGGGGTAATGATCACCTTTTTTTGTTGTTGTTGTTGTTTTCTTTTTTCCGTGGAATTCTTAGAAAAGTGTGTTTGGAATGAGCTGCTGGTGTTTCTCTGGATTCGAGACAGAAATGGTTCTATTTGCATTTGGCATCTTAATTGKGTTAGAAGAGCAATTCTGAAAATATGAATCACCTTAGGTATCGCAGGAATTCGATAGATTAAAAAGTAAGTTTTGATGATTGAGTTACTGAAAAATGGGCTATTCTCTGACTATGTAGGTTGTCTTTTGTTCTTCCTACAGAACACAAATGAGAGACCAGTTCACATTATAAGATTCAGGATAAGTGGAAGAAAATGAGTGCTCGTTAATTTTGAGGTCTTAGTTAATCTATGTATTTAATCTACTTGTCTGTAATAAAAAAAAGTTACTGTGGTATTATTAATCCCTAGYACTGAGAGTCAGTTTTGGCCTGTTTCAAATATGTAACAGGATTTCTCTTTTATGATGATGGCTGTTGCGTGATCTTTTCTATACAGGCAGTGAGGGCTGGAGTGTAAATTTATTTTCCTGCTCRGCAGAACTAATGAAGGTTCTGTTTTAGTGTTTCTGCCGAGGAGACAGGAGCTTGTAAAGCCTGAAGTTTGCTCCCTCCATCCCTGCTGCCAGTGAAATCCTCTTTTTTTCCACTGTCCTTCCTAACAGCTGAGTGGGCAATAACATGGCTGTGCCTACGGGCTCCTGGCTGCCAAGCAAAACCCCAAATGCTGCTTTCTGTCTGGCCATGCCTTACTGGGGATGTAATTAATTAGAGAGTTTTTTCCTATCCATCTGCTGGCTTGCACAAAACTTTCAGGAATGTTGGTTATTGCTGAGATGACTGTCGTGGCAGGCTGGTTGGAAATTCATTATGCACTCCAAGTTACTGGCATGAAATAAGAGGAGGAGGGAATTGGGGAGGGGGGAAGGGGGAAGCGAGGTGAATTAGGGAAGTTTGTTTTCTCTGAGGAAAGGGGATAAAGAAAGAGAAAGGAAGTTGTGTCATCCAGTGCTAATAAATATTTCTGTCGGGGTGATGAGCAGTGTCTCCTTTATGTTGGTCCTTTTCATGTGGCCAACTGGTTTGGGGTGGAAGCAGACAAGTTCTTGGGCACTGGGCCCATCTTCCTGCAGATTCTCCTTGTTTTTTGGAGCTCTCTGGAAGCACTGGCAGTGTCAGCTGGTCTGRGAGCAGGCATCTCCTACAACTGTTGGTAAAATACAGAGGGGAAACATTCCTGTCCTGTGCTAAAAAATGAATAAAACCAGTAAAGGAGCAGAATTCCTTACCAGTGAGAAATCACTGTTAAAACTTTTAGGAAACGCAGCTTTTCTTTGGTTTGATACAAGCCTGTGTGTGTGTTTATACCGTTTTCCCCACAAATGTCAGTGTGAGACATCCAGCAGGTGTTCAGTGCCGTGGCAGCACGTGGAAGGTGCCAGTTTCCCTTCCCTGAAGGACAGGTGACATCCAGCAGCCCTTTAGTGTCTGTGCTTTGGGAGACGGCTCTGGCTCCTGGGATCCCAGCCCTGCACTCAGAGCTTGGCTCAGCAGACTTTTAGCACTGCCTGTTCCACAAACATGTATTGCATAAAGTGACACATGGTCTCATTTCAGCTAATATCTTTAAAATCCTATAAAAACTCAGCCAGAAAGGCCTTTTCTCTCTTGCTGCTGAGRTCACAGTGGTCTGGAGAAGTGTAGAAGTGTTTTAAACCTGAGCACCTGCAGTCRTTGTGTGGCTGCATTGCAATGTAAAGCAGGACGATCTGGACTGGAGTGTTTTGGGGTGGTGAAATAGAGAATTAAACCAAAATATGATGGTTTCTGTCAAAGCTTACTGTTTTGGCAACCAGTTTACTCTCTGGTTTAAAGAAAATGGCAAATTCAGTTGGTAATTAACTATGCATTATAGGGTGTTAGGGGATCAGCAGCTTTGTGCTAAATATCAAATCTATTAAATATATGTGTTTAAGGATTATGAATCTTCTTAAACAAGTGCATATATGGCAGGAGTCTGCTGATGCCAGCATCCACAAGGGACTGGAATAGTTTACATGGAAAGTGTCATGAATATGAAAGAAGAAAGTGCTGTAGATCATGGGATTCTAGTGCTTTAAGGGTTGTATTTCCCTGAGAAATACCCAGTGACAAACGGTGGTGTCAGACAATTGGGACCTTCAGATGGGYTTTGAATGAAGGAAGAACACAGGTTCACCAGAGCACTGGCTTCCTGCTTTAGGTGAAGGAAACACAATTTCCCAGTGATTGTGTGTCCTTTGGTACCTGGCTAAGAAGGAATGCAGTGTCTTCCTTAAAGATCTTCTAATGAGGTCGGTGCAGGAGATTTAAACACTTAATCCTCATTTCTACAAACTGGGAGTGAGATGCAGGAAATCTAATTTATGTCTCTAAGGTCATTCATTTTCATGAAACTTAATAGACCTGGCTCTGACTGCTCCTTAAACCACTGAATTATGTTACTTGCCTTCCAACATGAACCCTTCAGATGAGAACCTTTACTCAATGATTCAACAAACCTATTTACCTGCACACTTAGAGATTCCTGTGAGTCCAGTGCCCAGCTGGGAACTCCCCATGGGCTTACCCCCTTGATTTGCCCCTCCTGGCTGTGGTTGCTCAGGGAAATCTTGCTCTTGGAAGAAAACTGAGGCAGAATCCAGGTTCTTTTCTGCTCTGCTGGAACAGTCCTGGCTGCTGTTTGAATGCTTCGTCAGAGTTGTGAGCTGTTGGAGCTAGAGGTGAAAAGGCAGTGGTGCACACAGTCTGGTGATCTGAAGGTTGGTTTTAATTGTACTAATTCACAGGGAGGTTCTGGGTTTATCAGTGACACGTTGCTGTATCTCACGTGTCCTTTAGCAGGAATGTGACTTGTAACATGTTTATTTTGTACCTCTGCTGGGGTTTTTTCATCATTCTGCCCATTTCCCCACTGCAGACTTAGAGATTCTCCCTGTTCTGCTTTTTGGTGATTAATGTGAGTGTTTGAGGATGTTTCTTTTCCCCCGAGTCTCAGTCCCTGTCACAGCTCACCTTCCAGGGCTGGCTTTGTTAAACAGCCTGTAAACAGCAGATCTGCTCATTCTTCTGCCTGGAAAAAGTCATTTGATTCTTATTTCCTGCTTGTCTTCATGTTGAATAGCCTCAGTCCTTCATTGTTGGGTTTTATTGTGCAACTGCTTCTCTTTGGAGCGTGAGCAGTGGCAGTGCTGCGCTGGTGTTCTCTGGGTCCTCACTGCTCTCTGCAGCCCTGCCTCAATTAACGCGCTCTTCCCTGCGCTAATTAGTCATCAAATAACTCCTTCCACTGCTTTTGTCCCAAAGTACGGCTTCAGCAAGATGTGGAATGTAATTACTTCTGTGTATGTTTAGTCAAGTCTTGAGAGTCCCCAGAAGTTACACTCACACTTCTCCTTGCTGGGAGAACTTCTTGGATGTTCTTGGGGAGAAGCAAAGGCTGGGAGGGATCCCTGGTGAGCTTCTTGTTCATGATGTTCTGTTTGAACCTGTTTCCTGTATTGGATCCCAGAGATGTTATAATTTGGTAAAATGTTTAACTTCTGGAGATGATAAAGGGTCAGGGTACAAGCAGACAATGAGAGACTGGGAAGATTCCAGGTTGTTAATTCCTGACAAGAATTTAGATGTTGGTATCACAGTATTTTGGATGGTGCTCCAGACAGTTAAAAATCTCTAAAAACTCATTGCATGACCTTGAGCCAAGTAACTCAGGGAGTTGTATTCTTGTGCTTACAAAAGAGGTGTGAGGGTACCTCGTTATCAGGGAGTTTTATGGCTGTTGGGCAATTAGAAAGTGCCAATTTGCTGTGTCTGTTTACTCTGCTAATCTAAAAATATGTTTAACTTAGTTAAACATGATGTTTCCTTTTCGCAGTGATCATGAAACGGGTAGTTAATGCATTAAAAACATATATATATATATATATTTGCATCAAAACATCACTGAGTTCTGTTCCATGTCACTACAGATCACCACTTTCTCACTGTACCTTTGAGTTTAAGACATTTGCTCTTCTTTTACTTAAAAGCCGAATTCTGATGGCAGCTGTACGTTGTATCTTTGCATTTGTTATTTCATGTCCTGATGTTTGTATTTGGTATTTCTTGTCCATASCAAAGTAGCTCAGGATCTGCCATAYCAGCAGCTGTAGAGAATATCTAATTCCTTGCTGTTGAATGGAAATTATTCTTATTGTTTTTTAAAATGCCTCCTCTGTTAGATGCCAAACTCGAGCTTATATTAATTTTTTTCCCCTTAAAAGTTTCAGAATAAATTTCTGGTTTGCTGTTTTCCATGGTTTTCAGAACTCTTTTATGCTGTAATTTTTGTCCTGAATCAAGTTTGCCTTTAAAATAAGCTTTGTAGAAATGACCTTGCCCTTGTTTTACGTATTTGTGCTTTCAGTGGAGCAGAAGGATGAGGCAGGGCAGCTCTGAGCATCCCTGGTGCTGAGTCCTGTTCCTGCTGGGCTCTCGGCTCCTGCAGGGARCCCTTCCCAATCAATACTGGAAATATTCCCTCAGGAACCTTCTCTTCACCTCCTGAAGCTCCATGGAGCTGGGATTTCACTTTCAGGTGCACAGAGGTGGAGTTCTGAATGCTGGATGAGCCTTCCCAGGATGGAAAGARGTGGAGTCACTCGACTGGAGGCTGAGGAAAGCCAGGGGATATTTCCTATGTACATGTTTGGTTTCAATAAAAATACATTCTGTAGAATCCAGTTCAGTAGGAACATAATTTGCACCTCGTTTAAATAAGGTTCTTTAAATCTGTCTGTGGTCCAGTGGGTRTATGAAGAATCAAATCTGTGTTCTCTCTTCCCTGGGGAGAGGAAGGGCGGGCTCCAGGGAGGAAAATTAGGCAGAAGAGATTAATACTTGCAGTGCAGGAAACACTGATCCCTCTGTGATCTAAAGTTTCTGTTTGAAGTCCAACCAGGCCTATTCTCTGTGTGCCTGGGTGTGTTTTGGAGCTGCTGTGGCCTTTCTGTCTGGGCTGTGATTAGAGAAGAGGTGGTGGCTGTAGTGAGCTGGTGTCACAAGTAAAACCAAAATATTCCTTAAACTCTAAAATAAAACTTAAACAGTTATCAGGGAGCATGGCTGGGGCAGGAGGGTTTCCTTCTGTGGTGAGTGTACTTAGGCATGTGCATGAGTTTGCCTCATTTCTTGAATGTGACTTATTTTTTCCTCTCCAGTTGKTTTTTTGGGGTTTTTGTTTTTGAGGTCCRCTGCACTCGTTTTCCACATTATGTTGATACAGAAAGACACCAGACTTAAAAGGTACCTTAGAAGTACCTCTTGGCAGCAGCAAAGCCCTTGTTTTCAGTGCTCATGCCTCAAAAAAATACTTGAAATTTTGAAAGGAGCGGATTTTTGTGTGGGCAGACCCTATTTGGGTAGCGTGGCTKAAGCGTCCCTGGGAGATTGCTGCCTGCTTAGTTCCCTGATGTTCACAGTTCTCAGGTCATCAGTTCCTGCTTGCAGAAATAGGACTTCAGGGGCCAGTCATCCATAGCACAGTTTGACTTGTGCAGCTGTGGAGAAATGTCTGGTGTTTCAGGAGGCTGCAGATGTTAAGTGTTTGTCAGGAGGAGCTGCCTCGTGTGCCTGCTCTGGTGACTTGATTAGCTCTGAATTTGGACTGCAGAGAAATTGCCTGTCAGGAGGGGCTGCCAGTGTTGTCTCTATAGYACAGTGCAATTTTTAGGATTTTTTTGTTGTTGTTGGTTTTTTGGGGGGATTATTTTTTTGTTTTGTTGTTTTGGTTTTTTTTAAGCCACTGGTATCAAAACAAACCTCGAGTGCTCTGGGGGCTGAAGGCTGCCTGAATTGGAAGCTTTCACATCAGTGAGAAACTGCTTGGAGATGAAGGGTGCACTGGGAGTCTGACATTTGGGGTAGCCCTGGGTAGTGAAATGCATCAAATCATTTTAGAGGAGGGAGCTGCTAAATGCTGTTCCAGTGCAGCATCTAAAGGGCTTGCCTTGCACATGTGAGAGTCCTTCCTGTGAGCCACAGCACCCTCCCAGATCCCTGCAGGAGCTGGAAATCCACGGGAATTGCATTTGTCTGCTCCCATTAGCGGAGTGTGTTCCTGAAAGGACAAAGCCTTTGTGTAGTCTGGCTTTTTTTGATGATCCCGAGCTTGAGGAAACCCACATGTCTCTGTAGTGGTAACTCATTCAGCTGTGTCTAAGATTTGATTCTCTCTTGTAGGAGGCAAAAAATATTTGCTATGCCTTTAGTTCTCCGTGAAGTGTCAGAGCTGAAACACGTTTAAAGGGATCTGTGTTAGATCACAAGGTTTAATTTTGCTTGCTTGTGCACTTTTTTCCTCCACCACGGGATTTCTTGCTATTTTCTTGGTGTGAAAAAGAGCCCTCACGGTGCCTTTCACCACGGCACAGTCTCATCCAGAGGGAAAATGGAACAAAAAAAAAGTGAAAAACTCAAGGGTTTGGGCAATGTGCTTCTCARAAAGGATGTGACAGCTCACCTACACATCACTTGGTTCTCTGTGTGTCAGGAGAGTTCACCAGAGATGGATTTGCTCATCTCTGTTAAAGAGAATTCCTTCTGTGACTGAGTAGCTGTAAAGCTCCAGAGTTTCTCAGCTGGTGCTTGAGGTGACAAAGTGATTCAGGTTCGGGACACAGGTCGGTGCCACTCCTGTGCCTGTGACAGTCTGGCTGTTGGCATGGCAGAGTGAAATTTTGGGTTTCATCRCGCCCAGGGCAGTGAGGAGCTGGACACACCCGTGACCACTGAGTGGCCATCGGTGGCCAGGGCTGGCCTGCCCGGGCTGGTTCCTGCTTGCCACAAGTGTGAGGCAGTGACTGTGGTCAGAGTCAGCAGAAAAAGCTTTCTGGAGGCTCTCAGGCAGCTGAAAATATTTCTGACTGGGTTTAGGAGAAGGGGAAAGAGCTGTGCAGATGATTATTAGGGGAGCTTGGGAGTGCAAACTGTATTTATTGGAAAGAAGCCAGCTCTTAAACAGAACTGTAAAGACCCGTGCTCTGATCAGCTTTTGAATGTGGAAAGAGCTCCCCRGTCTGAATTACAGGGCTCTGGTTAAATGATTACATGAGGTATGTTTAAAAATAGCAAATGTCTTTCATGTCCAGTCAAATAAGGTTCTTGGCAGTCAAAGGAAATCTATGTTGACTTCCATCTGACAGCCAAGTGACTCAAATTCTATGTTTCCTAAAGGAAAATGGCTTTTCTATTTTTACTTTCTGATTAATTCCATTGTAGCCTATAACAAGAAATAATCTTGTACTGGATTTTCTTTATGAAAGTAGGATCCGTAACTCTGCAAGCAAGCTTTAGTTCAGCTGTTTAAAAYGGGGAGGGGTTTAAATGCTGTGCTAAGGCAAGTTAGAATTTGTGAGGACTCTTTTTCAATGAGAAATGGTCTGATGAATGCTTCTCTGGCCTGTTCCTGTGCACTTCGGTTTGCCAGATTAACAGAGCTATTAATAATAACCACTCCTGTTCCTTCAGCCTGAAAGAGTTGGTAAGCATGGAGCTATATCTAGTTTGTATTTTTAATTAAACTTGTACTGGGATTATCTTGTATTACCAGCTACCTTCTAGAAGATTATGTTCATAAAAGGTTCATGAGTTGTTAAGTGGAAGAGATTAAAGTGATTGTTGGCGTGTTAGTAGAATTATTTGTTGCCTACGCAGCATTTGTTCATAGCTTTAATTTGCCAGTAATGGCAGACAAGTAAAATGCAAGCATCTGACTTTTAAAATCTACACTAGCTGACAAAACCAGGCCGTATTTCAGRGTGATTGTCTTTTTTATTATTGTTCTTTGAACGTGATGTTTGRTTGTTTAGAAATATTGAGTGGAAGAATATTGTTTTCAGTGTTTTCGCCGCTCCTGCGTTCGGTGATACCCTTAATGGTGTGACCAGAAATGCATTTTATTAAAAAATGGAAAACCACTTAAAGCGTGGAGGGGATAAAGGAGCACAAAGAACTGATGAGCAGATGCTGGAGGAGATGGTTTCTATTATAGTGGACTTGTAAATCCTTGCTGTGTTGGTCATTTAATCAATATAGGAGAGGTGTTGGAGGGATCCTGCGCTTAGGGAGATAATGCCTTTAAATGCAGTGCTTAGGATGATTTTATGCATCCAAATCTGTTTAGAATGAGCTGTGAAATAGGTCGGGRCAGTGATGAAGAGTACACTGGGTGTCTCTGCCCTTATCAAAACCCATTAGTGAGTTGTGCCGTGCCTGAATGCCTCTCTTTGTGGGGCTGGATCCATCCCGGAGCAGGGAGTGCCTGGCCTCATTCTGGGCCGGATGAACGGTGCCTGTGTGCTGCAGCAACAATGCTGCTACAGTGGGAATAAACATCTGCTGCCTTTAATAATGCATGCCAGGCAGCTTGGGCAGCTCCGGGCTGCACTCCCTGTGTCTTAGACCCAGCGAGCTAAAACAAACAGGGCAAACTTACCTGCTGTGGAAACCYGAGTTATTACTTTGAGAGATGATCTGTGGGGTGATTTTTTTTGTGTGTGTGCAGTGTGTGAATGGGTAGAGTAAACCCAGTTTCCAGTGCCTTCAGTGGTGCTGCAGGAATGTGTTGTGCTGTTCTGCACTGGATGTGGTGTAAAAATATATATTTTCCCCTCTCCTTTTCACCAAGAAGTTGCCCTGTAGTTGTTTGGGGGTGTGTGGTGGGGACAGGAGCAGGSTGGGCTGTGCCAGAGCTGCAATCCCAGCTCCACATCAGCCCTGGCTCTGCCACAGGCTGCTGCCCAGCTCTCCAGTGTGGGATGCTCGAGATGATTAAGGATTCTGATGTTAATTGCTCTTCGGTTGCCAAAAATGTATTCTGTTAACAATATGTCCAATTGCTGTTGGTGCAGCTCTGCCTGTGCCCGGGGTGAGGCTGCTGTGCTGGCACTGCCAGYGTGTGCCTGCCTGGTGTTGGGGACTGCTGAAAACTGAAAAGCTCTGACCATTGCCAGGCTGCTCCTTGGAACTGGGAAAACACAACTCCTGTCTGGAGTAACCTGCAGACCCCCATTTTCATGACCAGGCTTGTGAGAAGTGCATCCCTGTGTTTGGAAACACAACTCCTCGGTTTCTTAGTGCTCCTCCARCCAGGCAGAATATTCAGGGTAGGATCCAGTGAACAGGCCAGTCACCACATGGGGGCAATTTTCTCAGGAAAGGAATCTGTGTGGATAGAAAGCCTGAACTTCCCCTTGCTCAAACACGAAGAATGCAAGTGTGCTTTAAGTTAGGATGTGGACTGCTTTGATGGCTCTGTTTTGCAGATGTGGTGAGGTTGAGAAGGTCTGCAGATCACAGGAGACTATTGAGAAATTAACGTTAGCTCTGTCCTTGAATTCAGTATTTCATGCATGTCTAGCTGGTAAAATGCTAAATGCAATTTTTTCAATTATAAAGGCTTAGCAGGGCTTAGAGATGATTTTCTGAGATTCTAAAATATGTACTATTTAATACATAATGCAAAAGGAAAAGCTGGTTTCTTAATGTAAGAACACGAAAATGGAACCAGCTGCAATGTTATGCCACCCTGATGCAGCTTTGATGCTACACTTTTAGCAGTGGATTAAATATTGATACCTCTTTCTGCCCCCTCACCTCCCAGTACACTTAAAGCTTTTGCAGTTGTTTTTAAGTGTTTATAGAAGAGCCGGTCAAGTTTCTGTAGTTTTTCCCACTAGATTTTTTCTGAAGTATTAAGAGTTTATGTTTGTAGTTTAGGGGGAAGGATGTATGAGCAATTCTCTTCTATAAACACATGGATGTGTTGGTGAGCAGAACTGCAGGACTTTGTAAGCCCCACGTTTATGTGTGTGAGGAGGAGCATGATGTCCCTTGGCTGCAGCAAAATCAGACCCCAGATCAAGTAAACAGTGTATAAAATTAAAGTATAAAATGGAAAAGAAATGTGTGATTATATCACAAATGAAAGACAGATGTGAGGAACCCAGGGATTACACGGGCTGGTATGAAAACCATGCAGCAGTCGGATGCTTGTTTGAACTGTATATTGGCTCTCAAGTGTGAGTTRTATCCCCTGAAACTGTTCAGGATGCTGGGGAAAAGTTCCTGCACTGCTGGGGATTAGGAAAGTGGGGAGGTCAAGAGGAGATTTATTTACGAGGCTGTTGGAATATTCTGCTAGGARTGGGAACACTGAGTTCAGTGGGACCAGGAGCTGCCTGGCAGGGTTACAGCTCGGGGACAGTTCTCTCTGTGTCACTGGTGGCCTCTGAGGCTGAGCAGCTCCCTTGGACTTAGCTTAGTCCATCCCCAAACATCTCAACATCCATGAGCTAATTGTATTTCTGACACAGATTCGCTGAGGGATCTTTTCCCTGCTGCCAGAGCAGCTGAAATTTCCCCACAGTTAATAGAGTCATTTTAGTGAGCTAAAGGTGGCTGCAGCATTGTAACTGGAGCCGGATCAGGATCCCTGAAAATGTTCCTAGGTCCTGCTGTAAGCTCTGTAAAATACTTAGTGTGCTGAATTCTTCTGTGTTTATTTAGTCCTTATTGTGGTGGAAATGAAGTCAGATGTTGCAGGACTGGTCCATACTGACCCAAATATCAACAAGCTAAATTTATCCTTTTTTTTCAGTTTCTTCACATTGCATTGCCTTGCTTTTTTCTACCCTGGAAATGGAAACTGTGATTGCAGGATCACATCATTGACATTCCAGGGACGGAAGGCAGTCGATATTCCCTGGTCCTAATAAAATGTGGCAGCTTTGCAGTGACAGCCCAGGATCAGCCTGGAGACTGTCACATTCGCAGCACTGCCAGAAATAAGCCCTCTGACCTTGTTTTTCTAAAGAACCATGAGCACTGGTGTGATGCTGTGGGTGATTCCACCTTCTCCTGGATGTTCCTGCTGGAACAGTGGGAACCAGGCAGGACAGAGAGTTTGGGTGTTCCCCACAGCCTGGCTGCTTCTTTACATTAACCCTCCTGTGTGTTGGGGTGTGTGAAGTGGATTTATCTGTGCTGAAAGCTCTGCTGGGATGGGGAGGGGTGGTGCTGTGAGAAACCACTGCTCCAGAGCTGCTGTGGGAGACAGGCAAGGCAATAAAAGTGCAGCTCCACGGCAGAATGTTCTGAAAAGCAGCGTGAGGAGAGAACAGTCATATTCTGTGACAGCAGAATCAATAGGCCTCTGTGGAAACAAATGAGAGTTTTATCTCTCCAGGCTATTGTTGAGGGCAGACTGAGGCAAATGTCTAATGGGTTCATGCTTTTGAAATCATTCTGTAACTGTAAGGGAGAGGAACATGCTTTTAAAAATGGAGTGAGCAATTATGAAAAGGAGGTTACTCTGCACTCCTGGAAATGGTGTTTTGTCGGGGCCGGGTGTTTGAGGCAGCAGCCAGAGCTACCCCAGGACGGATCTGTGTGTTTACACTGCGTGGGTGGATCTGTGTGCCTGGAAAACCTGGATATCTGTCCTGAGGGGAGCTGAGCCTGTGTGGAGAGGGAGAAGCCCTGGTTTCCCAGGGAATCCCTGTGCAATTATAACCCCAGAGAAGCAGGATTATTTGCCAGCATCCCTGGATGTTGGCATTTAGCTTCTCCCCCAGGATGGCTGGGAGCAGTCTGTGGTTCTCAGGGTGCTGCTCAGCTCTGAACATGCTGTTCTGSCTCTCTGCAATCAGAGCCCATTACTGACTGCAGAGGTGGCCAGAAATGTTTGGGAACAGGAATGGGAACGTGGATTACTCATGGGAACATGGGAGCAGTGAGGGATGGGCTGTTCTGAGCAGTTCCTGCTGCAGAGCAGACGAGAGGAACAAATGATTTGAGAATACAACATTCACATGCACAAAGTGTTACCATAAGCTGCACTTGGATCTTGGAAAACCCTGATGCTCCTGCCAGCTCATGAAGTTCTTGGGTTGTGGGTTTTTTTTTGATGCAAAACCTGGGAACGTGGGGATGCTCTGTGTTTGTTTTTGATAAAATAACTGGATGATTTGGTGTTTTGGCCGGGCACGCAGCTCACTTTAACTTCGGAAGGAAGAAATTCCAGCTGGAATTTCTTGTTTATATAACACATGTGCTGAAGCTCTTGCCTCTTCCTTACATGTATGTATGTATGTATATATATATACACACACACACATAGCTGTGGTGCTGATTATGCAAACAAGGGGAGATGAGCACTCACTGGATTGCCGGGGCTGTTTGAGCTTCAGCAATTTAGTCAAACTTAGTAATTTCATGTCAGAWGGGAGATGCTTACTTTGGCCACTTGCCAGGTTTGAAACTTACTTGTTTTGTTTTTAAAACACTTGGAGGGCCAAAAAGCCTTTGTTACATCCTCACTTCTGTTACTGGAGTGGGAACCAGGAAAGAAAAATGCTTTTTTTTTTTTCCTTTTAAATGAAAGAATAGCCTGAGTTTCAGAAATACTGAGCTGAAGTGATTTTTTTTTTCTCCCCCTTTTACCTTGTCAAATTAACATGATTGCATGTTTCACTTTTTATGCTAAGGAGTTTCTGATCTTCAAAGACAATTTTCAAAAAGACATGCTGGTTCAGCCAAGGAGACTAATATTTTAGAAGGAATATTACCAGCAATAAAAAGACAGAGTTATGATAGTTTGCATTAATTTTAATAACTTTTTGTGCAGCTCTCGAGTCAAGATGTGAGAAATTAAAGGGAGGCAGTTCTTGCTTGGCCTGCAGTGCGTTTGTTCCTGCATTTATCTCCTGCAGACACAGAAAATGCTGCAGGGAGCCTGGTGGGGCTGCACAGGGGTCAGGTCAGGATCCTCYGTCCCCCTTGGGAGCTCTGCCCTACAAATGGGACAACACAAAAATTCTCTCGGGGTTCAGGAGCATTTGGGTTAGCAGAGGGTAATTCTCAGTATTAATAATTAGCTGTGCAAGTCGATTCCTTTAAAACAGCGGGGTCAAAAATACCAGCTCAACGTCCACACAAGGTGAGTTTTCCCAAAGAGATGTAAAATCAGAAACACTGTAAATGTGGGGTGTAAGTAGAATATCTAATGAGTTCCTGCGAGATGTCAAATCTCATTTATCACGGTAACCATCAATAATGCACCAGATGTTTTGACTGYGTTTGGTTTTGTATTAAATTAAACATAGGCAGGGTGCATGAAGTTCATCATTAATGCTGCCAGGGCTGGGCTGTGACAAGCACTCTGTGTTCTGGGGSTTTGGTGTTGCTGGGGACTCTCTCTGTGACTTGTGTCTTTGGAGGTGTCTCGCTTGCAGTAAAGAATTGCTCTAAAATTGGTTTATCTTCMTTCAGCCGAGCTTACACTCAAGTTAAAACTGCTTTGAACCGATTTTTTTTTCTTCCATCCTGTCAATCAGGTCTTACATTATTAGTTTAGTGAGTAATTACATTCACTGTTTGCATTTTACTCGCTGAGGTGGAGGCAAGGTTCTAAATGGTAATAATTAGATATAATGCCTGTGTTGTGAGGTAAGCAGGAGACTTCCCATGCCTGGGATCTTGTGTTTAATGGCTCCTCTGCCTGGGATGCAGCCCCTGGGATTTGGCAGTGAGGAGTTCTCAGCCTCTGGAGGTGGGGAGTGAGTGGTACACTCATTTTTGGTGCTCAGAGTTGCTCTCGGCCCTGCCCTGGCTCTGAGGGGAGAAGGATCTGTCCTGAGCAGGAGCCACGTGTGGGAGCAGAGGGTAATTAAGATGGCAAACCTCGGAGATCCAGCATCCCCTCCCTCTCTCCTTAGAAAATCAGCTACATCATTGAAACAAGACTTGAAAAGCGTGCTCTGAAGCCAGAATAAACACCCTGAAATTTTTATCATAATGTTGCTTTTAAAAGTCCTAAATGTCCTCTATTTAAAATGAAATTCTTTTGTATTAACCTGCTTTCATATGCTAGCTTTCACCAGACTGCAGAATTGCCTGATTTGACTTTCTAATGTAACTGTAATGAATCTTCTGGGAAATGGAGCGATTGAGTGCATACACTGTGCAACTCCATTGTGAAATATTCTGTTAGATCTGCTAGATTCCTGATTTTATTTTTTCCGAGGGGTGGGGTGTCCCTGTCAGGTATTAAAATCGGAGCCAAATGCATTCTCTAGGGGACTCGGGGAGCTCAGGCACTCCGGTGGGTATTACTGCCTTGATTAAATATGTTTGCAGCATCACACACATAAATACAGTGGGTGATGGTGGCACAGTTAGATTAAATTCAAAGGCGTGCATTTGGAGAGAAAAGAATAAAGATGAAATTTATTGGCAGATACCTGTGTAGCTCCTTTGAATACCTACAGGACAGATTATTTTAAAAAATGTATCAAAGTGCACACAAAACTCTACACAGGGAGYGTATTTTTGTGTTAAAATGCAGCCTTATTCTGCAGCTGTACTTGCACAGTGTCTGCCTTGTGAACAAAACGACCCTTTGAAGAATATTGCATATATGATATGTGAAAGGGAGGGGAGAATCCGAGTATCCAGTGCTCATCTTGGCACCCAACAGCCGTTCCTTTCATACTTTGATTTCGGGGCTGAAATGCCCATTATTTGCACATTTTGCAGTCTATTCCCAGGGAAGGCCATACCCAATTCTCTCATGTCTTGCCTGTCTTGATACCTTTTAAAGTGTTATATGTAGTCTTGGGGTTTTTAATTCCTGTATCTTCAGGCTTTCTTTTTTGCCATTTCTCCATGGATTTTTTCAAGTTTGCAAAATACTGGGAGTACCAGTTRGCTTAGACCTGGTACTTGGTAAAAGGCCATACTTGAGAATAAAAATTGTCCAGGCCACCTGGGCTTGTTGGCTKTGTCAGAGGTGATRTGGAAATGACATTTSCAGAGCAGTGGTGGGTGGAATCACCAAATCTGCCCGTCTCTGTGTGGTGGCTTTGGGAACGGGGTCAGGATACATCCTCCAGCAGGGAGGACAGGAAATGTTGGCACTTGGAACTTTAGGCAGCAAATTAATGGAAGAAAATGATCTGTAAGTGCCAACTCCCAGCTCGGTGGCTGATACAGCTTCTCCTGGGAGGTCAGTGCTGCTTAAASGGGGATTTCCCCACTGAATATTCACCTGATCTGCTCATTCTGAGCAGATCTGTACAATGCCCTTTTCCTGAAAGTAATGGAAATGGCTGTGAATAAAACTAGACACAGTTTATATATCTGTGGGGAAAAAAAATCAATATTTTCTTTGGGATCTGATGTTGAGGCCACTTAAATCTGTTTAACTTCAAAATGCAGGTAGTATATTGTAAGATGGAGACAGATAAGTACAAGGCAGGTTCTCGAGCCTTGGAGAATGTTAAAAATTCTATATTTTCCCTGCAGATAACCTTTTTCTTCTGTCAGTTGTGTTGGCCAATTGAAATAAAGGCTGGAGTTGCACAGGGAAGATGTTCTGTGGGCTTATCTCCAACTTGTGTCAGCGTTTTCTGCTCCCCTCTCTCCCTTGCCTGGTTTCCTTCCATATCAAATTTAATTCCTTAAACCCATTGTGGTAGGGGGACTCGCACGTCCCTGTGTGTAAAAGGAGTTGTGGGCATGTCAGGCTTTGGTGAGGGCACTGGGGACAGGTTTGGGGGACAAAATTGGGGACAGAGGCACACCTGGAGCAGGGCTGTCCCCTCAGTGTCCCCAAACCCACTGGGCTGCAGAACGTCCCCGGCGCGCCGCTGAAACCTCCCTGCCAGCTGTTGCCATTTTGCATTCAGTTTTTGTAATCAGCCTTGATAAAATGGCTTTATTGTTCGCTGATCAGGTGTATCCTGACATAAATAAAACATCGGCAGTAATTGGCTGTGACAGCGCCGCCGCCGCCGCCCCTCCCGGCCCCGGCAGCTGCGGGAGCCCCGGCCCCTCTCCCCGGGGTAATTGGCTTTGACGGGTTCTGCTTGCCGCAATAATACTGATCCATGAGCCTGTGTGAGCTGCATAATGCCTGGAGGATTTTGTACCCATCAATATGTCCTCAGCTTGAATCTTTTATTTTTTTATTTTTTAATTTTTTTTTTTTTCCTCCCGTGGCAGTTTATTAAAAGGAACGCTTGCTGCATTTACTGTGTGTTTGGTATCTACACAGCCTCAGCTGTCATGGCAGATGAAAACACCATCCTGCAATTGCAAACGCTCCCGTGTGCCTGCTGCTGATACAAAGAAAACCCCCCTGCAATTGCCCAGAGACACTTGCAGTTCAAGCCTCTCATTTTCTGTAGGTACATCGATGTTTTAGAATGATCCGCGATAATAAAACGCGATAATCTGTTGGCAAGAGCACAACTGCTTTTGTTTGCAAAACTTAATAAGCTGTGAGACAAACACAGAAATATGCAAAGGCAGAGCTGTACGTGCTAAGTGAGGCCTGACAGTTTCGGTTCTAACCACAGCTGAAGGCGTACTGACTTGTTTGTTACCTTGGGTAATAACTCAGATTTCTTTTGTGGTGTCTGGTGGAAAAAAAGAAAAATCTTGTATTTGGTGCTGCTGGATCACACTTGATCTTATTRGGGCATTCTGAGAAACGTAAATGGCAGCAAATCCAACTGGGTTGGATCCTCATCAGCTGCAACACCGAAGTTACTGGGTTCTTAACCAGAATTGGCACATAGAGCTGAAATTCATTAAAAGTCGTTCTTAAAGTGGGATTAGTTTTTCTCTGTTACAATTACTGCTGGCTCATCACGGAAAGCAGAATTTCTGTGGGTGAAGTGTGGCCAGAATCATTCACTGTCTCAACAGGAATCGTGACTCTTTTGAGAAGGAAGTTTGTATAAATGTCCCTGTAAACTTTGTTCCCTGACAAGCTTGGGGCTCTCTGCTTAGGGAATRATTTCTAAAAGATTCCAGGAGTGGTTCAAGAGCCACTGCAGAGCAAAGCAAGCCTGCAGTGGCTGAGAAGAAGCTGTTACTGCTCCTGAAGAAGATATTACTTATTACTCCTTGCTTGAAATAAGATCCTCCTGGCACCCACCAGGGCAGCTTGCTGTGTGGTGGAGCTGGAGGAGTGATGCTTCCCTGGGAATGACTCAGGCAAAGGGCAGGGATTTATTTCATCTGCTCCTGAGTCAGAGCCAAACTCTGCTCATTCACTACAATTACCTTTTTTTTTTGTTTGGTTTTTTTGAACTTAAGTGTGCTGATTCCGACATGGGTTATGGTTTATACCACAGTGCTGATGACTCTTGTGGGGAAATAGCAGATCACTCCTAGTGGGATAATCTGCATCTTTATTTTTAGAAACAAACCCTCTGCTTTCGTTATGTCATTGTGGGGACGTCTGGCAAAGTTTGAGCTCCTTGTTTCAYGGACTCAGCTGTGTCTCGACACTGGAAATAAAAGTTATCTGTTTAATTATGTGCTACAGAGAGGAGGTTGATGATCAGTGCCTGGCTGCCTGTTGGCTTTTGGGTTCCAGCTTTCCAACAAAAAATGTTTCCCATTCAGCTCATACTTTGTTTTTTATAATTGTGTCTTGAACCTTCAGGCAAAACCCTGAAGCAAAGTGTTCCTCACTYTGTGTTCCTTCTGCTGGTGTTTTGGAGAAAAAGGTACTGAAATGTCATTCTTTCCACTAGATGAGCTCACAGTGCAAATAAAATTTCAGAATGGGATTTCCCTTATTTTTGGTAGATTATCTCCCCCGAAAATTACAGTAATCACTTGGGTACAAGCTTTTCAGAGGCAGAAAAAAMCAGTTTCAGGAGCTCACTTCTGCATTCAGAAGTACTTAGAAACCAGAATGTGGCAGGGTAGTGTTTGAATTCCTTTTCAGCTTSTGTGCACTGTGAGCACTCATTTCTGTGTTCCAGGTAAACCTGAATTTGAGCACACAAGGATATTTCAAACCATTCAGCCTCTTTTGTAGTCTGGCATTTTTTTCCACCCTATCCCAGGAACCAAAACCAGGGAATATCAGTTTGTCAAATATACCCAGCAAAGTCTTAGGAATTAAAAATAGCAAAATGCAATTACAGGCTAATTGATGAATGTAATTAGATGTAGATTTGACCACAACTAGGTTCTGCAGCATTAGCAATTTAATTACAAAATGCCTTGTGATTGTAAAACTAGTAAGAAATACTTTCCTGGTAGCTCTTTCACATCCTGTTTTTCACAAAATCAGCTTTAGGAGCCATCGTATGCACAAGTGAAATATTCAAATTTGCATCAGAACGAATCTTGCTCTGGAAACTTAAAGGCAATTTGAAATTGCTTACAAAATGTAAACTTCAGGAAAGTAACGTCAGTTCTCACAGCTTTGGACTGTTGCATACAGATTGGATTTTATCCATTTTATCCATCTTGTCCTGTGCCAGCCGGGGAGTTCTCTTGGTGTTCCTTGGCAATGTTCAATCCCAGCACCTTGCCCAGGATGGGTCCCCTCGGGGTTTAGGTCTCCTCCTTTCAGCAGGGCAGCAGTGCCAGGCTCAGTACTTAGTTCAGGAGCTGACCCTGCCCAGGTAATTTTTTAAAAGCTGTTTTCAAGCTCATCTTTATTGGCTTAACTAAACCCCTTGGCCTGGAAGTTGGATTTCAGCACTGGTGTGGCTGAA
>QVAJ01000241.1:220524-235362 GCA_003546035.1 Mixornis gularis | reverse complement strand
GGTGTTGTTTGTTTTTTTTTTTCCCCAGAAGAAGTTGGATCGCCTTGGTAGGTGAGGCGTGGGTAGGTTGTTATTGGCCTGGGAAGTTCAGAACGCTCTAAAGGCTGCAGGGTTGTGTTTTGTGTTCGATTTATTTTTTTTTTTCCCCCATAACAAATGCTTTACCTCCCTGTTCTAAATATAAACAGTTCGGGTAACCGGACTGCTGTGTTTAATTCTGTTTTTTAAAAGCAAATGAGATAAGGAGATAAGGATTGCATTTTCCTTATCCTGGAAGAAAGTACTTTTTCATTGCGCCCGCTACAATGGAATGCCTTTGAAGCACTAATTGGGACAGTGTGTGGTGTAACTTTTTTAACGATATTTAATGGTGTTTTAAGACAGTGACAGGAGACTTGCTCGGCCACTTTGTTTCCTGAGGAAGAAACCGGCTCTGCTTTGTTTTGCAATTGGTTTTAAGCTGGTCTGAGTCCWTGTGGCTTTGCCCTGCATGGGGCATTGTGTGTCTGGATGGCTCCTTCCAGCCATATGGGGCTGCTTTAATTGTCGGGGAGTGGAAATGGCGCTTGACAAGGCCACTTAATTCCTTTCTTTGTTGTTTTAAACTTAACGTTAATGTTGGGCACGAAGTCGAAGAAAGTGGCGAATAGAAACCTGGTGAAGTGTAGTTTCAGATGCTCACGGATAGGTTTCTGCTGGGAACTCGGTTTAAAGTCAGCTGGATTTCAAACCCCACAGACAGCACTATTCCAATGTAAAGCCGTTAATCTGCAGGCAATTAGTTCCAGACGTGCAACCGACTCCACATTTTTCTCAGTTTTTGTTCATGCAGGCGGTGGCGTTTTTGAATCCTTGTGCCCAGTGACTATCACCAGACAGACGCTTGAGATGCCTGACAGCAAGCTGGGAATGGTGCGGGAGCAGCATTTTAAAAGCTTTTATTTGTTTTTCCGACCCTGTAATTTGGTAGTGTTTAAACTATTTTATAAAGATCTCTGGGACCAGTGAAAGGTGGTTTTAAGTCCCGAGCACTTGAGCGCTCATTGTGCTCTGGCAAGGCTGGGTGCTTGGCAGGCACTTCTCGAAATGTTATTTGATCTGGCAGCACGATAGAATTGACTTGGATTACGCAATTTTTTTCACCCCCCGGTTGCTGTTTGAAAGTGATGCATCAGCGAGTGTTGTTGGAGAGCGTATTTTAAGACCTAAACTGCGTGTATTGGCTTTAAACAGGATTCCAGAGAGAGGCAGCTCAGAATTTGTCTTGTTTTGTGGTTAGGATTTATGAATTGAGGCGAGGGCTGACGTAATCTATCCGACCACTTCCTTTGTGTGTGTTTTAGAGTTGATAGTGCTTTGTTTTGCTTAAAATAGCCAGGACTGGTTCTTGAATACTTTGCTATCTCCTTTCTGCTGTGGCCTTCAGTGTGAGCAGACAGCTTGTTCCAGTTGTGTGTGATTATGTCCCTTTGAGGAAATGGTTCCTTCCTTTTGTCACTGAGGTTCAGTGAATTGCTCGTATGCTAAGTAGATGAGACTTTAATTTTAATTAACATAATGATGTGTACAGCTGTTCTGTCAGAACGCATCGCCTGTCTCTGCAATTTTACTACAGGTTGTAGAGAATCCCTTGATGTGCCTCTCCAACCCTGTTTTGCTTACTTTTGTTTGTGTAAAGGTGATAAAGATGGGGCTTTGTCTCCTGTTGAGTGGTTAACAGCTCACTGCCAGAGCCTGGCTTTGATTTCTGTGTGTGGGGGAGGAAATGAGCTGTTTATCACTGAACTAATCCTAAACCTCCTTGTCTTCGGGTGGAGGGGGGTTTATGCTACCTATTGTTCTGCTTCAGAGTAGCCAGCAGTAATCTCTACATTTCTCATTATTTAATTTTTTAATGGTTATACAGCTTTCTAGAGCCGGCTGTGAGCGTTGGGTCAATGTGCACAAGTTAATTGTTCCTTGTTCTGGGACTTCTTCAGGAGGTGTTGGGAAGTTCTGCTGACACGGTGTGTGTTGGATTGGAAGGCACACACTGTTCAGTGTTAAACCAGTGCAGAGCAGCATTTCTGTAACTTGTTGATATTTGTGGCTCACAGGATATTTCACCTGAGAGCCAGAGACTGGTGAGACAAGCAGCTGTGAAGGCAGGGTGCAGAAATAGGTGCAGGGTGTTGGGGTTGTGAAGTGCTGTTTTGGCCGAGTAATTTTAAGTGAAGGCTGTGTCTTTGTGCTGGGCTCTGACMGAGTCAGGGTTAGGTTCTGTATCCAAAGGCCACAACTCAAACCCCAGGCAAACTGCAATAAATCCCATTTTTGCCCACCCCTCTGGGTGAGAAGGGGCTGCTGCAGTTCCCAGCTGGTGGCTGTGTCACTCTGGCCAGTGGCCACTGCCAGCCCAGAGTGTCCAAACCCTGTGTGGTGCTGGGCTTGGAGCTGCTGCTGGTCCCAGCACGTGCAGTCAAATCCCAAATTCTGCAGGGATGCAGCAGGACAGGGAGCAGCCCAGGAGCTGAGGGCTGGCTCTCAGGCTGTGRTGGGCTCGGGGACTTGCTGGGCTCCTTGGCTGGCAGTCAGGGAACTGGACAGGACCAGCAGCGTTTTCCAGGTGTTCTGTGTAGGAATTCAGCAGGAATTCTGTGTGGCCTGTGCTGCTGGAGGCAGTGCTCAGCTCTSACTGCTTTCCTGGGGATGCCTCAGCCTGGGACAGGATCAACAACCTGCACATCAGCTTTATTCCTTTTTGTGAGCTGTAATGTTTTGGCCAAGATACCTATTCCTGCTTTAAAATAACTTTTATTTTTGCTTGAACCTTGTGTATTTGAAGTGCCAGACTCAGTAAGTGATACCAGAGCACTGAGTAGTTCTGTTTTGCCTTTTAAAAAAAAGAGAAAGGATTTCTAAACCGCTGTAGTCCTGAAGAGCAGCACCCTGATGCTCTGCTGGGAGTGGATATAAACGTTCARTGCTGTGGGGAGAGCTTTACCTGGGGTAATCACCAGCCCCTAACAGGCAGGTTAATGTGCAAATCTTTATTAATRTGTATAAAACCATGTCAGGAGGGGCACAGGGGAAGGAGGGCTGTGTCAGGGCAGCTGGCATCACTCAAACTCGTGTCAACTGGACCTTGCTTAGCCTTGCTCCTTGTTTGGCTGATTCTTCAGTATTTCAGAACACAGGACAAACTTCTCTATTACTAAAGACTGGAAAAGCCTTTAATGATGTAACACTCCCAGATAAATAAAGAGGACCCATAAAATCCACGCCATCAGACAACTTCATGGAAAACAATGYCAGGCATCTGGAAATGAATCAGAGGGAAATCTGGTTTTTATACTTCAGCTTTCTTAGCAGAAGTGAAACTCTTTCCAGAAGAGTGGACAAAAATAGWATTTATTCCAGAGTTTGCCTGGGGTGGTGGTTTGAGTTCTGACCTTTGGATACGAAGTGAGAACAAACAGTGTTGAAAAATGTAAATGATTAAAACAAGCTAGCCTTCCCGAGGAAACATTTGTGTCAAGTTTATCCAAGAAAAGGGCTTGGTAATTGGATAAATGTTTTACTAGTGGAATAGRTAGTACTTGTGATGTGTAGATTTTTCTCGTAATGTTTTTTTGTGTGTAATTGCTGCGTTTGGAATTCAGGCATTTTCTAATGTACAGAAGTACAGAAGAAGTGGAGGCTGTAAATTCAGCATTAACGATGTAGCTGTGCTCTTCTCTTGGGAAGGAATGGCAAACTCTGAAAGAAAACTTGGTTTAATTGGTCTTCTGTGAATGGATATCACTTTCATTTTCATAAGATGACAATACAGTGTGAAATAACAAACCTGGAATGTGTTAGTGTTGGGGCCTAAAAGTTTTGATACTTGCAGGTTTTTCATTCCTTATTTTTCCTTTTTTTAAATGAGCTGACTAAAAAGCTGTGATTAGGTAAACCTTTCACTGAAAGCATCCAGTTTTGGTGTGGATAATTGCTGCTTCTGTAGCACCAATTTTGTGCACAAAATATATTTTGTCTTAAGTGCTGATTTGAATTTTCTTGAGACTAGCAAGGAAAAAATGCCTTGGTTCTGACAATGTTTCCTTTGTGAATTTGCTTATTTGCAGAGCTCAAAATTATTTGGATTTTTTTTGAAATAAAACTGGAATTTTGCTCATAGGCAGCGTGTTCCAGCAGCATCTGCAGTCTCAGGTGTTGTGTCCTTACCRTGGGAAGTTCACTGCAYTTCTGTTCTTGYCCTCAGCAGGTTTTTTTAACCCAGGCACAGACTGAAGCTGGGAACTCTGTTAGTTGTGGTTTTTGCTGCTGAGAAGTTTCCTGGCTTTGCTGAGTGCCTGAAGAGCTCCAGCAGCCCCAGTGAGCAGGGGGATCACGAGGCAGTGTGGAAATGACTGAGCCATGGTATGAGTGAATACAATTCAAGCACTTAAGGTTGGGGACTTTTCTTCCCCGAGTTTGACACAGTAACAGATCCCTACAGAATTTATTCTTCCAAGCAGTCAAAACACATTGTATTTGCTCCATTTCCTATTGAAATCTAACAAAGAAGCCAAAAATCAGATTTCCATTTCCTGGTAATAAAGCTATTCCTTCGAGATTAGAGCTGGGAATGGATTTTTTATATATATATGGCAGTTCCTGCTTAATAATTGAATGTTCTTTGGTGTCTCGTGTGCTGATGTGTGAGAGTATGTGAGCCAGAACTCATTTTCCCCGTRTGTTTAACATCACACTGCTGTAACTGGCTTAGAATTGGAGCCCCAGCCCGGGCTTGTAGTTCAAACTGGTACTAAAGAGTTAAGAGCAGCCCAAGGTGATCAGATTGTTGGGAAAGCAATTGSCCTTTCCCAGTGCAATAAAGTAATTACGAGTAGTGTATGAAGATGGGGTGCAGGCTGTTTGAACATCCTGCCTGCCTTTACCAGGAATTGCATTGGCCCCTTTGTGTTGATCTCATCATTTGCACATTCAGAGCATGTTCGGAATTTGCCACTTGCAGCTGGAAATGCTRAGCAGCTTTTAAAACCCAAACGATGCCATCTGTTTGTGTGGGGTTTGGGGGAGCTCTCTCAGATCTTGACATTATTTCACCTTGGCTCTGTTCTCTTTGCGCTGGGAGGAGTCACCGAGGGAGTGAGTTCGGATGGGTTAAACTGAGGGGCTGGAGGAGCTGAGCTGGGCTTTTACAACCTCATCTCCTGCTGTTTCTCTGCTGCCCTGACATAAGCCAAGGTGGTGTTTGGAAAAAAGCAGTCACGATGCTCAATTTGTGACTCGAGTAGCACGTGACCAGATGCTCCCATGAAGTTTTTAAGACTAAAAAAAAAAATAAAAAATCAGGTTTTAGTCTTTGTGCAAAAATGAGATCTGTGAATTACTGTAGTTTGTGACTACGATAATGTGAACAATAAATCTGGCTGTGATTTTAAATCAAACTACCTTGGGCTTGGTAGTTACGCTGGAATTTTTGGGGATTGGGACCTGGTGTGAGGTTTGTCCACTGGTACCTGGAGTCAGAGGCTGTCTTTGCCCCAGGAAGATGCACAACCTCCATGGAGCTGGGAGAAGCAGTTCCTGTGGATTTTTAGAGCACGGAGTCAGCAATATAAACTGGAATGCAGCTAAACACGTACAGGCTGAACTTTAGACTTGGGCTTTTTTTAACAAACGCTGCTGTATAAAGTTCTGTTTTGGCACAAAACTTGATTGAATCCATGCTTTTGGCTGGGTTCTTCTCTTCTGAGGCCTCGCTGTGGCATCTGAGATGCCAAAGGTAAATATAACTCTTGTTCTCTCCACTCGTGGGGGAGTTCACAGTGGTTTAGGATTTCAGGAGCATGACAGAGTTCCTGACAGGGAAATCTTTGCTCCGTGCACATCTCAGCTGAARTGCAGAGAGTTGCTGGGGATGAATTATGAGCACTGTGTGTCAGGTTAATAAAATTTTGAGGGCTTTTTCCGCTCTGTGGGAGCCGCTCTGGGATGTGCAGCGTGGAGTTGCTGTGGCTCTCCTTCCATGGAAGTTTAAAGTGTTCTCCCTGTTCTTCTTGGGCAGAGAAACAAGTGCTTCRCCCCTGGGGAGATGAGGAACAAATTAAATAATAAAAGCTTCCTCGTGGTTGTCTTTAGGAGTGAGTTGAAACTTTTCCTGCCTCTTCCAGCCTAAATGATGCTCGTGACATCTTCAGTTTATTTTTGTTTTGAGGCATAATGTGTGAGGAAGATAGTGGTTAGGGTTTGGGGTTTTTTTTTTGGTCTAGATTTATATAGGGATTTTTTTTTTTTTTTTTTTAAGAACTCTTGCTGTGGTTTTTGCTTTGTTTGGGGTTTTTGCTTTGATGTGTTGTTTTCTGGAGATTCTGGTTTGGTGGGGGTTTTTTTGCCCCCTCTCTGAAAAGGTTGTTATGGGAGGTTGTTTTTTAAACTGAGCAGCACATGTAGAGTTATCCCTGACTGGGAAGCAATGGACAAAGAAATAATGCACACAGCACTAGTGGGAAATAATGAGGAGTTTCTCACTTGGTACTGGGTTGAGAGCATGAGGAATACCCTTCTAAGGGTTTCTTTTTTCTTGGTCTTATCAATACCATTAGATCCTAAAACRCTCTACGTTACTTTTTATTTCATGTTTTGAACAACAACAAAAARAGAAAATAGTACATAACTTTGAAAACAGTTTTGAAATGTCACTTCTAGCAAAGTTCATTCTGATTCAAAGGCCAGATCAGCATATGTGAGAAGCAGTCAGCAAGTCATAAATCTGAGCATAGCTGTGTGTGTTATCTCAGGGGAGAGGCTGGAGGACGGCAGGAGAAAACAGCCTAATCCCTCAAGTGCYGGCTAGATTTAATTAGGTCCCAGTTGCTTGGGCAACTGGCACCTAGTGAATTTTCCCGTGTAGTATTTTGAAAGTAGCTCTTAAGTCAGCTGCTGATTAGGTTAGTGGTTCAGAAAACACTGCCTGACAGGACATCCTTCTCCCTCCTGCTTGTTCAGCTGCCGAATGCTCACGTGCCCTAAATGATGGGAACTTCACAGTCAGGAGTCTTCAAAGCTGGGCTTTTACGAGGAAAACTTCAGTGCATCAGATCCCTAATAAATCACGTAATTTGTTTTGCTGTCTTTGGTCGCCGAAGGGATCACAGGTTTTCATTTGAAAGAACAAGGAGATATGGTAACCCCAGTTTGTTATTGTGGGGATAAAGAAGGGAATAAAGGCTTTGCTTGGTCAGAGATGGATCAAAGGCTGCTCTGGACGGTTTATGGTGCTCTGCTCAGTCTGGTRTCTCGTCCACTACAGACTGCAGGTTGCTTTATTAAACATTTAATGTTGTTTCAGAGCTGTTAGTGGTGTCTAACCTTAAAGCTTCACCTTGAAAATAGAGCCAGGAGTTTTATATTGCTTCATTTCAGGAAAATCACCTCCATTTGGAAGGTGTTTTCAGTATGGTACAGGGTTTGTGTGATATTCATTTGCGTGTCATGGAGTCTTAGTGTGTCATTATGAAAGCTGGAAAGGTTTTACTTTTTTGTTTTTGATTTTATTTTGTGTGTACAAGGCCACGAACCCAAACTGCTGCCACAGGACYTCTGGATTCTGCTGGTGGCAAGCGATGAGGTGTGCTGGAGGAGGCCACCACATTTCATGTGGAGCTTAGTGGTTATTTGCATTGGTTATTCTGTGCTTAATGGCTTAAGGTCTTACTCTGCAGCCTGTTCTCAGCAGCTTACAAGATCAGACCCAAACCCAGGGATCCAGCTCGTGCTGCCACAGCAGATCCTGCCTGAGTCACACTCGAGTTCAGAGCCTCTGCTGAGAGCCCTGCCAGCAGAAATGATATTAATGTCTGAAGCGTGACCACAGCCAGAAGTTATTTCATGCAGTGTTAAAGTATTTCCTCTCGGTGTAGATTAGAAGCAGATTAATCACTTGGAGCATTTCTTAATAATTTTTCCTTCTTCTCATGGAAGATGGGGGCAGTGGTGAAGCCCTTTTCAGGTGGGCTCATTAGCAGTGGGTAGCTGGGAGTGATGGGGTCACTCCTGCAGCAGACACTGTGTTCTTTGAACATAATTTTATAGAGCTAAAACACCCAATGTGTGAGGGCTGGTCCCTTTTTTAAAAAATAGTGCTTAAAATCTGCTCAGGAACTTGGTTGGTTGTTGCCCAGGAGCAGTGACATGGTTGCGAAGGAGGTGAATTTGTCAGTTGTCTTTGAAACTATGTTCTTTTTTTTTCTTTTTAGAAGGAACTTCTCTGACTTTCAGAAAAGTGAACCAGGCTTGAGGGGGAAAAAACCCGTGAAAGTCTGTGCAGTGAGAGGCCTTTGGATGGTCCCTGAGAAATGTGGTGTTTGTGGAGAGAAATGTGATGTTTGTAGAGAGAAATGTGGTGTTTGTTTGTGGATTTTGGGAGCTGGGCAGCCCTGGGGGTTCTTTGGGAAGTTCACCTCGGGCACTGGGATGTGTGAGATGCAGCTCTGGGGTGAGAATATGTTGGAAGTCAAAGGCTGACATTGACAGCTTTGGTTTCTCTCACTTAAGGTCATGCAAGAGCTCATATGATCCCTTGAAACACAGACCCTCTTTGCAAATACCTTTTAACACGTGTTTGGAGCCCTTGAGCAGAACCCGGGGGGATCCCGAGCCCTGCCGTGGGGCCACTGCAGAAAAACCGATTTTTTTCAGCACTTACACCTTTGTCTCACAACTTTGTSCTTCCTCTTCCTCGCACAGGACTGCGCCTGTTCGCTTTTCCCCAAACCATTTTCCTGCTGCCCCGTGGCAGAACCTGCCGGTGCAGCCGGAGATTAAAGACCAAAGGTCACCCTTGCAGCGGCGAGGTTTTACTGCTTTAAACACTGGGTATTTATGAGTGTTTTCTGGGCGTGCAATAAAGGAAGCGAGGTGTAATTGAATCCATCTCGGTTGTTAAGCATCCCGAGCTGATGAGGAACAGGCTGCAGGCAGGCTCTAATGTGAGCCGGGGCTCAGGCCTGCATTTCACACATGAATAAGCACACTTAATCTCCTGATTACAGCAGCGCTGCCGTGCCGGGCACCGGCTCCCAGCGAAGGGGACTCTGACGTCTGCTCTGTCATTAGCCGAAATAAGCCTCTCCTCCGAGAAAATGAGACCAGTGCCTGAAATTAAAGGCGGTTCCTCCAGACGGGAATATCATCTGTCTTCATGCTTATGCGTAAAGTGTTTTGAAACAGTGGGCAAGAAAAAAAACCCAAAACCTTACTCTTAATATGTCTTGTTCATCCTGATAAGCTCGTACCRTCCTCCACCCTTTGGCTGGAGGAGCAGGATTTCTTTGTTTCCACTGTTRGGGAATTTTATGGAGCACTTAACTGGCATAGCTTTGGTTAGTCTTACAGATAGTCTCTAAATCTCGGGATGCTGCTTTCTTTAGRGAGAAATTGCTTTAATTATAGGCACGTTTCCCTGGGAATGTCTGGTCAGGCAGCTCCTGGTGGGAGCCCACCCTGCGGTTACTTTTCCCTTTTGAGAAGCTCAGATGCACAACTGTGTCTGGAGTTAAATAAAACAGCTCATGTGGCTGAAGACCAGAGGTTTTGCCTTTCCTGCTCGAAGGGGTTTTCCAAAAATAACCCGATCTAGTTCTCTTTTGGGTGATTTAAATGACTATAGTTCRAAGCTTTCTGGAGGATGAAAGGATTGCGAGGGGACAGCTGAGTGTTCAGCCATTTAAAAAATGAAACAYCCAGTGGGGAAAAGCTCGGCTAAAAACATGCAGGGAGGGACAGTTTGGTAGGTATTTGTAGACATGTTCCAGAGATGGAGGCACCAAAATAAAATTTAGAGTGGAAACTGGAATTAGTTGAGGGGAGAGCTGGAGATGAGTTCCACTTGCTCATTCTATAAACACACACAGATGACTGTGGTCGGAATTGTGCAGAATTCATTTTTGTCTTAAAATAAGTGACCTAGAGGCAGCAGAGGGTGTGATGTACGGGTGACTTTGATAATCAGGCATCCCATAAAACCACGGGACACATGGTTCTGTTCCATGCAAGGATTCCTTCCTGTTACCCTTAGCTTGGCTGTTACYGTGTGCCAGGAATTTCTCTTCATGCTTTGATTTCTTTGTTGGTATTTCCCAGATCTGAATTTACAGCCCTTTGGAATGTTTTTATTTCACCTATTTCAGTAACAATACCACAGGCTTCTCTTTTTTTTGCCACAGACTTGCTGTCAGGAAATCCATATGCATGCTTTCAGGGTTTACCCTTGTTGCTTCTCAAAGTCTGTCTATCTGTTCAAAACAAACTGCTGTGTGTAACAACAAGTTTTTCTTCAACTTCTTAAATGGGTTTTTTTTTTTTTGTTCTGTTTTAAATATTGTTAAGCAACCTCATAATGCAGATGTTTTCATGGCTCCAGATGACTTCAGGTTCCCCAGATAAYTGTTCTTGTTTTATCAGCAGCTTCTGCGGGTCCCGTGGGCCTGTTCTCCCTGAACAGGGGAGTTATCCTTCATTGTAGGAGGGAGTTATCCCACATTAGATGGTCGTTTTTGGAAGTTCTGGGGTTTAATGGTGTGATGGGTTGACTGCTCTGCATCACTCAGCCCTGTGTTGTGGTAATCATTTACATTAAGCCTGAATGACTTCAGAGAAGGGTAAATACACGGCTTCATATTTATTGTCTGTTTGCTCCCGTGTGTTATGACTACAGAGGCCATTAAAGCAGCTTTTGAAATGACAGGAGGAGCTCTGRGCAGCCCCTTGATGGCAGGGATCAGTGCAGGGAGCTGCAGGGCTGTGCTGCACTGCTGCCTCTGCAGCCTGGCTGCTCTCTGCTGCTGGAGTCACCTCCTGCAGCTCCTCGGGGACAGGGATGGGGGTGAAAAGGGGTTTGGGAGAGGCTGYCCTCCCTGTTCTGTGTGTCACAGCCGGCTGAAGGAGGGCTGAGCATTCAGGTGGTGACCAGAGCAGCAGCCCCTGTGTCACAGTGAGWGTTTCCTGCCTTCCTCACCAAGCAGTGATAGAACAGAAAGCCTGGCTAATTGATCTGCTGATTTTGGCAGTGCAGAAACTTCCTAAGCCCGTGTAGGTTTTATGTTGCTGCTCTTGAACCGGTGTGGAGAGAAAATGTGGCTTATTTGGGATGGCATTACTTTTATGGGAGCCTGYGTGTAAAACTGTCTGAAAGCAGGTGTAGTCACATCACTGTTGTGGATGGGGYGCATAAATCGCCCATCCATTTTTGGAGGAGGTAGGAGCTGGTATCTTCATTCCAAATGTGATCCCCAGCCCTTCAGTCTGCTCTGTGGTCAAAGCTGACTCTTGCAGAATTTCACTCTCAGTCCTTACTGAGTTTCTGACCTCTCACAAATAGAAAGTTGTTCTACTCGTCCTCCCTCTCTGCCCACTAGAATAACACAAAGRGAAATGTTACTTTGCTGTCTCGGGTCCTTACCACGCCAATCCTTAAAAATCCTCATGATTGCCTGATATTTCCCTGGCAATTTCCTCTTGAAAATGTGACTGAAGCTGCATCAAATAACCTGTCACTTTTCTCTGGATAAACGCCGGGGTGTTTTTGCTGTGTGAAATCTCACTTTGCCACTCCTCCCCTGTTCCCTGGAGTTGTGTAGCATCGGGGTTGTGTTGAAGAGAAGGACTTGTGATCTTATCTGAGCTGTCAGCCTGCATRTCTCGTGTGTCACAGCCCCTGGACCCGGATTTGTCCCCAGCCAGGGCTGTGTGAGTGTGGGTGGAATGAGGGGCACTGGGAGCAGAGATCTGGCTCAGAAATGTGAGATCTCCTGTTTGCTTTGCTCAGGTCAAGTCGGGTAAATAGAGGAGGGCAAGGAAAGGTCACAGCCTGTCGTGGGAAACACCTGGAATGGTGTGCCTGGGCTGGAGTGGCAGTGACCTCCCAGCTCCCGGGGGCTGATGGAGCAGAGCTGCCTCTTCCCCCTGCCCTGCCCTGCCCTGCTGGGGAGGAGAGGCACAGAGCAGCCCCGAGTGAACAAACACACTTTAATTGTACAGACTTCCAGGGCTGACAAGGGCTGTGGGCTGTAAAAATGTAACTCCCRGTGACCAGTGCTGCTCACAGGGCTGTGTTTGTGTTAGAAACCCCAAACACCAGGGAAGGAGATAAGGGACACGACTGATAAGAGGCACATAAATCGCTGGAGAGGCTCCTAAGAGCTTTTTAAGAGTTCTAGCAAATCTTCTTCCCAGGAGGGTCCCAGGCTTGTCCCCTGAGCATCCCAGAATGGGCAGTGGGACCCCTTCAACACCCACTGGGCACCAGCAGGATTGGCACAGSACAGAGGAGGAAAATGAACATTTTTACTGGCTGGGGCATTAATGTTATGGGGAAAAAGTTGAATGTGTATCTGTGTACTGCTGGCAGGGAGAGATCTGTATGTTGGCTCTGTGTGTGGTGGTTGGTTGGAAAATTCTGTAGGTAAACCCAGCAGGATCTGGATTTTCAAAGTTGGGGTGAGTGTCTTTAGTAAAATCTCACCCCTACAGTGAAAAACTCTCTGAGAACAGTGGGGTAAAACTTGCTGTATTCCCTTTTTGTTTTTTTCTTGCTTTTTATCCTTTTTGGTTTTTTTCCCTCTGCTGGTCTGTCTGAGTTTGGGCTCAGCCTGCAGGTGCTGGATGTGCTGTTGTCAGGAGCACAGTGCCTGGCACTGGGAGGTGATGGATGGACCCTGGGAGTGGGGAATATTCCCAGGGATAATCCTGCATCAGCTCTTCATAGACTTGGTCCCTCTGAGTATCTGCAGCTCATATTTTCCGTGGCAAACAGGAGATAGGGGAAGAATGTGGGAGAAAGTTGCTAACAGATGTTGCCAGTCTGTGCTGAAAGCTGAAGGTTAAAGGTGTGTGGCTCCCCTGCAGTTAATGGGCTTTATCAGGGAGCTGGGAGCAGTGTGGGCTGTGTGGGAACTGCCCTGCCCTGGGCAGGCTCAGGGGCTGAGCCACAGCTCCTGCATTCCTGGAGTTCAGATCTTCTTCCCTCTGTGGCAGCTGAGATTTCCTTTCCTTCATCTTTGACTTATTGGGGTTATTTTTCCACAAAYGATCTCAAAGCTTTTCTTAAAACCTTCTAAATATATGGGGAAACCTTTAYGGGCTGTTTTCTCCGTTCCCTTTTTAATTTTTTTTTTTTAAAATTTTATTTTTGGTTTTAATCCCTTGCATTTAAACCGAGTTAAAATTCTTCCTTGACATCAAAATTAGAAAAGCTCTGTGGCAGGAACTCTAGCAGTGGCAGCACATAGTTCCTTTAATCTGGCATTTGCTGAAAACAGTGCCTTTTTATCTGGCAATACGAGACTAAAAGCTTACAGAAGAATGGTCCTGTTGYGTTTATTAAGACTGGTAACACATGACCAAACAAATCTTGTTAAAAGATTGATCTGTCTAGCTTAAATAAGAAAAAGGAGCTCTTCTCTGTCTTTTTAGTTGCCCTGCATTCTTAGATGCCTTCCTGTTACAGCCRTGTAGCATTTCTGGTGGACTTGCTTTCACATTATCTTTAAAACCTGACTCTTTAATTCTGGTTAAGAGGTTTAAGTACTTAATGTGCAGAGCGGTGCTATATGTGCCTTTTGCTCTGCCGGGGGCTTGCAGGTGTGCAGACAAAATAACTCCGTGGAGCAGGTGACTTTTGGGAGTAGCAATATCCTCCTCTCTGGGATTGGAGTGTGAGAAGGGTTTTGTGGCCGTAAAAAAGGCTGAAACTTTAATTTGAACTAGATTTAAAATGCTGGGGTGGGGAAACGCTGAACCAGGTGAATATGGGGTAATGATCAGTTGAAAATAATGATTATAAACTTCTGCACTTCAGATATTTAGATTAAGTTAAAGGTTAAATCGTGCCTGCTGGATTTCTCCAAAATCCTGGTGGGAGATTCTCA
This sequence comes from Mixornis gularis, assembly GCA_003546035.1. Classification (NCBI taxonomy): domain Eukaryota; kingdom Metazoa; phylum Chordata; class Aves; order Passeriformes; family Timaliidae; genus Mixornis; species Mixornis gularis. The sequence continues at coordinate 221,446 of QVAJ01000241.1, read as the reverse complement.
TTTCCTCATCACTGGAGACCCGAGCATTTTAACAGGAATATCAACATTTGTCAGTTGTCAGTATCTGCTACAAAGCAGAGAATAGGAGACTTCAGTGAGCAACTCTGCAAACACATTTTTGGCTGGTGTTTGATCTCTAAACAATTTAAGATATAAAAGACCTTGCAGGTGTGATAGCAGAGTGGGTGGAGATAAAGAAAGTTACCCCAGAGTGCATGTAATAAACTTACCTGGAGAAATGGCCGTATCCCGAGGCTGGAGTTAAAAAATAACAACAAAAAGGTCTCAGAGTGTGACTGCAGTGAAGTTTTTCCTCGGGTTTTTTAGCTTGCATTGAGCAAATAATGCACGGGGGCCATTGTCCCGTGATTGTTCCCCTTTTAGCTCACATGGCTTTTTCCAGGGGTGGATTCCCTGTGGCAGGAGCAGTGAATTTCTGTCCAAGGCTCTCAGTGCCCCTCAGCCCGTGCTGCTGTTCCCTGAGTGTCTCTGCTGGAGCAGAATGGCAGAGGCAGCTGCTTTGGAGGGGTTTGGGGCAGGCAGAACGAGCAACTGCCAGGGAAAAATGACCAAGGCACAGAAAAATGCCAAAAACCACTCCAGGTTTCAGTGCTGCCCTAATCCCGAGTCCAACATCTGTGTGGTTGTGTTAGCCCAGTTYATTTCAGGGTGATGCCTTGGGAAGGCTGAGCTGGAACAGAGACTGGACAGAGCTAAAGGAGAAATTTATTAAAAGGCCTTGAAGGGACACCTTGGGCAGGACAAGAGCCTGGCCAGGGCTACACCCAAGGTGGACCCAAAATGGACACAAAAGGGACAAACAGTCCCAAAGTCTGACACTTTTATAAGTTTTGGTCCATTTGCATTTTGGGGTTTAATTGTCCAATTCCAGCTGCAGGTTGTGAGGTCCCATCCTTCTTGT
>QVAJ01000241.1:187026-204168 GCA_003546035.1 Mixornis gularis | reverse complement strand
ACTGGAAAAAAGCAGGATGCCCTCACTGGACCTGGATCACTTGGAGGTTCCTGTTCCACCCCAGAGCAGCTCTGGTGGGAAGGGAGGAATCAAAGATGTAAAAAACACAGAGTAATGTTCCAGTAGCTCTCGTGCTGTTGTGTKGGTTTGGGTTTTGTTTGGGATTTGGCAGAACTTTGAGGAGTTCACTGGTTTGTTTTTGCCCTCCAACACTGAAATGTTTGAGTGTTGGCTGTTAGAAGTGCAGCTTCTCTTTCTCCTCCTCATGGAGAGCGCTGGGGTGGCAGGTCAGCTGAGAAGGTGTGATATCCAGAAATGCTTTTCTTTGTTTGCTTCACTTCACCAGTTTGAATTATTGAGTTTAAAACATTTTAAAAGGGAAATTGCTGTTGTCTCTCAGAAGAGTATGAGATGGATGTCTGTATTTRAAAAAAAAGGCACCAGATGATTTTTTCTCCACTGATTGGGTTATTTTGTGCTGTCTGTGTCCCAGAACRTTTTATTAATCTCTTTTCGGTGCTAATTCATTTTCTCTGGATTAATACTATCCTCTTTCAGGATTCAAGACCAGATTATTCTTAAGGACTTTGATTAGGAACAAAGTGTGGTGGAGCAATGATTAAATCTGAGTTTGCTCTGTTGCCTTGCATGTTTCTATTGGTTATCAGCTCCTTCTTCATTGCTGATATTCAGTATTTGCTCTCCCTCCTCTGTCGGGGCAGCTGAGCCAGTGCTCGGGTTCAAGTGGTCTCCTGGAAATCTGGATTGTGCAAGGTCATGACTGGCTTTAAAGCAACTTTTCTAACCTTGTTTTCCCCTTGGGGAGCACTTCTTTCCCCAGTTTAAGCCTGTCCTATCCAGCTTACCATGCCAGTTACTTCAAAAATGTTGCTTTTAAAGAAAAGAAAACAGCAAAATACAATTGGGGAGGTGGAGAAGGCAGTAAAAGGGCAGAGTAATGTGGCTTTAATACTTTCCTGGCATTGCTGTTGAACAGCTTTWAGGAGGAAAATGGTGTTTCACAGAATGGGAAGAGTGGGATCCTTACCTTGGGATTCAGGGTTTGCTTACTGTGGGGTTTTTTTGTTCCAGAACAATCTTACRGCTTGGGGTTTAAATTACACAGGCAAGTCAATAAAATGGAAGCAGTTAATGCTTCGGTGCATTAAAAAAACATAAGTTTCTCTGATTATTTCTTTTCTGTGAGGAAACGTTCAGGTTGTTTACATCAGGAATTGTCTCCTGGATGTCAATCTGCTGCTTTCCCCTTCATCCTGCAGYAGCACCGGTGCATTTTTAACAGTGCAGTTGTTCCCACAGCAGCCTGCTGCTGTCAGAAACCCACATTTCCTATTCRTCAGGAAGTTAGGGAAGCATACTTCTCGTTCATTTTAATTTGGCACGAGTCAAACATTTTAAAAATCTACAGGCTTGACGAAGTATTCCTTAAATGCTCTTTGGTGCTACAAATACCTTGATCAAAGCCGAGGCAGCCGAGCAGGGCTGCCTGAGCCGTGCTGGAGTTGGCAGAGGAGGGGAAGTGAACTGGGAATTGTCTGCAGCTCTGAACTTCCACAGCTCTGAGAAGAGGAGCTGGAATCAAATGTTGCTTCACCCCCCCAGCCCAGTGTTAATTTTCCCCAAATTGATCCGGTCTCCGCTCATTTCACGTCCTTCAGCCTTGGCTGCAGTTGTTTTATCCTGTTATTGTGGGCTCGGAGCTGCAGCCTGAGCTCTGCTAAGAATTAATCAAACCTGGCCAAGATCACTTTGATCTCCTGAGTTTGTGGTGCCAGGAGGGTATCTGGAATTTCTGGAGGAARCAGCAAAGGATCTGCTCAGCCAGTCCTGTTTGTCATCCACACCCCAGCACTTTCTGCTGCTTCCTTCCACCCACTGCCCCCCAAAAGGAAACGAGCCCTTCTTTTTAAAATTCTCTTTTAATTGAGGAGTGCTGTGTTTTTAAAGTGGAAATTCTCACTGAATTTCTTTTCAGATCAGGCCATTTGAAGAAACATTTGTATTTTCTTCAGGCTGAGGGTATGGCTTCAGAGCTAAAGGGGTTTTTTTAGTAAATAGTAATATTTAATGKGTTTCTTTTGTAGTTTACACTGATTGTAATACAAAGAATTATARACAGTGAAATGCCCTTTTATCTTTTTGTTTGTGGTTAGTAAGTCCTAAAATTCTGTCCTTTCTCTTTATCTTAATTAAAATGTTGATTGTGATTACTTCTGGCTGATGAAAACACACAATTAAAACTTAGCTGAGTGACTTGTGTGAGAAAATCCAATAAATGTTCAGAAATTCAGTTCCTGTGTGYGCCCAGTGGGTTAAGGGACGTTTTATAACCCCCCAGGTGTATAAAATAAACCTGCTTTAGGGAGAGCTCTGGCACACCGTGATGGGAAATCCAACAGGAATATCCTTGTGAATCCATCAGAATCTCAGCAAAGCTCTCTCTGCTCAGAGCTCACACAGGGGAACTTGGTCCCTGCTGAAGCTGCTTCCTCACGAGTGGTTGTGAGCAAAAAAACCCACAACCCTGCAGTTTACAGGATTGTTTTATCCCAGTGAAAGTGCCTTCCTCACCTTCAATAGCCAGCTGTTGGCTTGAAATACATGATGCAACAGCAGTAATTACATTTCAGATGTGAATATATTAATTATGTAGTGCCTCTAAACCCATGCGGATCCAGCTTTGATTAAGGCTCAGTTTAAATATCAAAAGCAGTGCAGAGCCACGTCTGTGGGAAAGGCCTTTTGTGCCTGCAGAGATCAGAAGTGGGAGAAGTCGACTGGATTTTGGTTTTTGGGGAGGAAGGCACGGGGTGGGACTTGGCTGAGTGCTGGGCTGAGGCCAGGGGAGGTTGTGCTGGTTTGGAGAAGATCCTGGAGCATCCCAGGGGAGTTGTGATGGGGCTGCWGGAACCCAGGCAGCTCTGGGAGGGAAAGGACACCTGCACAGGGAGAGGAGCAGCGGGTTTGAAGCTGGTTTGTGTTTTCCTCTGGGACAGCGAGTGGAGGTGAAGGGAGAATTGGAGCAAAGAAGGACAAAAGCCACGGGGTGAGGGGGGACAGCCAGAGGAGCCCCAGGGGCTGAGCCCAGGCTCATTTCTCCAAACACAGCAGAGCTGCCCTCTCCTCCTGCCTCCTCACCTTTCCTGCTGCCAATTTCCAGCGTGGATGAACGAGGCCAAATTGCCTTTTTAAGGTTTTTTCCTGCGTTCCGGAGGGACCCAGAACCCGACCAGCAGATGGATTTCAGTGTTTGTGCTTCCTCACATCCCGACTTAATTTGATGTCACATTTAAAATGCTAATGGCCACACTCTGAATTGGAGCATCAGAGGGAAGCTTCACACCAGAARAAACCGCTGAATTTGCCGCACAAAAGGAAACGTTATTAATTGTGATGCAGTTGCCCTTTGTGCCTGCCATGTTTACTTGATGGAAGAAGCATCTTGAMTGTGGAGCTTTCTCCTTGAAGCCTGATTTGAATGGAGCGTACAGCTGGATTGCCCCAGGGCCTTGTAACAATTTATAGTCTGGATGGAAAGGCAGAAGTGCATAAAAAGACGGTTGTGAAATGCTGCTGGTGCCCTGTAATAGAAAATGTGGGGATGATGACCTTGGCTGCGTGGGCCTGCGGGACAGCTCCGCTCTGATCCAAAAGGATTGTAAAATGGGAAGTGTTGCACCTCACCTGGGATAAAGGAGGACACACACACAAAAAAAAGAAATCAAAAGAAATTTGTTTTTCTAAATCGTGCAGTTCATGCTTTCCTCTCCTTTGCATTCCTCCTGCATATGGCCTTGCATTTTAGCAACCATGTTAAATTTGCATCTGTTGTTCTCTGCACTGTTGCAGGAGCTGGGGGTTTTTGCATGCAGATATCTGGGTGAGGCTTCTGTAGCCACAAGCATTTATGTGTTTAAAAGCCTCGTTCTGTTTGCAGATGAATCGATGTTCTGTTCCTGAACTGCAGCTGAATTAATTTGTGGCAAATTTTTCCTGGCCGGTTCCGAGGCAGCGTGACCTTTCCTTTTTGGTGTGGAAAAAATGCTGATTAATACAGATTTTTTTTTTCCCCTCTGCTTCTCCAGACTCATCGCTCCTTCTACAACCAAGAAAAGGCAAAAAAAGATTTTTCTTCTTCCTCCAAATCRCTGCTAAACCTTTTCAAGGCAGGGCTGGCGTAGTGGAAGGTCCCTGCCCGTGGCAGGGGTGGAACTGGMTGGGCTTTAAGGTCCTTCCAGCCCAGGCCAGGCTGATTTTGTGGCTCTGCAAGTTCTGCCCCCTGGCTCAGCTTTTACCAYCAAGGGCCAGAGCAGCCTCGCTAATGGGAGCCAGACAAACGAGACGTTTGAAGGAGCGCTGAATTATTTAAAATAAAGAATTTAGCCTGCAAATGAGGTTGGCTTTTATGTCTAAAAGGGAAGGGCTGTTCTTTATGGCAGGGCTGCTGTGGCTGCAGTGGGSCACGTGTGGGGTGAGGATGGAGGTGTGGGGGCAGTGCAGGAGTGATGGAGAGCCAGAGGTGACAGTTTAAGGATTGCATGGCAGGGGCTGCTCAGTGATTAAATCCACTGATGCTGTCACTGAGCCGTGAGGCTGCAGATAACATTCTCTCCCCGTGCTGGAAACAAGAATCAATACAAACTCCTTGACAGGGGCTAAATTATTAAATAGAGCCTTCCTTACAATGTTTCATTATCTGGGATTTACCTCAGCTGGTGATTTGTCAGCAGCGCGGGGAGATTTGCTGGGTGTTTTGTATTAAAATAATTCCAGATGCATATGAATCCATTTTGATAATTCCCCTCCTTTTTACAATGCTGCTCTGTGTATTTTTTTTTTTTTTCAGATGCCACTTTGAATTCTCACACAGATCCTAAGCTGTGCTTGCACAGTGAGGTTTGGGCTTGTCACATCTGGGTAAAAATAAATTCTTTYTGTATGGCAGGCTGTTCTCTAAGTGCTGCTTTCAGGCTGGTAAATCAGCAGGGGATTTGCAGTGTCTCTCAGGTGAGCTTCAGAATTGAGGGGAGAGGCCTGAGGCTGCTCTGTGGATTTATGGGTACTGGAGTTTCACTGGACTCAGCTGAAATATAGAGCAACATTCTTTTTATTTTATTGTACATCTCGTGAAGGAAGGCAGGAGCAGGAGCCATCCATTCTGAGGCAGCCAAACCAGCAGATTTTGCATTCCCGAGGTGCCCAGGGCTGTGTGGAGACGCTGTGCTCAGACCTGGCTGGGATCTCTAATTCCATCAGCGCCATTATTTTGTCAATTAACCAACGCTGAACATTTTTTGTGGGATTTTGATTTGKTTTWTTTTYTTTCCTGAGTAGCCTTGCTGGTGTAATGCACCAATGGAAGTGAATGAATTCCTGCAGAGCTGCAGTGTTATGTCACGATTACATCACGGCCTTTKGGAGAGGCAGAGTGTTCATGTTTGGAGGTTTAAAGCAGATGGCAGCATTGTTCACAGTGAGCATTAAACAGCTGGAGGTTTAGGCTCTCTGGGAGGGTTTTAGGGCTGGAATCCAGCTCTGCCTCCCTTCCTCCCATATGGCCTCGATCTTTGCAATTGCAATCCAGACCTTACAGCTCAGGGGCTGCATTAAAAAAACCCCAAACACACATATAAAACACCAAAACAAACAAAAAAACCTCCACAGAATAATTCACAGGGGGTTTGTTTTGAATTTTTTTTTTCCTTTTTAATGTGATTGCCCTGTTTGTTTTTGCCCCACTTGGCATCCAGCAGTTGGAATTTTCGTGGCTGGTTTGTTGGCACAGGAGCACTGGAGGCTCTGGGGGATTATTTTCCCCCAGGAAAGGCTCCTGGGCTGTTTCCCTGGGCTGATATTTATAATTTTGCCCTGTTTTTTCCTTAAAATTATAGATAATTTTATGATTTTAATTATAATTAAGCCCTTTGTCATCTCAGYGTGGTCTTCACCACCTTTAGCTTTTTTCTTTTACCTTTATCCTGTCTTGTTTCCTCCCCCTTACCCCGAGTAAACCTGATTCCTACACCTGTGCTGAGATAATTGAGTGCTAAATAAATCATTGTGTGCCAGCTGGAAAATATGGAGAAAAAAAATGTTATCTCTAGCTTTTAGGRAAAAAAAAAAAAGAAGTATCAAATTGTACATTAGCTGGGTTTTATGTAGCAAGAGAAAATGGAGTTAGAATAAATTTAGCCATGTCCTCTGGTGTTGAATAGTGAGAGCATCTGTCATGTTTAATAATGCTTCTGACCTTTAGGATTATTGAAGTTGAAATTTTCTCTCTGGTCATTTGGGGGTACTTGAGCACTGTCAGATTTCCTGTGTCTCTGCTCAGCCTCCAAAGACACGTCGTTGTTCTGCCTGCTGAGCTGCTGAGGAGAATTCATTGAAGGGATTTGTTTTCCTGCTTTCAGGAGGGTTTCCTTGAGGGATGTGAAATGTCACAGTGGCCACTGAATTCCAGTGTGAGCGTCCCATCCCTCAGGGATGTGCTTGGAGGGTGGAGGTGATGCTCTTGTGGCTCAGGGCAGGGTTTGGGGGTGTGGGACACCCCAAAATTCCCAGTGGCAGCTGGCGCTGGCCTGGCAGGGGAGGGAGGATTCACTGCGGGGTGAGGCTGAGCTCTGGGACCCCTCTGGGCCAGGAGGGGTTAATTTGTGTAAGGTCAGGAAATGCTGGGAAAGGTCTCCAGGAGGCTGAGAGGGGCAGGGGAGGGGAAAAGGGTCTGGATGTTCTCTGAACACCTGGTGTGTACCTGAGTGGCAGGAGAGGTACAATCTCCTTTTCAAAAATACCTGTTCTGTGGCTGACTGGCAGGAAAGGCAAAATCTCCTTTTTTGATACCTGTTCTGTACCTGAGTGGCAGGAAAGGCAGAATCCCCTTTTTTTTGAATACCTGTTCTGTACCTGACTGGCAGGAAAGGCAAAATCTCCTTTTTTCCAATACCTGTTCTGTACCTGAGTGGCAGGAAAGGCAAAATCTCCCTTTTATTCAGCAGGGACTGATTTCCACATAGGAAAACGCTTCAGGTCAGCTCTGCCTTGTGCCTGTCTGGCAGAGCTTCAGGTGCTCTCAGGTTGGGTTTTGTCCCCTGCAGGACCTGGTGTCACCTCTGGGCACTGGCAGGGATGTGATGGAGCTGCATTTTTGACRCTGCAGTCACTGAACACTAATCCAGGGAGAATTTGGACTTGTAATTTTGATTAAAGTGATTGATTTTTAAAGCAGCCTCGGTTCGTTTTGGGCCATTAGAGGGTATTTGAAGGGAAAATAACTCTTTAATTAAATTAGTAGCATGTAAGCATCCTGCTCTGCTTTCCAAGCAGAACTTTTGGGGGTTTTTAAATCATCTTCCCTTCAGTTGTTTGTTGGCACATTGTAAGGTTAAAAGTGATGCAAAATTATTAAAACCTACAAACTCGTGCTGAGCAGCTCTTAAACTTCAAATCAAGCTTTCCTTTTGGGAAAACACCCAAGTTATGTTGTTGTGTAAAGCAATTCTTGTCCATCCACGTGGGTGTGATATTAATATACCCCATGGAAGGAATGTTGTGTTGCTTCCCTTTTATTTGTAAAACATCCTTTTCAGGCTACAAACACGTCTGAAACGTTCAGTTGATAGAGAGAATCAAATAAATAAGATAAAAGAATAGATATGTTTCAGTGCTGTGGAATAGAAAGACATAATTTATGCTCTGTGTCTCCCCTAGTTGAGATTAGTGACCTGAGGCTGTTGAACTTCCTCTTTATGGATTGGGAAAATGCTGTGACAGTTTTCAAGGGAATTGCTCTCTTTGAGTTTAAAGAGATGAAAATGGGTCTGCTAACAAGGACCAGCTTCAGCGTGTGCTTTCATATTCCTCGTGGGTTKTTTTTTTTTTTAAAGAAAGGAAGGCAAAAAAAAAAAAGAAAAGGCAATTGGGTGCTTTGATATGTGTGAACCACGGGACCCTGCCAGGCAGAAGCTGCAGAATGTGGAATATCAGCCAGGGCTGCAGGGAATCTGCAGGAAGGTGTTCCCTGGGATGTTTTCTGCACTGCCTGTGCCTGACAAGACTGAGAAAGGTGTTTGCCAAGAGGGGAGCTGCCGTTTGGTGCCAGCTTKCCTCTTCTGAGGTGTTGTGGTGCCTCCCGTGTTGGTGTTCCAGGACAGTTCCCAGAGCCAGGAATTCCCTCTCCCAGTGCTGGGCTCTTGGATCACCAGCCTGGRCTGGGATTTAGAGCTCCCCTCCCTCAGCTGGGGCAAATCTGTGAGGAAATACCTGAAAACGGCATCCTGCTGATTTTAGGTGTGCCTTCATTGGCTTTGCTGCACCTTCAGGACGTGAACTGGTGGAGTTTTGAGCTGGTTTGGTCCTTCCAGCTGAAAACKTCACGCTCCGGAGCGCGAAATTCCACCAAGTGTGGTGAAATATCATCACGAATCTCTGCTCTGGAGGTGATGAAACCAAGGGGCTGTTTGTTACTAAAGACATTGGGCCAGGAAAACAAACAGCTGGGAGCACATCTGGAGCCCGGCTGCGTTGGAAGCAGGCACGGTAAATATTGAAATTTGAGCTAATACTGCGTCGTAGCACAGATTAATTTATCTTSTGCTCCTTGGGAAAGCACTTGCAGCACGAGTGCTGCAGTTTACACCGGTTCAAGTGCCGGGAAATGGCTTTGGAGCCGTCAGTGCTGCTTTGTGCCAGTGCATGAATATTTTATTTCCCTTTTCCAAGGTACTGAGCACTCGGGGAGCTCTCCAGGCCTTCCCAGGTCAGCTTCCCAGTGAGATGGCACAGCCAGAGCTGCAGACAACTGAAATACGGGCTGCAGGGTGGATCTGAGCAGGCTCCCCTCTCCCCTGAACTGGTGTGTCACAGGCAGGCAGAGCTCCTCACTGGTGACATAATCTCTGACACTTCATTTGCCCAAAGACAGGCTCCTCTCAGCAGTTTGGAGAACCAAATCCATGCAAGTGTTAAAAGCAATTTCCTGAGAAGGTTTTCTTTGGTAAATGAAGCTGATGTAAATCATGAGGCCTCTCTGAACAGTCAGACCRAGTTTTGTACAAATTCCCTGAGCGACTTCCAGTCATTTTTCTGTTTTGTGAGGTTCCCTGCCAGTTTGTGCATTTCTGGGTGGTGGCAGCACACAGAACCCTCCTGTTGGCAGTGAGGCTGTAAAGAACTGGCTGTGCTGATTCCCCTGGGGTAAATCCTTGTGCCCAGGCCAGGGGGAGAGGCAGCACCCCTCATTCCCAGGATTCACAGAATTCCCATTGCAGGAGGGTTCTGGAGTCAGAGCTCTGGAGTGTGGCACTGCTGGGTTCCATCCAGTGCCTCCAGTAATAGGGGAAATTAATTTGAGTTCTGCACGAGGACTGAGTGCTTTCTGCTGCTTGGTCTCCAAGCTTTCTGCTGCTGGACCTGGGAGTGAATTAACACCTTGACTTCTTTAATGGAAGTTATTAGTGGCTTCATTTGTTGAGGTTGTAATGCTGTGGTGATTATATGGCCCAAGACAAATGATTAACTTTGGAACTGTGTGTTAGCTTGGCTGGCTGTGTTCTCTGTAATTCAAACCAGAGTGCACATGGTGGCCACGGGATGTGCTAGAGGTTTAAAAACCACATTTCTTTATTTCAGAGCTGCTTTTCTTGTGGACCATCTCAGTTGTCTGTATGTTCACACCCAAGAAAAGTGGGTTTTTTCCCTTTGTATCCCTCTCTCAACTTTTCCTTTTAGGTTTTTTTTCTCTTCCAGCAGGTAAATGCATCCCATTTATTCTCAGTGTAGTTATTTCTGATTTTAGTGTTTTCAATATCTGGCTATTTCCAGATGAATGGAGAGCATCTTTCCAATCTTTTGATTTAGATTGGATTGCAGCCTGTGGAGCTGTTTTGGGGTATGTTTATTTAGTACTGATTTACATATAAATACAAAGAAAAACTCTAAAGCTTGGTGTTGCTAATTTAGCCTTTGATACCAGGGCAGCCAGCACGGACCTCTATTAGAAATTCCCTGTGTGGTGAGATTCTCGTGTCTTCTGCAATTGGCATTTTTTTAAGATTGCTGCTTTGTTTCCTCGATGAGCTGCTCTGGGTGTTGCCCATTAATTACTGGCAGGGTTTTTGTCGAGGCTGTGCCTGGTTTGCTCAGCCCCCTGTGTGAGTTGTGTGTGAAAAGCTGATTTTGCTCTGGTTTGACACATCAGCCGGTCGATAACACACCTGTTGGGGCAGTTTCTGAGAAGATGGGAACATTTCAGTGAGTGACCATTTCGTAGGTAAATGACATCCTCTGGGGAGCTGCACAAGGAAACATTCACTTTCCAGGCGTTTATTTTCCAAACGCACTTTGTTTCCTCGCAGGAACAGCCTTTGCTTTTGTGGTGAACCAGCCAAAGCCGCAGGATCTGCCTCATCAGTGCGTTTTCTTTCTTTTCTTTTTTACAATTTCCAAGCCCAGCCTGTTGGCAAAGGTGCTTTAATTTTCCCTGCTATGAAATTCCCCTGCCCATGAGGTGATATTTTAGCAGGCAGTGACTGTTCAAACTCCGGGCTGGGTTTGCAGAGCAAACTGSCTCCTGATTGTTTTATCCTCCAGCTCTCGGTGTGTCTTTGTTCAAAGGTAAACCCCTCAGCGAGGTGGTAAAGAAAATGTGGCCTCTTGATATTTAAAAGGTGAGAAATCTATTTAAACTGTGTATGATGGCTTGGAATAGCCCCGCTGCCGAGTGCTGCTTGTTTTAATAGAAGTGATAAATACTGTGGCTGGTGCTGCTCTGCAATTAGATCTGAGCTATGTGCTATAAATGACATTTAATGGCAAATGTCAGGCGGGGCCCGAATGCTATCTTCATTTCAGTGTTGCACTTCTTTGGCACGAGGCTGAAAACACCTTAATGGGATTTAATTACCGGAGCATCCATTCAATGATCACTTAAATGCATTTGTGATCCCATTAGGGGTGGTGGCTGCTGAGCAGGAGATGCTCAGGAGGGTCCCTGTCAATTCTGGGTCAGCAGCTCCCTCTGAATCTGCTGCTGTGGGAAGGCAGAAATCTGCAATCACGGTGGGGCTGGGCCAGGCACAGAACGTGAGCAGGGATGCTGTGATCACAAACAGTGCTTATTGCTTTCTCTCTCAGTGCTTTTAATTACAGCCCATTAATGACTCCGGGTGTGCATTTCGGGATGTTTGTGCAGCCACAGCAGAGCTGTGGCACCTCCACGGCCTCTCCTGGGCTTTGGGAATTTATGTGAAATATAATATATATAATATATACTTTAATATATATATATAAAAATATAATATTTGTGAATTTATTGTGGAATAGGATTTCCCCGCCCAGCTGGGTGCAGTGTGATACCCTCGAGGGGCAGCAGCTTTGGGTGCTGGCAGCACCTTCCCCTGGACAATTACCTGGGATTGTCCAAATAAATTTTCCCACCCCAAATAATATTGGGGTGGGAAAATAAACCCAGGAAACGTGAATGGGAAAAGGGAAATGAAGCAGAAAGAGACCACAAAGGGATTAAATGAGGTGCTGAGGAATGACCCATAACCTTCATGGAAGATCTTATCATAGTTTTATTTTAAGGCAGTCAGGTTTTAAGCATAACTGCCTTTTTTTTTTTTAACAAGATGAAATTATCTTTTAYCGTTTAGGGTTGCACTGAAATTTTAAGGGTATTTTGTGCTTTAGGGTGTTTCACTTGGATGGGAACAGGTGACCTGTTGGTTCTCAGCACAGTGAGCAGCTTTGTTTCTGGTGAAGCTGGAAAGTTGATGGGATAAATAGTAGAGTTTATTTTAAACACAGACACCTCTCACGGTCATTACCTGCAATGAATAATGTTCTTTTTCTCCTTTAAAACCCTGGCTGAGGGTTCAAGGTGAGACACACGAGTGACACTAAATGAAACCAAGGGCTGTTGGGTGACGTTTGTTCCATAGCAGTCAGCTTTTGTCAAAACCTGCTGGATTTGTGGAACTTTTCCTTAGAACTGTGGTTGAAGCACGAGAAAATCCAGTGTGGGAATCACTGCTGAGTTCACACAATCGCTGGGTTGAAGAAACCTCTGAGATCATCGAGTCCAACCCAGCCCCAACACCTCAACTAAACCCTGGTCCCCAGTGCCACATCCAGTCTGCTTTAAACACACCCAGGGATGGGCAGACAATTCCAGTATCATTCTTTCCATAAAAAACTTATTTTTTTTAATCACTCTTTTTTTTTTTTAATTGCTCTTTCCGTAAAAACACTTTTTTCCTAATAATTCACCAGGCTCAGGCAGCCTTTCAGTGCTGCTCGTTGCATTTCCTTTGGCTCTGTCCCCCACCAGACAGAGGCTCAGGCAGCCTTTTATTGCTGATTTTTGCATTTCCTTTGGTCCTGTCCCGTGTGCAGCCCCTGCCTGGGCTGTGCTGGAGCTCAGGGCTGAGCTGAGCTGTGTTTTTCAGCGAGTCTGGCAGCTCTGATGCCAAACACCCACACTGGGAGACAGCAGATGCCATCTGCTCAGCGTTGGCTGGGGATGAGCACGGTGCCACCACCGCGTTTTGGGGAAGGCTCTGCAGCCTTGGGAGCCGGGATTTGGGGCACAAACAGCCCCACAGGTGAATGTGCAGCGATGGAAAACTGGTTTTGGCCAGGGTTTTGCAGTGTATAAAGGTGTAGGCATGTGCAGGCTGAGGCTGGGAGTGTCCCAACTTCAGGGACAGAAAGATGAGCAGGCACAGCAGCAGTTCAAGGGAACAAACCCTTTAATTCAAAAATCTGACTCCATTTATATACATTTGTACAAAGGTCAGAGATTGGCTACACACGTTGCCACCTCTCTAACGTGGATGGTGGACATCACCATCAATCATCTTTCAGAGGAGAACTATGTAAACATTCTAAAAATACACATGGTTTAGATGAAGCTGCTTGAGAATTTGCAGCATGAAGACAGAAGGCAGAAAATTCAAAACGACATAGGCAGGCTGCTCTTTGGTGCTTTGTGTAGTCTTGGTTTTGCAGGTGCCTTCCCCCGTCCTTCTGTGAGAAACAAGGCCACAAGTGACCTGTTTGTGATGTTTTGTGATGTTTTTGAGGCAGTGCTGCCTCAAATCTTATAGGAACTACAGCAGAGGTGTAGGACCAACCCTTCTCTGAGTGTCAGTGAGCAGGAGTGTGCATCCCCCGGGTCTGGGCCAGGTGTGTCCCTGCAGGTGTGCAGGGCTCTGTGCACCTGGGAGAGGCTGGAATTCAGGGCAGGGGGAGTGTGGGGGGAGTTTTACATCTCCCAGTTCCTCCCACGCCAGGCTGAATTAATTTCCAGCACGCTGAGGTGACTCCGTGAATTCCAAAAGGAGTTTTATTTGTGAATAAAAAAAGGACACATGAAAAACCCTTGCCGTAAACAGTCAGAAAATGTCAGGCGCGAGCCATTGTGAAGAAACCCGATATTGTTTCGTCAATAAATTATTCCGTGCCTCGCACAGATCACAGAAACGGCCCTTYACCCTGGAAACAGCAATATTGGATACCCCAGGCAGCTTATTCCCGGCTGGGCTCACAGTTGAGTGGACGCACTGATSGATTATCCGCGGCTTTCCCGAGGCTCCTCATTCCCTGCCCGGCTCCATCAGCCCCGCTCTGTGCCCAGATAAGCCATCCAGGCGTGTTGCTATTAGAAAAGCCCTTGTAGATGGAGCAGTCATTAGATAACAGTAACAGGTTTAGGGCTCGCAGGCTTTGTGTTGGCTCAGGGAGAGGGGACAGCCCTGCCCAGGGGCACGGAGGATTCACATTATTGCTTTTATTTCACGTTTGTGGTTCTCGCTGAGCGCTGACAATGCTGCTCTGTTTGTGAGGGATAATTACGTGTTGCTATGCGGGCGTCTGAATTAAATAATCAAGCTGCAAAAATAACATTCATTTGTAGTAATAACCTCTGCGTTTCCAGGCTGGGTTTGCTTGCCTTAACAAACAGCTGATCAGTTTTTTCTTAATTAATTAGCAAACTGCCTACAAAAAGATACCCTGAGAAGGTGAAATCACACGTGCTGCTGTGGAGAGGGAAGGGAAATAATCCTTGCTGATCTCTGCTGATTTCCAGATAGGTTCATTTCTGTCCTCCTCTGTTTTTTAGAGTTTTTTTCCCCCACAGTGAAGCTGAGTGGTGTTTATTTTTCCTTTTCTCTCCTCTGACTATTGGYAAATGTCAGAATTGAGGGAGAGTAAAAAGCAGTTCTGGAGCAGGAATGAGGTTTCGTGGTGGAGAACACGTCGGAGAGGGAAGATGTTCTGCTCCTTGTCCCTGTTTTGCTGTTTGTTTCTCTGGAATTGCCCATCTGTCACCTCCAGCGTTTGGCACATTGTTCCCAAAGCTGGTTGTGATTTAAAGTGGATCTAAATAGGGCAGGGAGCGAAGTGCAGCGATTAATCCTCGGGGAGGATCTGCGGGACATCTGTGGGGTTTGCACGGTTTGGTTCCTCAGTGCCCTGGACACAGATCCTGGAATCTCTGAAGATCTGCTCCGGGCTGTTCCAGGGAAAACAGGCACCCTGGAATTGTCACAAACGCCCTGGAAATCAGCACATTCCTGCTTTTTAAAGTGAACTTGCAGCGTTATTTATTTTTCCCCTTTAAGGCAGAGGCTCATTTTTAATAGAAGTTGACCAGATGCTTGTGAGCTGAGATGCTTTAATCCATTTACAGATCCCACCTAATTCTTGTTCGGTGTCCAAAACCGATTCATGCTGTTTAAAAGGAACAAAACCCAAAATGTCAGCGAGAACAAAACCCCCAAATGAGCACTTTGTGAGTGCTGCAGCAAAAGACAATATTTTCATTAAAGGGGAGAATGTGGTTTTGGAGCACAGGGAATCGTTTTGAGCTGACAGAAAGACACTTGAAATTTAAAGCTCTTTCCATGGCTGCAGTTTCTGCAAGCCTGGATTTGGCATGTGAGTGTCTGCAGCTTTTCAGATGTAAAGGTGTAAAAAAAAGAGGGGGGAAAAAAGAAAAAAGTCACACTTTAGAAGGTAGGGGACACTTCTTTTGTGTGCACATGGTTTGAAAATAAATAGTCTGCCACAGAAGTTGGCGCCTTGACACCTCTGAGTGTASTCTGCTTTATAAATGACATACGTATTTAGGAAGTTGGCTGACAAAATAGCATGTCTAGGAATTTCTGTGCCATGAGGGATGTAAATGTGMAAAGGGAGACTCTGACAGACGTTTYGTATTTTTAGCAGGATTGAAGCTTCAGGTTAAACCCCGCAGAATTGTCTGTGGGGGAGAGTGGGCACAGAAAAGGGTTTTGTCAGGGTGCAGCTGTTCAGTGAATTGGACAAAAATGACCAAGGGTGGTAAAAAGAGGTCTTTAGGAAGGCGATCAGCTCATCCCCCCAAAACAAAACCCCAAAGAACCCAGAACTCACAACCCAACCAACACAATCCCAAGTGCATCATCGCCACAGACTTTTCTATGAACAGTTCCTTGCACATCTCATTGTAAATGATATTTTTGTTGCTGCTTTGCCTGTGTGTGCCACACTCTCCTTATGTGTGGGAATGGGTTTTGTGCCAGAATGGAGCTCCCTGAGCATCCTCTCAGGGTTTGTGTAACAAAAGAGTGGAGTTTTTGTCCTCTCAGCTGCGAAATACAAAGAGAATTTGCAGGGAAGTGCCGGGTTGATGTTTCCCATCATTGCTGCAAGCTCCACTAATAGAATTTATGAACTCTTAGCGAGAGGGTAACAGATTATTTACTTGGACCTTTTTTGTCTTCAGAATCCAGAGAGACTGCTCATAAAAGCTGTGATGCACAGAGCATTATTTCAGAAGAGACAAGTCTGCAACCCCAATTTTTGAACAGCAGAAATCAGAGCCTCCTCTCACTCGTCGTCCTTTGGATTTTTTTTTTTTTCTTTTCTTTTTTTTTTTTCCCCCCCCCTGGTTGCAAATGTGTGATTTTAAGGAGGCAGCCCAGGCCGGGGCTGCCGGGTTTGGGGATGCTGGAATGGCTCAGCCCCAGCTTTCCTGGCACAATGCTGCCACTGGCAGTGGTTCGCTGGTATTACACGGGCTCTGCTCAGGAAATGCTTTTCCCAGCAAGGGTCGGATGTTGTTTATTCAGCAGAAAAACTCCAACTGCTGCACGGGAGAGACAACAGAACCTCCCAGCCCMGTTCAACTCAGAACTGGCGATGTCTGGGGAGAACCTCAGACGGGTCTAGAGGGATTGCAGCCCAGAGGAAAACAAGTTTGCGGTTGCCTCATGCCAAAAGAATGTTCCTTTCCCTTCGGGCTTTTGTTTCTTCAAGTGTTTTGGAGCAGCAGGGAGAATTGCAGACCAAGGGGGTTGGAGATAAACTCAGCACAGTCTGCAGTGACTCRATCTAAAAATTCTCTTTAAGTGGTGTTTGTACTTCGGTTTCCTTCTAAGAAGGAACAAATTGGTGGCTGGAGCCTCAGTGAAAAAAGAGCATTTGGGGAAGAGAGTTTTGTGTAAATTTTGCTGCGAGGTTGATGAGCAGTCAGAGCCTGTAATTATTGTGATTGAAGTGCAGTATCTTATTCTTTTGTGTAATAAAGAACGTCTGTGATTATGTCTGGATCCATCTGTCCTTGGGGGGGGAAAATCTATTATCTCTTGGTTTCCACTGCTCAGAATGCTTGCACTGAATGGTGTTACTGTGGGTATTCTTTTTTTTTGCATGTTTGGCCATAAATACTTCTTATTTGTGGAAATTAGCAGACTGCATGAGGCCAAAAATTGCAATCCTTCTCTGATCCCTGGGTTAATTAGCAGGAGCGAGTAGATTGGGGTTTGGTGGGCAGATGCAGAGACACAACTGCCCAGGGATGCAGGAGGTTCTCTGGGCTGGAAATCCATCTGTCACCAGCACAGGCTGCAGAAATGCTTTCCCCCCTCTGGGTCTGACCCCTCAGGGCTTTTTCCCAGCAAGGATTTTGGGGCTGTGGGCTGATTTCCCTGCCAGTAACACCCCGGGGTTGTTTTTTCAGAGCAAGAGGGACCATCTGCTGATGAATGTGAAGTGGTACTACCGCCAGTCCGAGGTGCCCGACTCCGTGTACCAGCACCTGGTGCAGGACAGGCACAACGAGAACGGTGAGTG
>QVAJ01000241.1:151683-172001 GCA_003546035.1 Mixornis gularis | reverse complement strand
CAACATAAAGAGAACCCCAACCTTGCTGCTCCCCCCTCCCAGGGAAAAACCCCAAAGCCCACAGGCCTGGCCCAGAAGAAGCAGCCCAGGGAGAGGCTGGGTGGCAGCAGGGTCGGGCTGTGGTGTCCTGGGTCTGCAGCTGTGCTCCTGCACTTGTTCCATTCCTCAGGGAGAGCTCTGTCCTGGCTGGGTGCCCAGCAGATTCTCCAGCTCAGGCACTGCTGGTGGGTGTTCTGGTGAGTTAGTGCCACTCCAAGCAGCTGTTAGAAATTGCAGATACATCATGGGAAGTGCTCAAATATTGTCCTTTGGATGAAGAATATTCTCTTCCCTTTTGTTCTGCCTTCATTTCAGCTTTTTTTTTTTCTCAGGCATAAATCAGTAAAACTACCTCTCTCCCCTTCCTTCCAATTCTTTAGGATGYAATTTGTTTTAATTAGAGCTCTTTCTCCAGGTGTATGGTGGAGCTGGGGATACCTTCCAGCTCCTTTCCTGCTTCCCATTCCTGGTGTTCATCACCTCTGACACRAGCTGTGGCCTCTGCCCACGTGTGGTGAAGGAGATTTGTGTTGTCAGGGACATTCAGAGCCCCAGAGGCTGATCCCTGGGGCACTGCCTCTGCTCTGGTGGAGCTTTGTGGGGAAGGTCCAGCTGTGCCCAGTCCCACTGTCCTGCTGGGSAGCTCAGGCTGCTTTCACAGGGAATATTTGCTGTGGGAAGGGCAGGGGCACTGCCTGGCCCTTCTAGAGACTGTCCAGGACAATCAGTGTGTGCTGGACTCATTTAAACGTTCACTCACAGTGTAAATGCTGCTTGTAAACAGCATTCTGCTTCTATTAAAACCTCGTGTAACCAGATGAAAACCTTTGCGTTATTCAATGGTTCCCAGTAATTAATTTTTTTTTTTGAACTTATGATCAAAATGCTGGTGWCTTCCTTATCTTAGAGAGGTGCTGCATGGCACCTGCCACCAAAATATTCCCCACACAGGTCATTCCTGAGTGGAGAGAGCATTTCCTTCCCCTGCAGTAACTGAATTATTGTCACCTCCATCCCACCTTTTGGGGACAACACTGAGGACTCTCTGTGGGCTTTTTTTTTTTTTTTTTTTCCCCTCTTCTCTAAACACGATAAAAAACCCCCAACTTTTATCTTGAAAAAGCTTTTCCTGTGTGACTGGAGCTTGTGCAAGCACTTCCTCCTGCAGCCCCTGCAGTCAGGAGCAGGCTGGGGCTTGCTCTGGAGGGGCAGATGTTGGGACACGTTTATTCATTTCTGCTTTGGAGAGAGCAGGGACTGAGAACCTTTCCTGGTGAGCTCATCTGCCTGAAATACAGGTTGGATTTTTCACCCAAAAGACAAAATTGCTTCTGTCTTTTTTTTTTTTTTAATTTTTAAATTTTTAATTTTTTTTTTTTTAAATTTTAATTACTACAACACACAGTTGCAACAGGTTTTAAATGAGGCTTAAGCATACAAGGGGCAGGAATATTTTCTGAGCATTGGGGTGTTTTTATAAAATGAAATTTAAAATATGGCTTAAAGAACAAAGGTTTAAGGCACAGGTGAATTCAGGGGATTTGTTCCTCTGAGGTGTTTAACTCAGGTTTGAGGCAGTTGTGGGGTTTTTTGGTTGAAATTGAGCAGCCTGAAGGTGTTTGTCCCTTTTGTGTTTTGAAGTGTGCAGTGTTTGAACRTGACGTGCAGAAGATAATTTTGGGTTAGAATTAAGGACCCACTTGGCCCAATATCCTCCTCCCAGCAGTGACCATAAACAGATGCTCTTGGCTGCAGTGCCAGTCACTTTCAGGCCCTGATAAACTGGTTTTTAATCTGCTGAAGTTGGAGTGGAGTAGTTCTGTCCTCCCCTGTTTTGTCCCCCTAGAGATGGAACAAAATGATCCTTGCCAGATGTTTTTAGAGCTGCCTCTGAAGAGCAGGGGGCTTTCATCTTGGGTATTGGACTGTTTGAATTAAAGGATTAAAAAAAAAACAACAAACAACCGTTTTCTTGGGACTTTCTGGGAGTTTCTATTAACTTTACAGAAATCACAGATACCCAGGAATTGCTTTGCTGTGTCTCACTCTCAGTGGATGTAACTGATTGTGTGGCCATTAATTATGGCTGGTTAATCAGTGTATGACTGCAGTTTATAATCTGTCCTAGCACACAGATATCTAACACGGGCTTGGTTTTATTCAGTAAAGCCACTGATGTTGATACCAGGCTTCATACACAACCCCAAATCTCATCAAATTAATTGTTGAGTGCTACAGCTCATTAAAAACAAACATAGAGCCCAAACCCCTCGATGTCCTGGCTTTGAGATGTGTCTCTCCTCTTTTAATCTTTGGCTGAGTAGAAATAATGACATTTTCCAGGGGGGTTTGGACACTTCCTTGGCCAATGCCCTGTCCTGACACGGGGGTGGCACAGGAATCCCTGTCCTGGTGCCACCCCTGGTGCCAATTCCACATTCCTGACCTTCTTCTGCACCTGAGCTTTGCGTCCCTGTCGTGCCCGTGTCACACTGTGGGTTTTAGCTGTGTTTTTAGCAAGTTTGCCATGGATTTCAACAAGTTTGCTTTGAAAACCCTTCTTGGAGAGCTCCAAAGAGAGTCAGAAATGCTGTTTGAGGGGAGGTTTGTGGCTGGTTTTAAACCAGCATCCCTGTAATTGAGAATTGAGTTAGGGATCAGCCCAGTCTGCAGAGTCAGGGCTGGCAGTGCCAGGGGTGGTTTCGTGGGTAGCACAGAACACTGTCCTGTGTGTGCTGGTTGGGTTCTGCTTTTGTTTTGGGGTTTTGTTGTGGGTTTGTTTGTTTGGTTTTTTTTTTTAAACTCGGTGGCAGCACTGAGTTATTCCCACGGGGTTTGAGCTGCTGCTCAGAGCACTGAGGGCAGGGTGACCACAGCAGGACAGAGCCAGGCTGCAAAGGAGCTGCAGAGGAGCAGAGCTGGTCTCTGTGGGGCTGCAGCAGTGTCACCTCCCTCAGTGTCACCTCCCTCAGTGTCACCTCCCTCAGCCCCTCGTGGGGAGAGACCTGCACTCACTGCAGAGCAGCTCTGGCAGTGAAAAGGGAAAGGTGAAAGGGGCAGCAGCAGCATTTCTGAGATCCCTGACCCTGCAGGCATCCAGGCTGTGTGCTGCCATCAGCAGCTGCTGGCAGAGCCCTGCCCTGCCTGGGACTCACATCAGGGACAGGACAGGGCTGGGGACAAATCCCCAGGGCCCTTTGGCCTCTGCCTCCAGCCTCGGGGGAGTTTCGCTGGGAATTCCCAGCCCTGGATCCTGCCTGGCTCTGAGCTTCCTGTGACAGAATCCTGAGGCCAGGCTCTCCCCAGAGCTGCTGTGCTGTGCCTTGGGCCAGCTCTGGTGGCACTGTGGCCTTGGTGGCACTGTGGACAGAGCTGCCAGCTGTGCCAGCCTTGGTGTAACTGGTGAGTGGTGTGGACAGAAAGGCAGGTGACAAACAGAGGGTAAATCTTTAGTGTTGGGAACAGTGCAGGAGGTGCTGTGCCAGCCTTGGTGTAACTGGTGAGTGCTGTGGACAAGGCTGGTGACAAASAGAGGGTAAATCTTCAGTGTTGGGAATAGTGCAGGAGCTGCTGTGCCAGCCTTGGTGGAACTGCTGGGTGCTGTGGACAACAAGGCGAGTGACAGACAGAACAGTAAAGCTGATTTTGGTGCTGGAAATCCTGCAGGCACTGCTGTGCCAGCCTTCCTCCCTCTCTCCTCCTCCTCAGAGCTGGGAGATGAGAGCTGTGCCCAGCCTGTGCTCAGTCCCTGCCCRTGCTCACCCCATGGCTGCTCTGTCTCGGTGATGCTGCCCCTGGCCCTGGTCCTGCAGCCTGTCCTGGAGCCTGGAAGGGAGGGCAGAGCCTGGGCTGGGGCTGGGTGTGCTCCTGCCCTGCTGGAGCTCTGTGGACACGGCTCTGTGCCTCAGGGCCTGCTGTTTGCCCTGCTCTCCTCTGCCTTTTTGATATTCCAGCGCCGGCTCCCAGCTCCTTTCTGACCGGCCCCTGTTTACTTTGCGGAACACAACGTTGCCATGGCAACAGGTTACTTTTCAAAGGGAACATCTTGTCATTATATTTAATCCACTGCAGCTGAGGAGGACTGAAATATTAAGTTGTTGTTGCTATGGATACTGCTTTGTTACAGCAGTTTCTTTTGTGTCACATTTCATATACAGCGTTGGCTCCTTTTTTCCCCCTTTCCCATGGAATAAACACAGGATGCCATTCCATTCTCATTGTAATTGCTCTCACCAATATGATTTAGCTTCAAATCCACAGTGCATTTTAGTTTCCATAGCAAGAATTTTTCTTTCCGTTTGAAACCCATTCCTGGGGATGTGGAAACAGTAGAAATTATGGAGCAGATGGTGTATCCTTGAGGAGCCAGGGGCTTTGTGCCCTTTGAAAATCCAGGTGGGATGTGGAGCAGCCTGCCAGAGCTTCCCTCACCTTTTGGGCAGGGGAGGGAGCACCTTGAGCTGTGGATATTCCCAGGAAATGGTGATGGAAAGGCACACAGAAATATTTCTGCTTCATGAGGGGTGGTTGGAGAGCCCCACTGAGCTCCCACAGAAAGAGTTGGGAGCAAAAGTCCCATCCCAAACTTTGCTTTTAACTTTGGAATTGCAGGATGTTCCAGCCTCAGTTCTTAAGTGTCTTATTTAAAAGTCTTACGTTCAGTGTGGTTCTGCTGAAGAAATTGGGAGCTGGGGGGTGTTTGGTTCTTCCTGTGTGAGCTGAAAGCAGCTCAGGGTGGGCACAAACCCTGCCCAGGAACATCACTTGGGCTGATGAGTGGGGATGTGCACGGCCTTAAAATGAATTCTGGGAGGAAAGGAGGAGCATCAGCATCTTCTGTTGTCAGCTTCCCCTTTGCTSCTCACAGGGAGGAATTCTGACACCTTGTAGTAACCTGGCGTTTAATGTGTAACTTTGTAAACAGAGAATTGATTTCCTACTTCAGTCATTTCCTTGCATAACCTGGAAACAAGAGAACAGTGTCAGCTTGTCTTGCAAAAATATGCATTGGGGGAAAAYGTTCTGAGGTGTTCTCACTGTTTTCTGGAGGCTTTTGGCTGATATTTGGAGTGGATTTGTTTCCTGGGAGGGTGGCACTGTCCCAGCCCCTGCCAGGGGACACCTCCCACAGACCAGGTTACTCAACAGCCCTGAGCACAGCCCCTCCTGTTTTCTAAATAATTTGTTCTTTCTGCTGCTGCTCCATCTGCATTGGAAATGCAATGACAAAAAAGAACATGGCCCTGAATTTCATTAATTGCAATTCTTTCTCATTGCTGTTTTTCCTTTGTGCCTTAGGAGGCTGAACAGTACCCAGGGTGAGATCAGAGTTGGACCCAGCCACCAGGTAAGGGATTTTGTTTGTGTTCAATGTCCAGAGATGCTCTTGCCTCCTGATCTGTGCAGGTGTCAGTTGTCTGAAATTGCCTCTGTTCAGATCTGGTGAGGCCTTTTAGAATCATCTTTAGATGACTCATTTCAGTGAGTTTAGTGTTCCTTAGCTCCGTTACTGAGATTTTTCTGTGTCAGATGTTGATATGTTAATGATTTTCAGCAGCAGAAGTGCTGTTGGGTTAACTCTTGAATCAGACTGAGGGAATGTGGGTGACTGCTGCAAGTTAAAGAAGTGCTTGAAGTCATTTGGATTGTTAAAATAAAACTTGAGGAAGCTGCTGAGTGTGTTCACGCACTGGGAAGCAGAATAAGGTTAAGACTCTAGATGTTCCTGGTATGTTAATTCTAATTTGAGAGAAATCCTTCATAAGCATTGGAAATAATCTGTTCTTAAAGAGTATTAACATAGAGCTTGCTCTGGTTCATGGGGCCAGGTCTGTCACTGGGAGCTGAGGCCTCTCCTTTTCCCGAGGAATTGACTTTGTAGTGTCCAAGTGCTGGAGTTTTGCACCCAAGTGATGAATATTCATTCAGGGCCTCTTAAAAATCTCGTTTAAGAACTAGTGAAAGTAAATATTTATGGAACCTGATGTCACATTCTTGAGGATGTTTTGCCTTCAGAGGAAAAAAAAAGTCCTTGGCAATTAAACCTGTAGTGTTCTTTTCAGTAGTCATAACAAGAGCACTGCAAATGATACCTTCAAAACAACTTTCATCTCAAATTGTCATCTAATATTTTGGCAGGCATTAGTCACCCTGCTCTAAGGTATAATTACCACGTGCATTAATGGATGGGGGGGGGGAAAAAAAGGAGGAAGAAGGTCCATTGATTTAGAAAACTGTTAATTCTTGCTTGCTTCATGCTTTAGACTTCCATTGTTCCCTCCCTCATCCTTGTTTGGGACAGATGTCACAAACAGTGAGCAGCAGGTGACAGCAGCAGGTGACAGCAGCAGGATGCAGAGCCTGAGGTCCCACCAGGGGTTCCTGGTGCCTTCATTTTCCCTCAGCTGTGCTCAGGGCAGGGGTCAGAGGTGTTGGGGTTTCCTCAGATCCCCCCAGTCCTGCCTGTGTCCCCAGAGCAGAGAAATGTTCTGTAGGAYTGCAGAGCCCTGAGGATTCACCTCCCAGGGCAGCACGGGGGGYCTCTGCTGGGTGTTTTGGGACAGCTTCTGGCCACAAATGACAGCCAGGGAGGTTTGGGGTCCCCAGCCCTGGAGGTGGCACTCAGTGCTCTGGGCTGGGGACAAGCTGGCCRTGGRCTTGMTCATCTTGGAGATCTTCTCCAGGCTCAGTGATGAAGAGGARGCTGCTCCTGGGAGGAGTGCAGCACATTCCAAGGGTAGGGGAGGCTGAATTGTGCAGCCCCCCCTGAGTGCTGGAGTGCCTCTCCCCCAGAAATCCCAGTGCTGCCTTGTCCCTTTGCCACCAGAGARGTTCAATGACAGAGCCCTTTTCCCAGGCAAGAAGTAAAATAAAGYAGAGATTAAAGAGCAGAACATGAAAGACATCTGAACCTGTGACTTGTAATTACTGGTTATGTATAAATGTTGCCTCTMAAATACGTTTAGCGTTGTAAGGATAGGAGGTAATTATAGGGCTTAAAAGCTGTTTCTGAAGAGGCTCTCAGCTATCTCATCTCAGAGCAGGAGATGACTAAAGATGCTAATTGGGTCTCTGGATAGAGTGTAATACTTATTTAGAGGCAGYGTTCATTTTGCTGAGCTATCTCCCTTTCAGGAAATGTCTTTGTTTCTCTTTAGAGTTCTGATGATTTACCCGGCATTTAATTTTAAACTTTGTGTCAAATGTGTGGGGCTTTTTTCTGRTTTCAAAGGGGACACATGTGGTAACTGCCCTCCTGCCTTCCTTCACCCCTGTGTGTTCTCTGGGGGTTTCAGCAGCGGGGTCAGTGTCCCTGTGACAAATGCAGCTGCTGTGTCTGAGGGGGATTGTCCAGCAGCTCTGGCCTTCCAAACCACAAAATGCTTTTCTTCCAACCTCCCTCTGCTGTGTGCACAGAGAGGCTCCACTGGCAGTGGCTGAGGTGGTGCCAGYCCTGAAGGATCCTCAGGAAAATCAYTTCTGAGCCAGGGATGCTGGATGAAGGGAAGGGGTTGGGGTTTGGTGCCTCAGCATCCCCAGAATTCTGAAACTTGCACCAAACCCCTTCACCACCTGCCTGAACATCTCCCACCTACCACATCCTGCTGCTGCAGAGGATTTACAGGCCTGTGTGTCCCCCTGCCACGAGGAACAAGTGCCATGTGTGTGTGTGTGACCCTGTTTTGCAGGCCAAGCTCCCTGACCTGCAGCCCTTCCCTTCCCCGGACGGGGACACGGTGACACAGCACGAGGAGCTGGTGTGGATGCCAGGAGTCAACGACTGTGACCTGCTGATGTACCTCAGGGCAGCCAGGTGGGTTCAGCACCACCCTGCTGGGTCCCTCCTTCACTCTGGGCCGCTGTGGTGGTGAATTGTTTTTCCCCCAAAGCAATTAAGAGAGAGGCCGTTTAAATGGACTTCCCAAAAGGACCCCGTTCAGAAGTTTCCTCCCAAACTGACCCTAAAGCAAGGCAGTGTTGTCAGCTGGGATGTTTGTTTGAGACAAGAAGGCTCGGATTTGGGGCAGCCCAGCAGCCTCCCATCRTCTGTGGCTCTGGAGTTGAGTGCAGAGGCAGCACAGGGTGGGGTGGGGTGGGGGACAAGGGGGGAGCTGCTCTGGCTGGGGCAGATTCCTGCAGGGAATCCCCTTGGGAGCTCCAGTTTGCATTTCAGTTCTCCCCTGGTGGGTTCAGCAGTCCCACTGGTGGGTTTCACAGTAATTCAGAGTCTCAATGAATTACTTGTAGCCTGCAAGAGTTTAGGGCCTGAGGAATCTGCAGTTTCAGTCAGTTTTCTGACACAATAAAACCAAGGTGACAGCACATAAGTTTGTTGTCTCTGCTGAGACTCCTTTCCCCTGTCTGCAGGTTTCAGCTCCTGTAATCCTGATCAGGCTCTGCTCCTTTGGCAGTGCAGACTTTCAGCTGATGAAAGCAAATTAGATTGGATTTTAATGCTGGATTTATTCTGTGTGCTGGGGTGACTCAGCTTTGCAGTTTTGTGGAGCTTTCTTTGACCCRCAGTGTCACCGGGGCCTAAAATTCACCATTTAGGGTGTAAATGCAGCATTTGTGAGGTGCACTGTGAGGAATTTATCCCTTTCCCTGCCATTCCAGGAGCATGGCAGCCTTTGCAGGGATGTGTGATGGGGGATCCACAGAGGATGGATGTGTGGCTGCCTCCAGGGACGACACCACCCTCAACGCCCTCAACACTGTAAGTGACCCCTGTGGGGAGGCACAGCCCTCCTGCCCCTCCTAAAGCAGGCCAGGCTTTGGTGTGCAGGCCAGGCTTTGGTGTGCAGGCCAGGCTTTGGTGTGCAGGCCAGGCTTTGGTGTGCAAGCCACATTTTGGGATCCCATTTCTTGGTGGTTTAACCTCCTCTCAAATGCCAAGTGATTTTTCAAAGGATGAACTGGTGGGTGGTGCCTCCAAGGTGACCCCAGTGAGTGTTTTTGGGGCCACCAAAAGCTGGAATTGGGGCTGGCTCAGCTGCCCCTGAGCTGGCTCTGGGGTTTGCATTCAGCCCAGCTGCTCTGGGGTTTTAACTGAGGTTGAAATGCCTGAATCCTGCACAGGGAAAACGTTCCTGGTGTTCTTTCCCTTGGGGTGGAGGCCCCCTGAGGCTGGTGCCTCCCCACCCTGCACGTGGCTGAGCTGTTCCCTGACTTCCTTCTCAAATTTCTGTTAAGGTCAATAATCATTAAAGAGGTTTTGGAATTGGAATTTCTTTCCCCTTATCTATAATAATAGCCTAATGCAGAGAATTCATTTAACTTCCCCGATTCTCTATCTACTTTAATTACTCCCTTTAATCGCTTGGCAGCCCGAGGAATCTGCACTTGCACTTGTAGAGTTCTGCCTTCTGGAATTAGATTAGTCCCAAAATATTTTGGTTTTGTTCTTCTGGTTCTTTTCTCTTTGTGTTTCTAGTGCRTGTCTATTTCAGAAAATGCTTTCCTTGTCCACTTTGAATTTTTCTAGAAAAGAGTTTCCTTATAAATAATAGTTCTGTCAGGGATATTTTAAGAAACTTTGACTTATTCTTGAGACCTTGCTTTTTTGACATTAAACTCTTTAGATAGGTCAGCTGTTGTCCTGACAAAATGGTACCTTTTTTATCTTTCAGTTCACCACCTATTTAAAAGAGATCAGATTTATCTGATCCATGATTTGTGAGCCTCTTAACCTGCACTAAGTTGTGTCTTTGTTTAGAAATTATCATACGCAACCCAGAAGATGAATGTAAAAGAAAATGGTGTGCTATGATTTCTTATTATGGAAATCCAATAAACTTCAGGGCAGCACTCCACATAAATCAGTCTTGACAAGCTCCTTTGCTGCTGTTTTATTTATGTAATAACAGGTGSTGTAAGCCCCCAGAATGATTTATTGTTAATTATGCCAGATAGAAATGAAGATCATGGAAGGCACAGTGCAACATGCAGATATCACACACGTGTATTTATGTCTCAGCTCACTGCAGTGATCATTCACTCAACATTCCAGGTGGATTCCAGCCCTTGTTCCTTTGTTTGGCTCTTGGGATTTGCTGCCACATTTGTCACTGTGACCCTTAGGAAGGAAATAAAGTTTTCCTGTGGAGTTTGCTGCWCTCCTGGTGGGTGCTGGTGTCACTCTGGGAGGGCTGGAGGAGGACACAGCAGCTCCTGCAAGTCTTTCACCATAAAAATGGTGAAAAAGATATCCCAGAAAGCTCATCCTGCTCTGTGGGGGGAAGGTGATGGCAGGTATGGTACTCCAGGGAAGGATGGAACCAGGTGAATATTGAATATTCAATATTGAATATTGAAACCTTGCTGCTGCTGGCAGTGCTGAGGAGGGAGAGCTGGGGGAAATCCTGGAGTAATTCCTTCCCCTCCCTCCTCACCTCCTCTTTGCCCTCCAGACTCTGATTCAGCAWCAGCTGTGGTTTGAGATCTGTGTCCACACCAGTGCAGAGGCAGAAACTCATGAGCTGTTTTATCCTCCTGAGCTGTGCCTGCTGGTCAGAGSTTCTGCAGGAATTCATCCCCTGCCTTGTGCTCAGCTCTGACAGAGGAGGAATTCATTCCCAGGGGTCAGCCTTGCCTGGTGCTGTGTGGAGCAGAGCCTGGGGCAAGCAAGGTGCAAATTCAGTGTGGGGCACGGAATCTCTGAGCTTTGGTTCTTGTTTTTGCTGGGGAGATCAGAGCCAGCCACTCCTATTTATCCTTGTAAGGAGAAGAAAATAGCCCCACTTGAGCTCGTGTAGTGCTGCATGGAGGAGAGCCCAAACAGTGATATGCTAATATTGTGTAAATCTCTCTTTACTAATAGTGTTGTTGTGCCTTCTCATGGCTGTGCTGCATGGGAACGTGTCATTATGAGTGACAAACATGACAGGCTAATCTCAGTGCAAGGAAATTCACTTCTAACTAAGATGTCACCCAGACAAATTACTCCCTGTTTTAACTTGCCCTTAGACCAGATTTTCTTGTTCATTAACTACAGACGAGGGTTGAAAGCATTAAAAAAAATTATTTAAATACACGTTAGCATTTCTCCTTGTGCCTGGTTTTGCTGGTGGATGATGTTAATGAGCAGCTGCTCTCCTGGTTCACAGCAGGCAGGGCCAGGCTCCCTGCCCAGGCCTGTCCCAGGCTGGAGCCACCTCAGTGCAGGAGACAATTCTGCCACMTGGAACTTCCATCCATCCTCACCCTGGCTCTTACAGACAGGGAAAACAGGGCCAAAACTGACTGCCAGGATTGCTGTGAAAATTTGGGGGGGGCAGTAAGCAAAATATTCCTGTTTTTTGAAAGGGGTTTTTAAAGTTTTGCAGGTGATTGGGAAGTTCCTGGCCTGGCTCTGTGTGGAGCTCTGGCCATGCCTGGGTTGCCCCACAGCTGTTTGGCAGCTCCCTGGCAATGCAWCACAAATATCAGGCTGGTTAATCTTCATTGTCAGCTCTTTAGATACTTAAAATTGGTTAGAACTGGGGGAAAGAGATGGAAATTGGAGTTTCTTTTTGGTTTGATTTTGGATGATACCCAAAAGTGCCTAAAGGGCACTCGGGGCTCTTGTCCTGCTGGGTTTTAGAAGTGGTTGATGAGCATTAAAAGGAGCATATTCTGTTTCCAGAGAAGGGCAAGATGTCCATAAGCTGTACAGAATATCCACAGCCCTCTGAAATTTGTCAGCTCTGCTGCTGAAAGAAGTGGCCTGAACTACATTTTGTATTAAATGAGGTGTTGGAGTTATCCCACCCCATGGAGCTGCTCCTGGCAGTAATCCCCATCCTGCTCCTCCTTTTCCTTGTCTTTTTCCTTCTCCCTCCTCTTGGGMTGTGAATTGTCCAGGACAAGTCACCATCCCATGGAAGAGGCAGCTCTGGAACGTGCAGAACTCTGGAATTCCAGTGCTGGATGTGCTGCAGCCCCATAAAAATGGGTTTGGCTGCACAATCCCTCCTGCTTTAGGGTCCAGCCCACACCAGGCTGGGGCTCAGTGATCTTTTGAAGCAGTTCAGTAAAACTCTCGTGAGACAGCAGCAATTTTTCCTTGGAGAAAAAAGGCCCTGGGATGTATCTCAGTGTTCTTAATGGACTGCAGTTATTTAATGCTGAGCCCTGGGTGCAGCCTCACTGAGCTGGGCTGGTGAAGGCAGATGGTGGTGGCTGTAATTGCCAAAGGAAGCCTTGCTGGAGCAGGAGCTGCCAGATGCAATGGCACCCCGCTCTAAAAAGGTCACAGGAAAGGGACATTTAAATTAAGTTATAAATTACAATTGAAGAACAATATTTTGATGAGCAGGCCCAGAGATGTCAGAGCTGCGAGATGTARTTCATGGGTTCATTACAGACGGGAGGTGCCTGACAGCTGAGCCATGCCAAGGGAGAATTTATTTGCAGCATCACCCAGACAGAAATGGCAGCTCTGCTCAGAGGCTGCAGGARGAACTGGAACCTTGTGGGAATGTGCAGCCTTGGTGGTGAAATCCCTTCCCTGGGACCTGCCTTTCTTTAATAGCAACGTAAAGGAGCCTTTTGCAYGTGTGCACATCCAGAATTTTTGCTTTAATCTTGTCCAGTGATGCAGAAGTTGCTGTGTTTTCTATTTCAAGGTACATTTGTGGTGGTTCCCTTTGTTGCAGTTGTTCACAGATGAAATCTCAGTGGTGCCAAATTTGGGTGCAGAGTTAATGCTCAAAATGGAGATTCTCTGCTGGCTGGACAATGATCCAGTGTTTATAGAAGTACCTGGAGCAGCTCAAGCAGAAGTTAATSAAAGCAGAGGCAGTCATCAGTAGCTGTTATTTATACATTTGGATCTTGCCAGGGAAGTGCTCAGGAATACTAAATGGCTGAAAGTAAAAAGCAGAGAGTGAGCCAGGCTGGAACACGTCAATTTAACTCCAGCACTTAGAGGAAACATCTTTCCTTTCTGCTGCATTACTCTACTCCTGGCATTTATAGAACTTTTTTTTTTCCAYTCCTACCTGCTAAAATTGACATTTTTCAGGAGACTCCAAGCCTGTATCATGTTTTCACAGGGATCTCCTCTGTTCCACGGCTCTTCTGTCACACCTATGCTGTGGAGTTTGGGATTGTTGTTAATGGAATTATTTTCTCCAGAGTTARTGCCCACATTATCTGTGGCTGATCTGGGACAGCCTTGCTGGCCTGTAAACTTCTCATTTTCTGGAGTAGCTGCCCTGTCAGACCAGGCTGTTTTTTCTGGGCTTGTCTGGTTTATTTTTCTTGCAGATGGAGCTGCTCGGGCAGTGGGGCTGCCAGGGAAAAACACGTGTTGTCCTTGAGGCAAAATAAAGATGCCCTCCAAGTTACAAAGAGGCTTTGGCATTCCTCCTGCTTTGGGAGGGAGCAGAGAGGGGAGGGAAACAGGAGCTCCATTCTCCTCTGCTCTGTCACATCTCCTGAGTGAAAAATCTTCTAGGTAGTGGCATGCACAGAAAAGAGGCATTTGCAAGGTGAGCTGGCAAAACAAACAGTGCTTTTTTTTTATTTATTTTTTTTCTTTGAGATGGATTTGTTCCCAGTGCTGGAGAGCAAACAGGGAGGAAAATTAATGTGTACCCAGCAGAAAAGGCAACATCTTATTTTCATGCCTGTAAGTGGGCATTGCATACCTCCAGAGCCTTAGAACTAATTTTTTTTAAAGTTTTTCTTTTATTTCCAGGCAGTTTTGGTGCTTGAGCAGAGGCAGTGAGGGCTGGCAGGGCAGGCTGAGCTCAGAGCAGAGCTGGGGCTGGMAGGAGCACCCTGGAAATGAACTTTTGGGAGTTGGGGCATTGTTGTCTTTGGTTTCCACCATCAGTGCAGGGGCTTCATTGCTGCCCCCAGGGCCTCCCTCAAGGTGCCAAATAAAAGCTCAGAATTGACAGAAAACCACCGTGGCTGTGTTTCCTTTCTTGCCCACCTTCTGTTACTGAAGTCCTTTTTTCTCTGCACAAATCCCGTTTGTATTGTTGGTGAGGAAAATAAAAGTTCTGGCTGCCAGTAAAGGAGCACTTCTGTTTGTCCCAAAAACACTGCAGGTCTGTGCCCAGCAGTGACCTTTCATTTTTAGAACTACTTTTTGGTTTGTTTTTTTTTCCTTTAAAATTCCCCTAAGTATTCAAAACTAATGGCTGGCCCAGTGWCTGGGTGGAGGGGGAAGAGCACCTTCAGCAGTTCAGGTCTGTTCCTGCTGACCACAGGAGCTGCAGCCAATTTGTGTGAAGTGTAACCCACCACGAATTAATTTTTATTTTATCACGRCTGACACCACGTTGAGCCCTGTGAGTGGAAGGGAGCAGTGTGACTTTGGTTTAAACATTACCTGGGACAGGCTTGGGRAGGAAGGGACATCCCTGCTTGTGCTTTAGTGCTTCTTCTACTGATAAAACCTCAATTACCCTTCAGGTTGTTTAAATTTCACTTCGTGCATCGACAGTAAAAATAATTAGGCAGAGAACATCTCATGTGGCTCCCTGTAGTGGGTTTTTTTTTCCCCTCCAAAATATCAGATCACTGCTAATTCCTTTGAATGATCTATTTGTCTCCTTTATTTTTTCAGCTACATGAAAGTAACTACGACGCTGGGAAAGCCCTGCAGCGCTTGGTGAAGAAACCTGTGCCAAAGCTGATTGAGAAGTGCTGGACTGAAGATGAAGTGGTAGGAAATGATTTATCTCCTCCAGCCTTGATGGTTCACCTTGCTGCTCTTGCTTTTTTATGTTAGTTTGGTTTTTGTTTGCTTTTTTCCTAAAGAGGTTATCTTTATGAGCAAGGAGAAGGGTGGGTGTGTAAATAAAAATGGACATGCATGGTAGATAAATGAAAATACAGGGGTGTGTAAATGGAAAAACCCCATCCAGTGAATGGCAGAATTGCTCGTGGAAAAGTGACAGGAGAAGAGTTTGGTCGATTTTATTTATTTTGGGGGGGGGTTTTGCCTTGAGCGGGTCAGTTTTTAAGCTGGTTAATTGGTGAGGCATTTAAAGAAGTAAAAATAAAAATGTCGTCTTGTTAAGCTACTAATAAAGCTGCATTGGTGTTAGAAARTAGAACTGATTAATGGAGGAAACCTTCGTGTTCTCTTGGTGGTTTTAATTATTCAGGCAGCGGCTGGAGAGGTTTTTTGAGCTGTAGGTTCTCTGCAAGATTTCAGGCAGTTGTTACATGACGTGTGCTCTGCTCTCTCCTCRTTTAAACCTTCCTGCAGGAGCTGGGGAGGGCTGGGCCAGCCCAGAGCCCAGTTTGGGGCTGGTTCCAGCCCCAACAAAGAACCTTTGTGGCTGCCTGGGGCCAGGGAGGGAGGGAAGGAGGGAGGATCCAGGGCAGGGGCAGAGCCTGGGACACCTCCCCTGGTCACTTGTGCCTTTTCCTTGTCCCAAAAGGAATTTTGTGACTGCTCCAGCAAACCCCTGGAGTGCTGTGCCCTGTGTCTGCTGGGTTTGGGTTGAGGTTGCTGCAGCCTGTGCTCTCTGCACACATCCAGGGGTGAATTGGGCCAGCACTTCTCTTTCTCTTCCCTCCCTG
This sequence comes from Mixornis gularis, assembly GCA_003546035.1. Classification (NCBI taxonomy): domain Eukaryota; kingdom Metazoa; phylum Chordata; class Aves; order Passeriformes; family Timaliidae; genus Mixornis; species Mixornis gularis. Next base: position 156,437 of record QVAJ01000241.1, on the reverse strand, counting down.
TGAAGCTTTTTTCCCCTCTCCTCATTTTTTTTTTTCCATCAGCTGCCCTGAGCTGTGAGTGCTGGAGCTGCTGCACTCAGGGCTTTTGATGATCCACCCATGTTAAATGAGAGAGAACTGAGCCTCACTGATGGAAAAAAAACAAAGTTTATTGAAAAGTGAAGCATTACTGCAGAAGTGCAGCCCTGTGAGCACAGAGTAATGATCACTGGCTCTATAAATCATTGTCAGCCCCAGCTCATTTTATCATATTTGTTCTTGTTCTGCTCCGTCCAAGTTTCCAGAAACATTTGGCAGCCCTCCAGCCTGGGCAGAGCCAAAGATCAAACTGTGTTCTTATTTATAGACAGCAAAGCTCCACCTGCACAGCCTCAGAGCCTCTTGGTCCCTGCAGCTGGGGGCCAGCTCCAGCCTCAAGCAGCTGGGCTGCTTTTTGGAGCTTTTTTGGAGCTTTTTTTGGAGCTTTTTGGAGCCTTGCAGGGGAAGTTTCCTTATTGCAGACCCTGGGAAAGTGAGGAGAACTCTGATGCACAAGGTGCCAAAGCTGCACAGGAATTCTGCAGTGAAATGTTGGTCAGGAAATATTCGGGTATCAAAGCCTGAGTGTGGCCAAGACAATGAAATTGTGGTGACAGAATTAACTCTGSGTGTCCCCTTCACTCAGGGTGGGAAGGGATGGAGCCTCCAGGGATGTGGGTGATAATCCCACAGAGTTCTGAGGGAAATGGAGAGCCAGGTCCAMCCCCTGGCCTTGCTTGGGCCAGACTTGTCATTAATCTCTTCTTGCTGCCCAGCAAGYGTGGCTTACTTAAATTGAAAGACTTAAATTTAAGTTTTGCAGTTGGAGAGAGAAGCAGATCCCAGACCTGATACAGAGCTTTGATCAGTTAACTTGAATAATAGTAGTAGTAGAAGTAGTAATAATAATAATAATAACAATAACAACAATAATAATAATAGTACCACCACATTTAAAACATTTTTTTTGTGGACTCTCAGCTTCCCAAAGACAAAAGCTTTGTTTTCCACTGGAACAGCYCTGCTGCCTGTGTCCAGACTGTGAGGTAGGAGCTGCTTGGCCGTGTCAGACCTGATTGAAACAAAGGATGGGAGCTGTGTTGTTTCTCCTGCTGCTGATGTGGTTGCAGATGTTCAGATGGAATTAAACAGAGGATAAAATTGGCCACTGATTGAGTTAGGTGAGGGCTGTGTAAATATGAGCACTGAGGTTTGTTGTCTCCCTYGTGCCTCTGAACCTGTGGCTGTTTTTGAAGCTTTTTTTGTCCCGGTATGTAAATGGAGAGGCACAGAGTGAGAGGCAGCCCTGCTCTGTGCCTGGGGGAGCAGAGCAGCCCCTCCTGCCCTGGTGTGTGCAGGGGCAGCTCCGAGCAGCTGTTTCCTGTTTGTGAAGGCTCCTTCCCCAGCCCACAACATCCATTTCCAGCAGAGATTTGACGGGCAGGGCTTGGTTTCCCTCGTAGTGCTCACAGATTCACTCGTGTGGGCAAGATGCAGCAATTGTCACATTTAATGCCTGSCTGAGGCCCGTTCTGAGCACACACAGCTCCTGCTGGGGGGCTGCAGGTTCCATGGAGAGCAGGATGGAGCGGGGGATCCTYTGGGGAGAAGCCAGGAGAGAAGTTGTCCTGGTTTAATACAACTCTGTGCCTCCTGCAGGTTGAAATCTCCACTCAAAGCCAGGCCAGGATGTCAGRGCAGGGAGTTGTGCTCTGCACCTCGTGGTCACCTCACAAAAAATGTCCCTTTCAGGCCTTGCCAGGTGTGGGGTTTTGGATGCAGGCAGTCAGAAATCCCCCTGGGGATGGGATGGTGCTGCTCTGTTCTTGTGCGCTTGGAGCTCCCTCAGAGCTGCTCTGGGAGTGCAGTTTGGGGCCGTGGGGGGAGTTTGGCAGTGCCTCTGTTTCCTCTGATCATGGGGCTGGGTCCTTTCCACAGATCCCAAATCTGGAGCCAGGCTCAGGGATTTCTCGAGCTGAGGTTAAACTGAGCATCCCCATTCCCTGCTGGGTTCCAGTGGGAACATCTCCCAGGACAAATTGTCCTCACAAAATTTCCACATGTCTTGGGACAGAATCTTCCCAGCAGAAATGGCTTTTATACCTCAGTGATGTTCAGAACAATTCTGAGCCTGCACTGGCTCCGGGTGCAGGAATGAGCTCCCATTTGGGATCAATAACCTGTCAAAGAGCTGTGATTTACACAGGGGACACAGTGATCATCTCTGGTTTTCTGTAAACCTTTTCTGAAAGGTCTTCTGTTCTGGAGTTCTTCATGTGCTGGGAATGTGGAAGGAGGGGAGCTGGTTCTGACTGCTCCTCACCCAACAGCCCCAGGTCCAGCTCACATTTTTATCTCCCCATTCACAATGTGCTTTTCTCTCTCTATCAAAAGTCCTGACGGAATCAATAGGGCTTGCAGGAGAGAGAAATCCGAATCAGAACTAAAGGAACCTCCAGTTTATTAGGTTTTTAATTAAACATGATGAACACATTCTAAATACCACAAAGGCCTGGGGCTGAGCTGCATCTAATCGAAACAGATTAAGTCACCCGTCCACACTCGGGTAGTTATTAATTCTGTTTATTTATGCATGCTTGCTACAGGCAGAGTTTGCTGCTGCTCTGCTGCAGTTTATTGCACAGGGATGCTCTCCTGCATGGGGCTGTGCTCCTCATTAGCATTCAGATGTTGATTATGAGGAGCTGGTGAGGCTTAATTGAAGCACCTTTGGAATTTGGGGCGGTGTCTTCCAAAGTTGAAGGAGATGTGGGTGAAGCAGAGCTGGAACATTCTTTACTGGGCAGTTCCTCCCTTTCCCTGTCTCCACTTTGTTCCATCCATGTGAAATCCTCTAAAGGAAGTTCCTTGGGAAGGTTCTTTCACGGTGTGCCTCTCTGTGCAGAGCTGTCAGTGCCACCCCCGCCATCCCTGATAACTGCCTTTTATCTTGAAATATTCTGCCTTTTAAATATTTTACACCGCCCTTGATGTCGAGTGGTTGAGGTAAACAACCTCCACTCAAACAACCTCCTCAATTTATGTGCAGGGGTGTAGTTAATCCTGCCTGGTGCTAAATCTTAATTGGCCGTGTACATCCATTTACAAGTTCATAAATCTTAAAATATCCACACCTGGCTTCGGCTTTAACAACTTTATCATAAAATACAAGTGGAGATCCTCGTGCCAGGAAGGACAAGATACAGCAGACTTCTTTCCTGATGTGTTTGCAAGTGTTTGTAATCCAGCCTGGCAGGTCAAGGAATTACTTATGCAAAACCCACAGACTTATTTGCTTGGCTTCTTTGCCTGGAATCATCCTCAAASGCCTCATCCTCCCTTTTTTTGGAGTGTGTGCTCATGAAAACATTGTTCTCCTCTGGAACCAGGGCTCTTGTGCTATGCTGGGAGACAGAGCTGCTTACTGGGGCAAAAATACCATGAATTTTATTTACTGTTTATGTGGCAGCTAGAGAAAATGGAATTCAGACCCAGATTGAAACAGAGCCTCTGGAATGGTCGAGTGGGAAAAAAAATCATAAAGGGGGATTGGAAAAGCTGAGCAGCATTGCAGGGCTGACTCCTGGAGTGGGCTTGGAAGGTGAAGACAGCASTGACTGCTCAGTTTCATTGTTCTACCCACAAAAAATAAATATTGCAGCTCCCCAGTGGAGTGACAGGCCCAGCAAATGAACATTTTCTCTGAATTTAGTGATCCAGCCACGCTTACCAGTGTGATAATCAGTAACAATTGAAACTTAGCTGAGCACTGAGGTAAAAATCCACCAAACTCAGATTGCTGTGGCCCTGTAGGACCTGTGTTTYAAGAATAAATAAGATTTTAGCTTAAGCACGTGTGGGAAGGTCTTGTCTGTGTCTTATTCTAAGAACTCAGAGTGGAAAAGAACCATCAGCCCTCGCAGTCAAAAGTGACCAGTGAAGGGTGAAATTATTCTGCTTGGGGGAAAAAGTTGTTATTTAAAGGTTGCATAAAATTATAGTTACTGAGTAGCTGGCAGGCTTACAAAATGCTGAGGTGCAGTACAGCTGGAAAAGACAAGGTTTATTACAGCTCAAAAAGGGGAATTTGGTTTAAACACAGGTTCCTAGATGAAAGATAACAATCTTTTGTTTGTGATTAACTTGCATCAGTCTTTGATCCAAGCCCTTGTTGAAAGGGATCAATACTGCACATACAGCACCGAGTTTATTGTCGAGTCCTTTTGGAAATAAGGCAGTGAATTAAAAATCAATTATACGTGCAGAAAAGTTTGTGTAGGGCAATCAATTCCGTCCTTTTAGTTTGCCAAAAGATTCCATTGTTTAACCAGCTGTGAAAAGGAATGAATTTTAAAAGCCTCCAGCAAATGAGGGAGCCCAAAAGGGCGGGGGGAGAGATTAAAAAAAAAAAAATTATTTCAGCATTTCATGTTCAGCACAGGCTCTTCAGGGATAAATCTGTAAATCCTGTCAGTGACCTTGGCTTCAGAGTGGGCGGTTTCACTGCTTTCCCTGATGTTGATCTTTGCCCAGCTGCCAGGGGAGTTGCTGTTTCCTTAACAATATCATTTTGGGGTTTGTTGGGCTGCCACGTGCTTCTTGAGCCGCCGTCTGTGGGTCAGTCTGGGGTCCGTGGGTCAGTCTGGGGTCCGTGGGTCAGTCTGGTGTCCGTGGGTCTGTCCCAGCCCGTGGGTCAGGTTGGTGTCTGTGGGTCAGTGTGGTGCCCATGGGTCAGT
>QVAJ01000241.1:139747-150356 GCA_003546035.1 Mixornis gularis | reverse complement strand
CTCGGGGATCCGGAATCTGGGTTAAATATAACCTGCTGCTGTATCCTGTTCTGCTCCAGAAGGAAACTGAGTCATGACATTCTGAAGAGCAGCTGGGGGGAGCAGGGTCATCACAACTGGGGATTTTCTGAGCTTAAAGCTCTTGGCCTGGCAGGAGAACGAGGGAGGGACTGGAACTCACCTCTGGTGGTTGTGGTGAAAGTGCAATTGGAATATGGCAATAAATAATGAAGGGCTTTGGTATTTTCTGGTTTCAGTGTGTGATAGAAATCTGCGGTTTCTTTCCAAGTGATTTTGGCTTAGTCCAGGTTGATGGAGCTAAAAGTGTCTCCTATTCAAATGTTTATGTTAGAATTACACTTCATGAAACTCACAGAGCCCCGGAATGGATTACTTGACATGGCAAATGTCTGTTTTATTTTGGAGGAGTTGTTTGCTGTCTAAATGGCAATTTGCTGTTCCTAACGAGGTTGTTTTACAAACACAAAAAAACGCAACCCCTAAAACAAAGCCAGTGCAGACAGATGACAGCATTGTCTGCAACTTGACAAGATGATATTTGATTTTTGAATTTTTTTTCCCTGGTAGTTTGGATCTCTGTGTGAGTCTTGACTTGGATTCTTTGTTTGAACACAGAGGCTGACAGCCCCAAACTTCCACTGGATTCTCTGTGTTCTGCCCAACAGCTTAGCTGGGAATTAYTCACTCTGGCCCAGTGGCCATTGCAGCAGCAAATGACAAAATGCTCTTCAAATGGGTGTAGTGACACAATTCCTATTGAAGAAATGTTGATTACTGTCACAATGTGGATGCTCTGTGTGCTTTAGTGCTCAGGGCTTATCTTCCTTGCACAACATAAGCAGTATGAATGCCAAAATACACCTCATTTGCAAGTGCTGTTTGCATGATAAATTTTATTTTTCTAATCTCCCCTATCAACAGAACCGATTTTTTTTTTTTAATCTTCCCGATGACATAAAAATGCATTTTAATGAAGCAAATTATCAAGCTTTGTCTCTTCCGTGTACGAGCGGGGCGGCCACATTCAATTAGGCTGAAAAATGATCATTTGTTCCATTACAGGCTGTAACAGAGCGAGTGCAGAGCCACGATCCATCACCAGTTGCTCAGCTTTATGTTACTTAAATCWCTTGCCATCCTGTCAGGGGCTCGGAATCCTCCACGGGAGCCATTATTTAATTTAAGTTTGTAAAGGTGTCACTTGTTTGATAATAGGCTGCTTCTCTAGTAGATGAATAGGGACTAAATATTCATCATTTTCTGCATCCATCCCAGATCCCTAATGAGTTACAAGGAGAGCAGAGCCAGTGGAGCTGATGATGATGATGATGGTGCCATGGAGGGAATTGGGCAGCAGTTGATCCGGGGGAAWCCCCACACCTTGCAGTGGGGAAAGGCAGAGGGTGGTGGGCACTGAAATCCCTGAGGCACAGGGAGGGATTGCTGGGGTGCTCTGGGCAGGGGTCAGAGCTGGATCCATCCTCCTGTGGGTCCCTTCCAGCTCRGGATGTTCCAGGATTGTGGGAATTCTGCAGGAGCTGCTGGAGAGGCTTGGGTTGGCTCCATGTTACTCCCAGAGCCAGTGTGATGGGTTTTGTGTGATCTGCAAGCAAACTCAGATTTGGGGGTGGAAATGCCCCCCCTGGAAGGAAGTTGGGGTCCATCCCTGGCTGCTGAGGAGCTTCTCCCTGAACCCAGCTGGAGGCAGAGCAGCTCCTGCAGTGCCTGTGCTGTGCCAGCCCCTCTCTGCACATGGGGGGCTGCCCTCTGCCTCCCCCCGTGTCCTGTGCTGCCCCTCAGGGCTGCTCCCTGCCCAGGGGGCTGCAGTTAAACCCTGCTGCTCCCTGCCCAGGGTTGTTTCTGTACTTTGTGCCTGGTGGTTGTGTTTTGTGCTGAAGGCTTTGTGGTTTTAGGGCCTCTGGGTATGTCCCCTGCTCCCCCCTCTGTGTGGGTTTCCCCATCCTTTTGTTCTTCCCTCGTCCCCCCAGCCCCCTCAGTGCATCCCTCAGATTTATATGGCTTTTAGGCTGCGTGGGGAGATTGATCAGCCAGGCCTTATGCATTTAGAGGAGCTGATAAACGACAGGGCAGCACATTCCCCTCCAGTGCTCCGGAATAACTTCAGCGCTCAAATCAAACATCCCATTTGCCACAAATTGGGCAAGGCAAAGAGGGCACCTCTGCTTTATTAGGGTGCATATTTCATTTATCTGTTATGGGGGARGTATTGTCCAGTCCTACGTGTCTGGGGAGGTAATTCCACAGTCTGAGCACCACCTCCCCCTGCCCCTGTCCCCTGATATCCACCTTCAAGGTTTCCTTTCCAGCCTTCACCTTTGTTACAGCTGCATTTCTGGTCCTTCGTTTTCAATCCTTTAATCATTTCCTCTTTTATTTGTGGTCCCCTTTTCACTCCTGGCCCCATTCTCCTCCTCACTGAGGATGTGTCCCTCAGCCTGGAATTTGATTTTGTCATCACCAGTATTTCTTCCACCCAGATTTGCATGCTCAGGTGTTCTCTTCACTCCACTGCAGCCAGTGGCAGACTGAACTCCGAGAGGAATTTAGGGAGTTTCCAGAGGTTGCGTGGTGTTGTTTTGGCAAGGGTCAAAACCTGGAATTTGGATCTGAGTGCCTGAATTCCTCCCTGGGCATGGCTGCAGTCCCAGCCCCTCTGTTAATGATTTACCTGGGAAGGCACCTACAGAAATACCTGCCTCTCCAGAGGGATCGTTTCTATTTTGTCTCGTTATTCTTGGATTTGTTCATTGCTCCAAAGTCTGGGCTCTCTTGAAGTGTTTTTATTTGTTTCCTTCTGCCATTTGCATAAAAATCCCTGTTTGATGGCAGAAACCGTCTCCAGAATAATTGACAATAATGGTTGAAATCCCAATGGAACAACATTTCTGTAGTAGGGAAATTCCACTGGAAATGCTGTGTTTGAGCCTCGAAGGATCCCACAAGATATTTCAGGTAGTCCTTGAAAAGGAGCATGTCCAGCTCTTTCTTTTTACTTCTTGTTCTTTGGTTTTGATGTACAAGAAAGCTTTTTGTATATTAGCATTTTAACAGCAGTTTAAAATAACAGCCAGAAATGAATCTCTTTGTGTACAGAAAAGGCAATCTGAAGTGTAATCAAAAGCTTTCTGTTGTCTCTTGTCAGCAGCACATTGTTTTGCTTTTCTGGGTCACAAATGTGTCAGACCTTTGTTCCATTTAACTCTTAAAAGGCACCTTTAAAAAAAATCATTTATGTAGAAAACACACTCAAATCATTTTGGTTTTGTTTGCAGCAGYGAGAAACTGCCGATTGCAGGAGACAGAGTGTTGGATAAACAGAAAGCTCTTTTTTGTCAGCCAGGGCAGGCCCAGGACTTGTTGCTCCCTTTGGAAGACCCTCCTGCCCTCACCCCTGTGTGCAGTGCCACAGCTTTGGGGAGGGAATAGCTCCTCTTGCCACTCCTCTTTTAGGGTGGAAGAGGAAATTGCAGACTGAGCAGCCTTCCAACGAGAGGGGCCATCCCTGCCTGCCCCTTCATCCCCCTGCCGAAATGTGGGGCCATCAGTGATGGTGGCACGGCTGAAAATGCCTGGAATAATCCAGGAATTGTTCTGAGGGTCCAGGCTGTTTATCCAGCACCCCTTCCAGAGCTGCACGAGAGGAAAGTCRGGTTTCCTCTTCTCCTGCTGCTGCTTCAATGCCCGGGCAGGGTTTGATCCCACATCAGCTGCTCTGGGGGCTGGGCTGGCCTCGGGTGTGTCTGATTGGGTCTCCTTTAGGGGATCACATTGCTGCTGCCACACTCTGGGATGGCTGCGTGATCTGTGGGATCACTGTGGGATGGCTGGGTGATCTGTGGGATGGCTGGGTGATCTGTGGGATCATTCTGGGATGGCTGGGTGATCTGTGGGATGGCTGGGTGATCTGTGGGATCACTGTGGGATGGCTGGGTGATCTGTGGGATCACTGTGGGATGGCTGGGTGATCTGTGGGATCACTGTGGGATGGCTGGGTGATCTGTGGGATCACTGTGGGATGGCTGGGTGATCTGTGGGATCACTCTGGGATGGCTGGGTGATCTGTGGGATGGCTGGGTGATCTTTGGGATCACTGTGGGATCACTGGGTGTTCTGTGGGATCTCTGTGGGATCTCTGCCTCCCCACAGCTCAGCAGCAGTCAGGAATGCAGCAGGGACCTTGTGTTCCTCCCCGAAGCCTTTGGAGTTGGGTTTCAGCGTGGTCCCCGAGCAGGGGCGGGGAGGCACAGGGAGCAGGGCAGGCTGTTGGTGGCCKTCTGTCAGCAGCTCCCAGACATCCATCTGTCCATCCCTGCATCCCTCCCCGCATCCATCCCTGCTTCCCTCCCGCACAGGTTGCCTGGCAACCCCGGCCACATCCTCCTGGAGCAGGTCGGGGATGATTTATCAGCGGGGCCGGGCAGGGACCCCGGAGCTTTTAACGGGARCTGCCTGGAACTGAGGGCTTGGGAGCATTTGATCCACGATGTGCAGTGACAGCACCCAGAGCCAATAATCAGGGTGCAATTAGAGCAAACAGAAAGGTTCTTCGTTCTGACAGAATTGATTTTTTATTATTATTATTTTTTWTTTTTTTGCTCTTTGGTTTTTCCCATCGGGACTCCCCCACAGACACAGGTGAGGTGCAGAWTGGGAATCAAAGCTTTGCCTGGTGCTTCGGGTGAACCTGTAATCTTTCTCTTCATAAAAATAGCTCTGGTAAAAATCCTGATGGGAAAACACAGCTGGGGTCAGCACAAAAGGTTACAGCAACACCCTGACAGCTCCAGGCCCGGGGTGAAGGAAGAGCTGAATTCTCCTGCAGCCCTGGAAATGTCTGAGAGCTGTTGTGTCACCTTCAATATCATGTTGCCTTTCATGCAGACTCTTGCATTGATCCCYGGCATCAAACAGAGGAGGGGAAGAGGAGTTTGGTGGGCTGGCATTAGGTAGTGGTGCATGCTGTGGTCACAAGGAGATCTCTCACCCCCTTGGAACATCACCTTCAGTAAAGTAAAAGGGGGGAAACTGGGGCAGCCTTTGGGGTGAGCACCTCAGTTCAGCTCCTTCTGCTGGCTGGAGCCCTTTTCCCAGCCTAGCTGTGAAGAGGGATGGGCAATCCGTGCAAAGCATGTTGACAGGAGCATTTGTGTGTGTCTGAGGAGGCAAAGAGGAGAAAAAGGATGATGAATCCACTCTGACCTCCTGAATGGCAATATAAATACTTTATTGAAAATTCTAAATAAATGTGTTTGTAACCAGTAATCCTGCTCTGCATGCAATCTCATTTAGCCAACTGGGTATGCAAATGCGCTATTAATGTGTTTGCATCCAGTATAAATACACAAATCTAATCTGTTTATATATGTCATTTACACACAGCTGTGCTCACGCTCACTTTAATACCAATATTTCCAGCCAGCCAGAGGTACCATGGGAGCTCCATTGTTCCCAACAAAAGCGGCTCCATGGAAGGGGGGTCATTATCATCCAGGATCTTCTGGCATTCCCTCGGGGGAGGCTGGTAATGACTCTGTCTGTGGCTGCCCTGGGTACTCGGAGCTCAGGCTGGGAGGTGCAAAGCTTTGGGCTCAATCCCCCACACTTGGGGCAGCCTCTCCCTTTTCAGTGTMATTTTTCAGGAAGACAAAGCCACGCGGTTGGGAGGGAGAGAGCAAATGGTTGGGCACCTTGAAGGCTTTCAGCTGATGTATCCCTTGTCAGTTTGTTTAGAGAGGACACTTGATCTCAGGGGGGCAGATGGCCTGGGGAGTGTAAGGTCTGTGCCTGACCAGGGCTGCACTCTGCCCAGGGGCTTTGAATTTCCAGTGGCAACATCCATGCCTTGTGACACAGAGTGGTATCTGATGAATGCCACCAAGATATTTTGGGTTTCCCTGTCTTTGAGTGAGAGAACTGAGTGAAAACATGATTTTATTTTCGAGTATCTCTAAATGTGCTGCACACTGAACAGAAGTTTTGCAGCTTGTGAAGATCAAGAAGATACTTTCATGTATTTAGTGTTTATCTGCTGTTAACAATGAAAACTCTATAAATTTTCCTACCATATTTATTATAAAACTTTAACAYGCATATTAAATATGGAAGGTGGTGACAACTTCCATTGGCATCTGCCTAGAAAACCTCTGGCCTTTCCAGACATGCACTAAATCTACTGCTTTCATAATAGCAAAATCTCCCTTTTTCTTTGCTTAGAATTAAGGAAAAGGTTGAGAGAAGAACTTGCTGTTCTTGGACATAGGCTAAAGAGGTGATTTGATTTGATTTTTTTATTAGAAAGATTGAGAAATAAACCCCTTATTTCCTGGATTTAGAAAGACCAGAAGAGGCCCTGTGTGTTTGTAAAGGTTTTGCATTACACAGTGCTCTTCACTCATTAACCAGGTGGAAATCATAGGGAGGGAATGAAACAGCACATGGAATTTCTTAGAGAAAATGCATCAGATCTGAACTCGATTGCAGCACCACCTCGGAAGAGACACGTTGGTAGCAGTGATGAATTTGCAGGTTCATCAGAGCTGTGCTGCCTTTCCAGAGGTTTCACTTGGAAACCTCCAGCTGGAGATGGATTAAACAGCTCGGGTGTCGTTTTTGCAGCGGATGCTCTGTCTGCACGCTCTCAGCACCAGCTTTATTTGGGGTTTTTGGGGCAGAGAAGCACAGGGGGAGCTGAGCTCCCAGTGACACCCAGGGCTTGCAGCAGTCGCTGCTGCCAGGCTGTAATCTGGGGATGATGGAAACCCTGACGCACGAGCTGAGCACTGGCACTGCCAGCCCCGTGACAAACGTGCCAGCTGAGCTCTGTCAGGCACGGCAGAATGGCTTTGTGTATCTTGTCAGGAGATTTGTTCCCCGGGATAAAATATGGGACCTGCAAGTAACACACAGGCAAACATTAACGTTGCTTGTTCCTTGTTCTSCCCGGGTTATTTATAGCTCCCTGTGTACACGCAGGATGCTGCAGCATCTAATGCATTTCATCAAATTATCAAATGGTATTAGGAGGCCTCGTGCTGGGGCTGGTCAATAGCCATGGAAACCACTCCATAAAACAGAACCCTGTCTGTCAGCACCGGCCGCCCCACAAGCCCTGGGATTTCCTAAAGCTGCTTCACAGCACTCATTACCCACAGCACTTWTTTTTTTTTTTTTTAATTGTGGCACAGTTTGTCTTCGGCGAGCGGCACAAACAATAATGCTGACAGGATCCTGTCATAAGCAATCTTTTAAAGTTAAACAGAAGCRGTGAAATTGAAACGTTTGTCCTAAAAATCCAAATTACGTACAAAAAAATGAAACCATCGTGCTCCGGAGCCACTTGCACTTCTTACCCAGATTTATCCATAGGTCTGAGCCTCGTTGTTCCCCCAGCCCTGTGGCTATTTTAGCTTGGCAGCTGTCGCTCTCAGAGGCCTCCTGTGAGCAGTGCAGCATCTCCTGCAGCACGGACACACGGGCCTGGAGTTTGGTGCATGTCATTTGTGCAGGGGAGAGCAAATTCAATCAGTGCCAGGCAGTCTGCTTTGTGAGACACTGGGGAGCAACAGGTCACCTCTGATTTGGTGTGCAACTATTTTGTTCTGTTACATTTTGAAGCCATTTCGAGGTCTCTGTTGGGCTTGGCTTGGAGAAAAGAAGTAGCTGTTCTTGCTGCAGGGAAATGGGGCATGGTGCCTGAATTAATGGAAGACTAGGAWAGGAAGGGGAATCTGAAAGTGGTTTTAAAAAAAGTATTGTTAAGCTTTAGAATTTCTGAGTTTCTGAAATTATTTTTGGTGTGTTTTGTTGTTATTTGTGTATTAAGGAGTCTCTGTCTTGCCTTTCCAAGAGGCACAAAGCTCCTYTAGAGTTGGGTATCTCACAGTGCCTCAATGGCCCAGGGGTAGTTCTGTACAACATCAATAAAAGGGGGTAACATCAATAAAAGGTGACAGCAGYATTGGCCAGAAGGATTGACTTCATTCCTCCTTGGAAATTTGGAACAGCATTCCAAGATCCCTCTAATTCTGTTATTCAGATGGGCTCTGTGCTAGGCTTCGGTTTGCAGTAGGGACTTCTGCCATCCCACGGGGTCAAGGGAAAACAGTTTGTCATGGGTTTTATTAATAGAGTTGAATCACAACACAAACCAAATATAACATAATTTGGTTTAAAGGGATCTTAAAAAATAAATTAAACGGTTCCCTAAGAATTCAAGTGCACCATAGTAAGTCTTGGGCAAAATAAGGACTAGGATTTGGGTGTTCTCCTTTTATGCCATGGACCAGATTGAGCTCTCCTGTTTCCCTGGGCTGTTCCAGCTCTGGTTTCTCCTTATTCCCTACGGCTTTTTTGGTCACCTTTTGCTGTGTGTGCTGTGAAGTGATGCTGCAGAGGCACCGTCCCTCTGAGCCAGCCCAGGAGGCAGCGATGGCAGAGCAGGGACAGAGCATCCTGCAGTTCCCTTTGCAATGCCTGCCGTTGGAGGTTTCCCCATTTAGCTGCTTTCCATCCTTTGTGAATTCCTGCGGGGGGGAATTGCACTGCTCTTTGGGATGTTGGGAGCGGTGTTGAGGTGTGTTTGTCATTGCTGCTGCCACCTTCTCTTGCCCAGAGCACCAGCCAGGTTTGTGGTGCCAGGGGAGTGATCCACCCACCGCAGCATAATGAGAATTCCTTGGGAAAATTCACCTGGTAAAAATGAGTATATGAGCACATTAGGGACCAGCTGTACTCTGTGGGCACTCAATATCCTGCTCTGCAGGTACTTGTGTGACTTCTGCCTCTGTCTGGGGAGTGGTACCTTGCTCTCAATAAAACTTTCTGTGTTTGGGAGCTCAGGCACCCCTTTAAACGCTTAAATCCCCGGTGCTGCGTTGGCTGATTTGGAAGGAGCAGGTGGGTACGAGTAAATCACACACTGGAAGGGACTGTAATCTCCAAGCCTTTACAAGCCGTGGTTAATTCTCGTCTCCGTGCCCCCGGGCACGTTCTTGGYGAACTCTGCAGTCTTGCTGGTTCTGAGGGTCAGGGTTAGGTGAGGATAGATCCCTGTGGGAGCAAACCTGCAGGATCCCGAGCAGGAGGTTCCAGAGAGGCTCTTCCCTCGCACCCAGGGTTGTGGTGGCAGCTGCTGAGATGCCGAGAGCGCCGTTTGAGCAGCAAATTTACCTTTTTGGGAGTCCTCATGCCCTTCCCAACGTGGAGAGCCTCTGATCGCTGCCCACCTCCTTCCAGCAGATGTTTGCAAAAAGATGCGATCCAAATATGTGAAGCCAGCTTGAGGCTCGTTTCTCTTTAGGAAATTATAAAATCTCATCTCCTTCCCATCCCTGGAATAGTAGGGCCCACGTACTCAGCATCCATCATCTTTTTTTGCAGACAGAATTTGTTATTTACTTGTTGTTTATGCCTGTGCACAGTGTTTATAGGAAAGGAAAAGGCCTTGGGTTTTTTGGGGTTTTTTTTTTGCTTGTTTCTTTTTAGGAAATTAGGAATTCTCATTTCCCTCCTTTCCCTGGAATAGTAGGGCCCACATACTCAACATCCCCTATCTGTTTTGCAAGGCAGAAATWTATTTGCTCGTTGTTTATACCTGTGTATGGGTGTCGATAGGAAAGGAAAAAACCCTTTTTACTCTGTTGTTAATAGGAAAGGAAGAAATCCTTCTCCAGAACATCCCTTCCAGAGAGAGAGAGGCATTTTGTTTACCCTTAAACCTCACGTGCTGGTGCGCGGTGGGGATGTGTCGGGGGGGCCATGAGGGGGTCGCGGCCAGGGGCTGAGGGTACCGAGAGAAGGGGCCGGGGAGAGGAYGAGGACGAGCAGGAGAGAAGGGAGAGGACGAGCAGGAAAGAAGGGAAAGGACGAGCCGGAGAGAGAAGGGACAGAACGAGAGGACGAGCAGCAAAGARGAGGGAGCGGTGCCGGCGGCCGGGGGCTGCTGGGCTCTGGCAGCTGCTGAGGGGCAGCGCCCGGGGCCGGGCCGGGCGGCGGTGCCGGGGCTGCCGGGGGCGGYGTCGGGGCCGAGCCCGGCGGGCGGAGGAGGCGGCGGCGGTGCCGGGGCCGGGCCCGGGCCCGCGGCTGAGGGGGGCCGGCGATCCAGGCCGCCTTTTGCGGCGCGCCCCGCGGAGCCGCCCGCCCAGCCCCGCCGCCATCACACGCTGGGCGCCGCCGCCTCCGCCCGGGCCCTGCGCGGCTGCTCCGGGGCTCGGCTCCGCTCGGCCCCGCTCCCTGCCCGGCCCCGGCCCCGCTGCGAGCCCCGCCGAGGAACGCGGGGGCTGCGAGCCTTTAACCCCTGCGGCACCTGCCCGGCGCCCCGAGCCCGGCGCTGCGCATTGCCCGGCCCCGAGCATTGCCCGGCCCCGAGCGGCGCCGGCTGTGGCASCCACTTCTCGGCGGAGCTGCGAACGCTGCCAGTCGGACCGTGTGTGCGAGGGGATTGCGGTTGGGATTTTTCGGTGTGTTTCCTAAGCCCTTTTCTCCCCGTTCGGAGCCGTGTTAGATGCGTTCGCTTCCCCGGCAGAGCTCGGGCTGCCGGCGCCGCTCGGCTCCGCTGCCGATTCACAGC
>QVAJ01000241.1:110412-139561 GCA_003546035.1 Mixornis gularis | reverse complement strand
TTCTCCTGCTGCTGACACGATGTTTTTGTTATCTTTTATCACAGAAACGGTTTATTAAGGGGTTGAGACAGTACGGCAAGAACTTCTTCAGAATCCGAAAGGAGTTGCTTCCCAATAAGGAGACGGTAAGTACATTTGGACTTTATGTAATTYGCTTTTCCTCTCGCTGCTTCGCTGTTTGATCTTGCGAAACTCTTCCCTTTTTACCCCGAATTCTCCTCAGATAAACGGAAGAGAAATCCAGAGCCAGCCGAGGCAGCTGCTGATTTTCAGTGCAGTTTTTAGGTCTTGGGGTACGAAAGATGTTACATAAAATAATCATCATGGCTGGACGGAGCCACTGAGCCTGGGTGAAGTGTATTTATGGAGACCGAATCTAATTTTAAATCCTGACATTATGACGGGATAATACATTTTGTGTCACCCGGTGGGGCTCGAGTGGCATCGGGTAATTAAAGAAAACCTAAACCAAAACAGCGTCTGATGGGATCGGGCAGCCCCAGCCTGTGACCCGCTCGGAGCCGGGCTCTGCTTAACTCTTCCCCTTCCCCAGAACTCCTGTCTGGGGATGGATCCGTGATCTCTGAACTTCTCGGGGTTATGTAACCCTGTCATTCCGCCCAAAATCCCGGCAGGGCTCCGGGGACTCCTGCACAGGGGACAGGGTTTGGGACACCTTGGGAACCCGGTCACTTCTCCATTTGTCCTAAAAGAGCCTCGGTTCCTGTCCTGCAGGTGTCCTTTAACTGCCTTTGGGAAAGTGGTTTCGTTTTTGTTCTGGATTTGGAAGGGAGATATCTCCATGAAAATGGAGTTGGATTATTTCCTAGCACTGTATTATGTGGAAGACACTGATTTAAAGCATCACAGAGTGTTTAGACTTTTGTAGGTGTGGAGTCTGGATGAAGAGCRTTGCTGTAATAATATTTAAAAACCTCTCAGTTTCCGTAGGATGATTCCATTCTCCTCCCGGAGGTTCTTGCGAGACAGTGCTGTGAGAACACAAATCTTTGGGTGGTAAATAGTAACACTGTGTGAGTTAAAAAGGAAGGGGAGGATGAGACAATTACGAGTTCGCTCATTCTGGTGGGAAAGGAAATYCAAATTACTGCTCAAGTGTTGGTGGACTGGAGGATTCTGTTGGATTTTGAGGCGTGGAGGCCCAGTGCTGGAAAGGTGACAGCTGGGAAGGAGTGCTGGAATAACATGGATCTTATCAGCTCCTGACAAACCCGGCACATATCATGCCTTTCCTCTTTTCTCCAGAATACCTCCCGGAATGGGGTTAGAACAAATCAGTGTTTGCTTTTAGAAATGAATTCTGCCCATGGCAAAGTTGCTGAGGGGCAAAAGTCCTCTTCTGAGTTTGAATTACGGCAGCTCTGAAGTATATTGTGTTTTTATAAATTGAAATTTATATTTTAAATGTGAAATGGGGAGGGAGGGTTTGTGATGGAGAAAAACATTTTGCAGGGGGAAGGGGAAAATAAAACCACCTGAAAAATGGAGAGTTAGGGGCAGGTGCCTGCCCCTGTTTGTGCTGCTTAACTTCTTACATTGGAGCTTGGGCATTGAGCTTRGGGTTTTTGTAAAAGTTTTGCAAGTGGTGTTAAACCTCTCACAAGGTCTCTTTTCTCAAGTGTTATATATATTTTTGTTTCATTAGGTCTAATTTTTTACTACAGAGAAGACTAAATATTAAGTCTGAGCTGTGGGAAGGATCATGTTGATGGGTTTGGGCTCAGGGGTTTTTTTTAGCCCCTGTGGTAACTGATCTACAAATAACCTTTGACCTACAAGGGGTTGTTTATAATCTCCGCTTCCTATTTTTGCCCACAGGCCTCACTTCTGCTTTCTTTAATTCCCAATCTTTTTCAGCCCAAATTTACAGCTGTTTTGCTATAGGAGGACATTGGCGGATAAAGGCTGCAGTAAATATTTGACTGCCCACTTCTGCTTCTGTTCCTTAAAGTGGAACAATGAGTAATGTAAATGACAAGGCTGTGGGATTAATTTGTCTGCATTTTTTCATCACCAGAATAATTTCAGCTACTTTGCCTGCCATTTTTCTGTTGCTGTTTGAARTCACCTTGTAGCAGTTCCAGAAACACCAGAAAAAGGCTTTATTCTCCTGTCCAGCCTCCATATTAATATCAGTGAAACTCCAAAAAGTTGTTATATGGACACTGAAGCAACTTCCAGCTACTTAAAGATGTGTCGGGGCATTCTTGGAGTAACTTGCTCTAATGGCTCTTGGACATCTGATTTMTTAAGAGTTTTCCTTCCTGGTCACTGAAGGTTGTGGGGAGGGGACCCAGGGGGTTTTGCCTCGGCAAACCCCACTAAAAGTTACATCTCCTTATTAYCATGATTTTTGTAAAATGTGCCCTTTCCTAGACCTTTCACTGGGGGAAAATTCTCCTGAATGTCACTCTAAACCCTATGGCTGGAACATGGAAACAGTGGGAAGAAAAGCCCTGCAACAGAAATACAGAATTCTTGTAGGGACCAGGCCTGTTTTATGTTAAATCAAGCTGAGGCTGCTGTGCAGAAAGTCAGGATATAGAGGTGAACATGACATTGTGTTTCTTTTTTACTTTGGGAAGGTGTAAAGTGGCCATGAGAATTAGGCCATCCTGTACTGAGCCTTCACAAGTGTGTTAAGGAATGTCCTATTTGAGTTGTGCCTTGGCTTTTTTCCCCCCTCCATAGTTAGCATGCAATATCTTTGGAGAAAACCCTGTATTTATCCGTGTGCATTTTAACTAGTTTAACATCGTTTTTCAGCAGTTTTTAAATTATTTCTTCTGAAGGAGTAGTCCTCRAGAAAAAAGCTTTATGAAACAGAATGTTTATTCCATATCAAAGGTGTGTTTGGGTCTTCACCCCGCTGGTTTATTTCGAATTTCCAGTTTATTTCCATGTTTGTGTCCAGGAGGGGTTCCCGTGGGAGTAAATAACTGCAATGGATCAAGGCAGGTGCTGCTTTAATGTTGGATCAGTGTTAACCTGCTCATGCTCGGGAGGAGAAGCGTAGMTGAGCCATGAGATTTTTAAATGAAACTTCTGAAACTTCCTTGGGTTTGCACTGAACTGTCTGAAATGCACCTTTTCCTCTCTTTCCATGTGGCTTTCTTCCTTTTATCTTCCCCGGGGTGGTTTCCCCTGGGTTGCAGCTGCCCTGCTCTCCTTTGGTTCCTGCTTAGCAGYACTTCTGATTCTGATTCTTCATGGGAAGAAATAAATTGTGGAGGCTTTTCGGTGGCATGAACAGTTTTCAATAATTACTTTCATTTAAATTCCCATGTTGTGAGAATGAAAGGTGCACAGCTGGCAACAGTTTTCTTAACTATCTGGTTTGGCTTTAAATGTGGTTTTATTCCCTTCCCATCCACCCATTTTGGGATAATTTGCTAAAACTTCGTGATAATGCAGGATTTTTCCGAGTATTTAACATTCTGCTCTGAATTCTTTAGATGATTACACTGAGCTACTTGAATTTGAGAGTTTTAGAAGCACCAGCATTGTGATAGGCCTGAGATAAAGGTACTTAAATGCCTCCAAGGTTGGGGATTGCCTTTCTGTGCTCATGGAAACAGCTTTAACTCCGTGTTGGCTTGGTGCAGGAGGTAAACAGAGACAGGGAATGGTGCAGGGCAGTGCCTCCATCAGAGCAGGAGGGTGCCAGGTCCTGGTGTCACCTTGCTGGCATCCAGAGCTGGCTGCTGCTCCTCAGCCTGTCCTTGTGCTGCTCTCAGAGACGCTGCTGGGAGCCTCAGGCTGCACTTGCAGTTTGTTTGGGCTGTCCAAGGCCACAGTCCCAGCAGGAACACAGTTGTTTCCCAGTGGCTGGGCTTCCTGCAGCCTGCTTTATTTCAGATTTCCAGTTTATTTCCATGTTGTCTGGGCAGTGGAGCTCCAGCCTCGWGCCCCCAGAAATGGGGATGTGTGTGACTGTCCCTTTCCCAGGTTCAGGGGTGATGTCCTGTTATCCTGCCACACTGTCACCATGGCCTTTGCTGCAGCTGAAATGAGATTTTTKGAGCCACCTTGTCTCTCTTGAGGATGGGCCTGAGCACTTTGGGTCCTTCTGAGGGCTGGGTGAGAGCTCTGGGGGATGTTCTGGGGCCCCCCAAGGGCTCCTCTGTTCCCCAGGGACAGTTCTGGCCCAGGGCTGGGCACGGTCCCTGTGTCCCCTCTCCTCCTCCTGGCAGCCTCACTCCTCAGCAGCCCTGCAGGAAGCCCAGGAGGAGRACAGAGGATCTTTGTGCAGACTCTGGGCTAATTTTGGGTTGGATTTCCCTGTTGAGCACATAGGTATCTTGTGGGGTGTGTGATTGTTGGTTTGGCTGCTGAGCAAGGGATGACAGAGTGCAATCGAAAGATCTTGCCTCTGGGTGGATGCTCCTTTATTTAGCTCTAAAGCACAGTGTAAACAGGAGTTATGAATATTGGCTGTTTCCTGACATTGAACTACCTGCAGTGTGCTGTATTTATGCACATAAGAAGTAAATATGCATCATTTCTTTAGGAAAAATGGTCTCTCTTCTGATAGTAAAATCTTCCTCTTCAAATTAAATGCTGCTGGGACTTASCTCAGAGGCTAAATAAGCTGTGCTCTGTTAATGTTAGGAGGCAAAACGAGTGCAGCGTGAGCTTTCAGCATAAACTTCTGTTTAATTTTAGATTGGGGTTTAGATAAACAATTTTATTCTTGCCTCATTAATGCTTAATCTTGTGTTACATAATACACAATATTGGCTTCCTGAGCAGCTCTTAAATAYAGTGCAAATGTGTAGCAGCTGAAAGGTCAGTGCAGTTACCATATGTGCAGGCYGGCAAGGTGGCTGTCCCCTCTGAGGACACACAGAGCCCTCCTCATGTCACTGCTGGTGGCAGCCAGCAGCCCCAGGAATATTTGTGCAAGACTCTCCCGAGCAGCTGAAAGGTAGAGCTTCTCCCTCGACACAATTGTTCACACAGCAGAGCGCCTYTGATCAAAGGAGGGGGATAATTAGATGAATATCTCTTGGTCTGTTGGTATAAAGTGATTACTTAGCCCTACATTGGCTTTTTTAATATTTGCATTTAGTGGTGAGCCTTGTTTGGAGCAGGAGCTGCGTTGTGGCTGTGGCGTGGGCTTTATCCCCGCTCTGCTCTCCCCAAGGAAATCTGCTTTATTTGAGGCCGTATTCCCCTAATGATGGAATATTCATACAGTGCACTCAGGCCGTATGATTTCCTGCCTTGTCTTTGCTGCGGGAGCGTTCAGAGAGGGACGAGCTGTGGARGCCTTTTCTGTTTGAAAGCTGAACCTTTTTCTTTAATAACTTGTTCTAGCCTGGCTGCAGTCAGAGCTGAAATTTTCCATTAGAGTTTGAAGCGACTGCCAACATAAACAGCCACTGCTTCTTTTCATTTCATCCTGCTCGCTGCTGCTGCTGCCTCCAGAGCGTGGCCATTGCAGGCACGGGGCTTTGCTCTTCTTCACACGGGGGCTTGTGGGCTTCACATTTCCCAAATGATTTCAAATGACAGGCTGAGACTTTTTTTCTCTGGACACAGCAAATATCCTACTGGGCTTCAGTCCAGTCAGAAAAAGGGGCAGAGGCAGCAGTTGCTTTTCCTGTGTAAGTGAAACCACCGAATCATTTGCATAACAAACTCTTCTGGAAGGGAAGGTGCTGCCCTTTTCTTTTTTTGTTGTTGTTTTTTTCCTGTTTTTGTGAGCGTGGCTGTCTCAGCTGAGGGAGGAAGAGCACTGCAATTCATGTTTGACTCAARGTGGGGCAGGGTGCTGAGGCAGCTCCGTGCTGCTCACCAGGASCAGGGGAGGGAAAGCCAAGGAATGTAATGAAATGCTGAGCTCAGATGGAGATATTCCTGAATTTAAGTGGCTCTGAGCTGAAGGCTGTTTGCAGAGCGATGTTCGGTGTGTGTGTTCACTGTGATCTGGTTTGCTTTTGAAAGTTTAACTGTTAAACCTATTGCAAATGTCATAACTTTACTGGATCATAAACCAGGAGGTTTGGAAAGGTCTTTAAAGAGACATAAAGGTTTAACTCACACACACCATGGTGTCTTTGTTCATCTCTGGAAGGGGTTCCAGGTGTTCAGGTGAGCCACAGCCCCGTGGTTCATGCGTGTGTGTTCCTTTAGATCCAGTGCTCTAAAGGAATTCCCTGTGAATTCCCATCTCCTGGAGGTGCATCTTGCTGCCTCTGAACAGCCCTTTCACCTGTGCCACGTGTGTGCCCCTTGATTAATGATTGATTAATGACTGGCTCCAGCTTCCAAAGACCAAAATASCCTTTCCCAAACCTGCCTGTCTCAATTCCAGCTGAAGCAAGCAAAACCAAAGGAAGAAAGCACCTAAAATGTGCTTTGTTTKTATTGTTTTTGTTTTAAATCTCTTAAGCGTTCTCTTAAGAGAATAAGAGGATTAATTTTCAGTTGTATCGTTTTACTTTTGTGTTCCAAAGGTAATTTACGGCGTCATCAGCTCAAAAACTGAGCTGCTTATTTGACTTTCTTCCTAAGAAACCCTCAGAGATGGAGAGCATAAAAGCAGAAGGTGTGTTCACTGTGCCAGCTGGACTCTAGAATTGACTTCAGCATGGGCAATAAATCAGCTCTGCACTCCAGTGGCTTTTTTTWATTATTATTTTACATTACAAGATTGGATCTCATTGTTTATTTTTCTCTGAAGGTTTAGAGGTAGGTAGGAGTAAAATATTGTTGCAAGTAAAAGAGGGCCATTAGGCAATTGCATTGAGTTCTGTCAGGGAGCCAGAAAGGACAATTTCTGCTTTGTAGGGAAAAGTCTGTAGTCAAAGATACAAGCCAAGATTATTTGGGTAATTGATACAGTATTGTCTGAGCCTTCCTCAGCAACTGAAGAGAACACAATGCTGCTCCTCAGAGTTCTGTTCCACTGCATTTTCCTCACTTTCTGTTTATAATTCACCATCCTAAGGAATTCTGGTTTGTTTATTTTCCTATTGTGAATTCTCTTTCRCATCTGTGCTGAAGGGTATGTGTGACTCCGGTTAAAATGCTTTTTGTTCATCAACAGCTGTATATTTATTCTGTATTTTCATTCCCTGTGAGAAAAACCAGCAGCTTTTCTTCTTCCCTGGCAGTTGTCAGATTGTATCAAATACTCAGACATCAACCCTGAGGTCCTGTGAATTGCAGGTACATGCAATAGGTGTCTGGTAAAGGATTTGTGCAGTTTATTTTCATGGTYGAGTGTCCCAGCCTGGCAAGACTCTTCTCCACGGCTGCCATGCGTCAAACCCTTCCTGGTGTTTGTTCCTCATCCAGTCASTGACTGAAGATGTGCCTTAAAACCTGAAAATGGCTTTCAGAAAGGCAAAAATAAACCAGGCACATGAGCAGCAGTGCTGTTTGTGGGACATCCTGTCCCAGAACGGTGCTGTTGTTCTAAAATCTGGSTAACTCCTGGAAGAAATGAATCTGTATAATCCTGCCTGGGGACTGACTTTTGAAATGGCTTAGGAGARAAATCCACTCCAGGTAATCCTCAGCGTGCTGCTCACCGTGTGTATTTACAGAGTGTGAGACAGAGATTACAGTTTCAAGAGCTACTGCAGCMGTTTGCTTTGAATTTTCGAGTTCAGGGGTAAATAAATACAAACAGCTTGGACTTGTGAGCCATGCTCCAGGGGAGTCAGAGGAGTTCTGCAGAGCAGAGTTTGGTTCCTTAAAACACTCAGGGAATTGTGCCTGGCTCGTGTGGCGTTCACAGAGGAAAAAAACCCTCTTCTGGCAGGGAATAACGTGGACTTTGAGTGTGCACAGAGCGTGGAATGAACTTTGTTCTTCCACAGGAGATCACTGGGCTCAGTCATCACCTGCTGCCCCTCGTGGGAACAGCACCCACTGCCTTCCCCGGGCTCCAAACCAGACCCCAAACACATCAGTCACTCCTAAAGATCCTGTAACGTGCTGCTGGAGCTGGGGGAAAACACAATAACAACTCCAGGAGACAGATGCACTCATTTTGTCAGTTTTGTTTCCAAGCAGCTGTAAAAAAGAAGCAGTGCTTGATTACTGGGGTGTTTTTTTTGCTGCTTTTTTTTTTTTTTTTTATGCCAAGGAAGACTCCCAGGAATTACAGAGATGGTGGAATAAAGTGAGAGTGGGGAGTTAGAATAGAGGCTGTGCCATAGGGGAGGTGAAGCAGTTTGTGGATAGAACTGGCTCTGTAAGCATAAAGAAACATTTAACATCACACATTGAAATCTGCTGCATTTRCTTTTGCTTTGTTTCTCCTTTCCATTCTGGAGCTGAAGGAAAAAYGCTTAGGAGTGTGATAAAATTCAGATTGTCAGGACATAAAGATGCTGGTGATTACTGCTAGGTGAGGGTGATGTCATTTTGGGTGAACTTCTGTTTTCTCCCAGCACAGGGAGGGGAGGGTTCCTGTTCTGCAGGGTGCCAGGAGAGCTGGAAGTGTCAGCCAGAGCCCTGCACACCTGCACCACGGTGGATTTATGGATATGTGGGATATGGAGGGGTTCCTTTCCCTGCCAGGAGGTGCATTAATGTCCCCTGGTATGTGGAAAAGCTGTGAAATGCTCAGGCTTTGGGTTTCCCTCTCCTGCTGGTGAGGAATAAGGACTTTGCAAGGCGGGGATCTCCCRTTTGTGGTGTCTGAGCCTTTTCCCTGGAGTCAGGAGGGGCTGCACCCTGCAGAAATCCTCCTTCCCTTCCTGCCTCAGGGTGRCTGAGAAGGTGCAGGTGATGTGACAGCAAACCCTGAGTGATCAAAGCAGATTTCACAGAAAATCTTGCATCTCTTATTTGAAATCCCAGCATGTTGACAGGCGTGTTTCCTTCTGATTCACATCTTTCAAGGTTAAGTTCGTCCATTGCCCTTTTCTTTGCAAACTTTGTGAGCTTAGGAGCTGGGGAGGTGTAAGTGAAGGAGCTGCTCTCAGAGGAATTGCTGCATTTAGGAAACAAAGTGTTACGAGAATGATGACAAAAYCCCAACTGCTGACAGTGGTGTGGTGGTTGGGAAATCCTTCCTGACTCTGGTCACCTGGGACGAGGAACATTGGCAGGGAATATTGTTTGTTTTAGGCTACCAAACTCCCGTACAGCAGGAAGAGATCCGGCATGAAAAAAAAGGTGCTGTAAGTGCTTTTATTGCCATGGTGAAATAGTTTGTTCTCGGGTGGAGCAGTTGAGCTGCTCCTCCCCTCCCCCAGACACTCGGTGGGCTCCCTTTTCCCTCGCAGTGCCCCTGACACAAACGGAGTTATTTTGCAGGACGCCTCCAGAGCCTTCAAAGAGAGGAGAGCACATTCCAGGTTATAAACCAGCTCTGCTCCTGCAATCTGAGAACTCCTCCCTGGTGTTTAACCCTGAGCCTGCTTTGTGCCTCTTGTGTAAAGCACCAGGACATCCCGCAGGAACTCTTGATTTATTTTGCTAACTGTGCCCTTCTCTGTGGTTCACAAACCTCTAATGGGCTGTGAAGCTCCAAGATTTCGGAGTTGAACAGTAGAAGTTTTAAGAACCTCCTCTGCTACATGAAAGACTTAACGCTTTCCACATGCCGGGTTTTTGGATCACGAAAAGCTGATCTCCTACAAATAGAGTTTGTAAAGCTGAGGCATCCTGGGCCGGGGCTGGTTAATGCTGTTGTGAAATTGGGGAAGGAAAAAAATGTAATGAAAACTCTGGGCTTTGGGCCAGCAAGGAAGATCTGATACAGTGAATGTRTTTCTGTTGCCCTTTGTTACTGTTGAGTTTGATTAGCTTTGTTTCTGGTAAGTGTAATTACAGTTCTTTTTTATTTTAATGGCTAAGGAGGGGATCTTTGCCAAAGCTCGAGTCTTTCATTACCTCAGTTGCAATGGGWGGGGACTGGAGAAATAAATCATGCCACCTCCCCCAAAAAACAAGCCAAAGTAAAACCAAAAGAAACCCCACTAAGCTATAAAGCCAACCCTTTTCTCTCTCCTTGCCCTGTTTCTGCAGTCTGCTACTTTCCATCTGTTATTTTCCCTTTCCGAAGTTGCTTTTGGGCTTTTAGGGTCGAGGGTGAATTTCCTTTGTGCAGTAAGTTGTTGGTTTTGCCTGGGCAGGGTTCTTCACCTGTGGCTGTTGTGCTTCCCTGGATCTTGTCTGGCTCCTCTGCAGTTTTCTGTCACACAGACAACATTTCCTCCATGGATTCCTCCATTGCATTGCAGGAGTACAGCTGGGATGGGAATGCCTCAGAAACTGGGAGAACAGAGTGGACAGGAACAGGAGGAGTTTGGTTTGGGCCCTGGTTTTGCTCTGTAAAACCTTGCCCATTGAGATGTGATTAAAAATCTGTGCCATAAAGCTTGCACAGTCTGGGCTCTAAAGGAGAATATGGAAAAACTCATTTCTCCTGATGCCCTCTGCTGAAGGAGCTCCAGACTGTGGAACAGCTCTGGGTTGTGTAACTGGACCTTCACCTTGCTGTGCAGAAGTGACAGGGACAAAGGCCTCCCTCCCTCAGTGCTGTGCTAAAACTTGTATTGATTTAACAATTCCACCTCATGTTCTTACTCTCTGCCATTTGATTCGAGAGATTTTTTTTTTTCTTGTTGGTGTTGCCTGGCTTTAGAAAAACATTGCTTTTAGAGCTTCTGAAAAGGAATTGTCTGCTCACCGTGGGCATAGAACTCCCCTTCCTGTCTACCACCTATTCATTCTGTGTTAAGTTTCATAGTGGTTTTGTTTCAGACAAATCTGTGTGTCTTAAACTCGGAATACTTTAAAAATGATGCAAATGATTTTCAGCTAAAGGATGAAGAGGAGGGAAGTCTTGATGGATTTGAGTAACCAGAGAGTTACAACCCAGCACTGCCCAGGAGATGTTTGGAAATCCTGCATTCACTTTGAGAAGGTTTTGTTTAACAGGAGTGTAGGACAGGACATTGTGAGCTGCTGTTTGGGGTTGGGAATGACCCCACTCCTCTCCAGGCTGTTTTCCCACAGAGCGCATTAASAGAGCTGCTGAAACAAATCCACGGGGCTGCTCCGTGTGTCAGTGCAAATCCCCCTCCCAATTCCCACCTCATCCAGTCACTCCTTTASTGCCCTCACCCCCTGTTTACAGTCCTGAGTCACAGCTCTGCCCTGCTGGCGTTTACAGATTGCAGCTGCACAGGTTTTCATTGCTGCAGCAATTAAGGAGCAGTAACAGATGCCTGTGAATCACCTCGGCATGACTGGGGTTAGCTCCTCATGTCTGTGCCAAACCAGCGTTCAGGTCTCGGATTTCTTTGAGTTGCTGAAGTTCTGCTTTGACCTTTTCAAGGGAACTTACATGGCAGAGGTATGAGGAATGTTTAGAAGTGAGTTTGGCATTATGTTTGGCAGTTTCASTTGTCATCTCTGAGCTGAGATTGTGGATGGAGTCCTGCAGGCTGTGGATAAACAGCATTTCTGGTGCACTGCTCAGTCTGGATTTGCYATTCCACAAAGGTCATGTCAAAGTGAGGGGAAAACCCCAAAACAAATCAGCAACAGCAACAAAAAAACCCCAACCCAAACCCAGACTAGCAGGGACATCGTATTTTAGGAATTAGAAGTTCTGATTTTTCARAGATTTCTGCTTCAGTCTCTCTCCAGCATCCATCCTCTCTCCTTCACTGGTGAGAAGAGCCCRTGGTGTAACTTAATCCCAAATACTCAGTTCAGTCTCCAGCTGGAGTTGTAAAGTTGCTGTGTTGGCAGCAGGACAGCCCCCGAGGAGGGGCAGCTTCTGGGGTGGGGATAATTCTGCAGGTGGAGCAGGGAAACAGGGAATGGACACTGCTGGATCTGCTTTGCCTGACCCTTCATGAGACCTGAGGTGTGAATGGGAGTCCCCAGGTAGGGCAGGGCTGGGGACRCCTGGGACAGGAGCTCCCTGAGGTCATTCCCCTTGACCTCCCATGGTCACCTTGATCTGCAGGAGAGAGTGGGGATCTCCACTTTGTGTCATGAGCAGAGTTTGGAAAGGGCAGCAGAGAAGTGAGGAGTGAAGTCAGTGATGTGCTGCCAGTGCTCTGTTGCCTCTGTGCTGTTTTGCCCTGTCTCCATCCTAATTAATGTTGACGAGGCTCACTCCAAGGCTGCTGGGCTCCTGGCAGCTCTGCTCCCCAGGGATCTCTCGGGATGGGATATCTGCCCTCAGAGATGCAGGGAAAACAACATACAGGTCCCTGCAGCTTTGGACAGAACCCGCATGCAGCCAGGAATGAATTCCTGCAGTGGGTTCAGAGCCCTGCTGCAGTGGAGCCCCAAACTGCTCTGGGTCATGGGCTGCAGGTTTTCCTGAGCCTGCTGAGGAAGCAGCCCACGGCAGAAGCCAGGCACTGAACCACGGCCAGGCCTTTGCTGGTGTGTTTGACAACTGCAGTGGTTTCAATTAGGAGCCCACTCTGCAGCAGCACGTGTGTGATGGATTAGGGAAACAGCAGGAGCACAAACCTGTCCTGCTGCTTTGGGGCTCTCCTGGGGGCAGCCCTGCTGGGCTCAGCAGGGAGTGGGGGTTTGAAGTATAAAATACACCAAAATAATACAGCCTAGCTGTTTTAATTCAGTTACATGTGATACTCACTTACAGACCTCTTACCACTTTTAATATGSTTTTGATGACTTGAATTTTCGTGGGTGCTGTGGGAACTTCTGCCTGTTTGAGCTCTGGTTGTTGGGTGTTTGCCTGCTCAGGGTAACTGTCCTGTAAGGAAATCACTTGTATTAGTGAGGTGTGAGGGTGTGCAGTGTTGCCCTGCTGTACCCCTGGGGCAGCTCGGCTGCTTTAGGATTTACACCAACATCACAGGAGTTACTCCCTGCTTTTCCCTCCAGAGTTGTAAATGAATGGGTGGGAGTGGGTTCAGACTCCTGGATTATTCTGCTCCCCCAGACTCCTGTTTTCTCCTTGGGGTGCCACCCAGCTCTGCTGTCACTGAYGCTCCAGAGCCCAGCTGAAGCAGGGAGCTGGAGGTGAAGAATTCCACATCCCTGCAAAGTCCCATTCCCTGGGACTGGGAAAGGCCTGGAATTCCCCGGCACTGCCTGTGCTGTCTGAGGGTATTTTACATGCTGGAAAACAAGCACTGTAAGAATCCTTAYGTGCCTGAGCTGCCTGTCAGGTGTTTGTGGAGCCTCTTGAGTGTGTTTGTGTATGAAAGATTCATGGGACATTTTGAAGAAGTGGCAGTGCTGCCTGGAGAAATAACACTGTGGAAAAATCCCACTCASATTCCAGGGTTTTAGTGTTCCCCTTTTCAGTGTTTCCCCTTTTAGTTTTATCATTAGTAGCATTTGGATGAAAACGTGTGTCTTGATTGCAGCTCGTGTTTCATCCCCACCCAAAGATGCCACATTTTGTGCTGTTTGCTGGGTAGCAGTTGCTGGCAGCATTGTATAGACACAGGGAATCCTGGTTATCCTCACATCCCATGGGAACRGGCTGAATTCCAGACTGATTTCACATGTAAGGCCTGAGCAATAGAAATAATGAGAGGAATTGCTTGTTTACCTTACAAACAACACCTGCAAGGATGGACCAGATTCTGTGTCTTARCAGTGTTACTGTGATGAGTTTAATGAGGGGGAAAGCAGGAGGGTTGGAATTACTTGTGGAATGATACATGAGACACTCAGAGCACCCCCTGTGCTTACATGTGGGCAGAACAAGCATAGTAAAGTGGTGTTTTTTAAGGAGAAAACAGCTTTTGTGGTGTGTCTTTCACATGGCACAGGGTTTCTTTTCCAGAGYTGTGTAATGTCTGAAATCCCTGTTATTGCAGGATCTGTGCCTTGCTTGTGGCAGCTGCTCGGGTTGTTGGATGTGTTTGGAATTAAACAGGAACTGGCATCTTGAGTCTGTGTTTTTCCTAAGGCTGTGAAATTCAGAGTTTTTGGGGGTTAGAACCAGCTTAGGAGAAGCTTTGGAAGGAGCAGGATGGATGGGGAAAGGCAGGAGACAGGAGCTGGGGGTTCCCAGGAAGGTTTTTCACAGTGTCACCGTGGCCTTCCGAGGCTGTTCCTCCAGGATTGATGTGATGGGGCAGCACAGACAAACCCTTCACAGGAGGTACAAGTGTTCATCTCTGCAGGAAATGTTCCTTGTGYCCTACCTGTGGCTGTTTGCTGGGCTTGGCCACGAGCCCAAGCGCTGTGTCAAATGCTGCTCTTGTTTCACAAATGGAAATCTTCCACAGCCAGAAGGGGAAATCAGAATGTGTCCCCCCCAAATCCACTTTTATCACACATACCCATTGCAGCCAATTTAGCACTCTGAACATCCATGTCAGGCTTTCTTCCAGCGCTCAGTTGTGCCTCTGGGTCTCTGCATCTTTCTGAATTTATTTAGGGTGTGATATTTTGCTGCAGTCAATGAAATCCAGAATGAAATGAAACTTTATAATACATTAAAGCTGTCGTGCTTTGTCTAGAACCACAGGATGGGTGGTTTGTTTACAGGGGAAGTAAACCTGTTTCAGAAAAACAAAGTTTAAAGAGAAGAATGCAGTGGGGGAGTTTTGGCTATCGGGGATGAAGCAGAGCAGGATGTTTCTCTGTGCAGTTTTGTTTGCAGACAGTGCACGGCTTGGAGATTAATATTTCAACACTTTGAGAAACTCTGTGGCTGCAGCTTATCAGTTAATAACAGTTTGTCCTTCCAAGAGCCACACAAGTAGAAACATCAGCCAGGCAGCTTTGCTGTCTCCCAGAGGAGGAGAACAAGTATTGATGTACCATCTCCCTTCCTGTTGAAGTTCCCGTTCTAAGGCTTCTCTCCTGGTTTCTGACACCTCGGTGCTGTGTTGAATTCAAGCTCTAATTAAGCTGATCCTCCCTGCCCTGCCGGGCAGGGGATCAGTGGTGTCACCTCCTGCCTGTCCCTGTCCCCAAGGCTGCTGGCACGGTGTGGCTGTCACAGGGGAGAATTCCTGAGCTCCCAGGGTCAGACCCTGCAGTGTTGGTGTGAGGAATGGGCTGTGCCGTGGAGAGGAGGGTGAGAGGGGTCTGGGCTGAGCTGCAGCTCCATCTGCAAGAGCTCAGGAGTCAGAGCCCCAAGCCATGGCCCAAATCACTGCTGCCTTTTTGCCTTGGCCCTGATGGTGGGGATCAAATCCACATTCTGAGAGAGCAGCTCGGGTTAATGTTTGCTGGAGACACCAGGGTGGAACAGAGCTGGGAAGAATTGGTGTTTTCTTTCATTTCTGAGCTCACTGTGTAGGTATTATAGTGAGCTACAATGAATTGCTCTTCCTAATGCTGCTTTACAACTCTTAGCTTTGTCTTCTAGTTACATTTTGCTTGCTAAGGATTTTTCCTGACAGAAAGAATTTGAGACTGGAGGGAAGCAACAATAACTGAGGGATAAGCAGCTTACGTGGCAGTTCTTTGTGGTTTGGGGGTGGGGGGTTGCTCCATGTCCTGCTTCAATATTCCCCTTTTCTTATGTTGCTCTGATAAACAGGAAAACACTGAAATACTCCTCAACCTTCCACACTTAATCTAGAAAATCTCCTGGTTTAGGGAGCTGTTCTTGGAGAGCAGTAAAAGGAAAACAGCTGTTCAGGGACCAGATCTGAGAGGAGCAGAGTCTGTTTAAAATCAGGGTTTAATGACAAGGGCTGTGCTGAGAGGTTGTGTTTGCTTTGTCCATAACTCAGGGTCCTCCCTCACCCTCTGTGGCGTGGCTGAGGTTTCAGTGATAAGCTCCTGGTTTGTCTGAGTTCAGTTGATACTTTCCAGGTGTAAAGTGGACAGGATTCTTCCTCCATCTGGCCTGTTCAGATGTT
This sequence comes from Mixornis gularis, assembly GCA_003546035.1. Lineage (NCBI taxonomy): Eukaryota > Metazoa > Chordata > Aves > Passeriformes > Timaliidae > Mixornis > Mixornis gularis. Next base: position 123,743 of record QVAJ01000241.1, on the reverse strand, counting down.
GGACATCCTGTGCTAGTGATTTTTATTAAGAGGTCACATTCTGTTTGTCTCCAGTGTGGAATCAGAGGGGTTGATAGTTTTCATCGTGGAATAACCACGTGTGAGGACTCTGAAAATCGTTGTTTCCAGGGGATTAAATCTTCCCATTCCTCATTAACAGTGAGGATAATTTTCAGTATTTTCTGACTGCTGCTGTATTTGTAATAAACTCTTAAACCCCAGCAGCTCCCCCACGGGTCACGAGCTCGGAGAGGAGGAAGCTGTGTCAGGGAGGGGAGTGTGTACATTTGACAAGCCAGGCTTTGTGTGATTCAGCACAGATGTGTTTGGGAAACCTAAAACATCTGGTGCCTGGAAGTGTGGAATGCAGGTCAGTGGTCAGACACATCAGGAGTTCAAACAGCGCTGCTGCTGGCACAGCTGCACTGCTGGTGGGTGTCACAGGATCAAGTGGACCTTCAGTTCTGACTTCTTTATTAAAATAAAAGCAGTTACAGAATGTGTCATTGGAGAAACAAGTGGCTAATTCTTCCTCACCTCTCAGCTCTCTTTGCCCTGTTGAAAATGGAAAGTCAGATCGAAATTTCAGATTCTGTATTTGTTCATTTGAGTGGGTTTGTTTCCTTGGTTTTGTGGTGTGTTGTCTTCTCAGAGTCCAGCACCTGGTAATATAAAACCTGCCAATATAATGGCACCTGGGGAGGCCAGGAGACAGCTCCAGATGAGGGASCAAACAGAAGAGCAGCTCCAATTAACAGCCCCCATAAATGCTGTAGGATTTCCATGTGGCTGTTCCAGAGGGGCTGCAGCCCCCTGGGCATGGGGACATTCCTCCAGCCCATCCAGGCTGCCYCAGGAGTGATGAATGGTGAGGGGTGTTCAGCCTGCTTTGCCCACACAGGGACCAGTCTGTGACTTAAACTGGGGCTTGACAGACAACTGGGAGCTCCTGTGTTCAGTGCCAGAGGCTGCTCAGGTGAGCAGGGCCAGGAATGTGCCCTGCAAAGTGAAATCATCACTGGAAATCCTCTTTTCACGTCAGCAAGGTGTCATCCATCCCATCTGGGGGGGAAATTCCCTGAGCTTTGGGATGCTGGTGTGGCTGCTGGGGGTGTGAATGTGGGGGGTCATCATTGCCCCTCCTCAATATTGCAGTGAGAGGGCCCCAGGGTGACTGTGAGCTCAGTGTGTGCCATCMGCCCTGCAGGGTCACCCCAGCCAGCCCAGGGCAGGGCTGCACTGATGAGAGGATTGATCCCAAGTGACACTTCCCTGGGAACTAAATACAGTTTGATTCTATTTGTAAAACYGGCACGATGAAATATTGAAAGTATTTTTGGGGTAGTAAAACTTTGTTARTAATTACAAAGCCTGATTTCAGTTGTTGGGAAACAAATGAGCGTCTGTACACCTTCCTGAGATGCAGGGGGATTAAGTTCCCTGCTGAATAGCAGAATTAAATTTTTAATACTTTGTTTAAACAGGAATTATGAAAGTAGACAATGCTCTGTCCTTGTGTTCGGAGTGTCCCTTTCTCATGCACATTCACAAGTTGGCCTTTCACTTAAATTAATTAAAGCTGACACGCAAACCACAACAGCAGGCAGTCTGGGTGGCAGATGAAATGACCAAAAACTGTCGATATTTTTTTTTATTGGCTGGAGTAGCTGATCATGCTGGGTCTGGTTCTCAGCCCCTGTGTAAAATCCAYGGAGCAGAGGAGCTGCTGTGGCTGAAGGAGCCATTCCCATTTCCTGGCAGCCATTACATGCTGCCAGCACAAAAACACTTCTTCCTTAACAGTCCTTTCCGAGGCTCAAAAATGGATTTTCCTCCCAGCCACTGTCATTCAATTATCACCTCAGGAAATGCACAGATATAACTGATGATCCCTTTCAAACATCCTGCRGTTTTCCACTCCTCCCATCCTTCATTTCCCTGCCTGCTCCAGTCATTAGATGTAACGTTGCCCATGTATATTTTATAGGGTGACCCTGACGGCTGTCGCTTTGAGGATGTGCAGAGATAATAAGATTGTGCATGTAATGAAGGGCAGATAAATAGAAAAATGTTTACAGGCTGGAGTGTGGTGGTTGGAAATGCTTTATGGCTTCACGGCTGGCTTCTCCCTGACACACCCCCACAGGGACCACGGGGACCTTGGCTTTAAGGGGTGAGAATGGGATGTGTCTTAGCTCTGGGAAAGGTGGCCTCGGGATGTGGAAATGGGGTTTTGTTCCACAACCTGAAGGTAGGGTAATACCCAATCAAGAAGCTTAATTATCGAGCTGGTGCAAAAGGAGAGTACTGCAGTTCAARGGATAATTGGCACCTCCATTGAGCAAATCCTGTTCTGGGTATTGTGCTGCTAAATTCTCGTTGTAGCAGTATTGATGGAGAGGTGGAAGTGGAGTGGGGAAGACACAATCCARTGCAGACAATGCCCTGAAAGCCTTCCTCAATTACTGGCATTAATTTATCTGGGTATTTATCCTGCTCTCCTTTTTGTCCTGGTGTGTGTGAGTTCAGATATYGAGAACTTGCCCTTAACAAGAGGCTGGCAGGGAGATGCTGCCTGGGCCAGCTGTGAACCCCAGGACTTTGATGTGGGCTGTAAAATGGAACAGAAGCTCTGCTGGCTCAAGGAAACAGCACCTTGTGCCATCTTTCAGAGGCATTTCAGCTCTGCTCCTCAGAACCAYGTCGAGCTTCATTCCCTGGCCCTGTGTGTGGGCTCAGGGGTGAGAACATCCCAGCAGGGCTGCAGGATTGGGCTCTGCTGGAGGGGAACATCCCCCCCTGTGCTGCAGATGGACAGAGGCTGAGAGGTGTGTGCACCACCAGAGGGGAAAGTTCAATTATTGCAGATAAAAGTGGTCGAGAAAATCAGGATTTCTAACCCCAGAAACATTGATAATGCAAGTTGCAAAGGGGAAGCTGAGTAGAAAATAATGTGTATAAGGTTAAGGTCCCTGGCTGTCCCTGTTGTGATAACCCCGAGGTGGCTGCAGCCCCAGAGATGACCCTGGGCTGTTCCTGGTGACCCTGGCAGTGCTGCCCAGGCYTGGGCAGCCACCACTGCCACTGCTAAAGACAGGCTCTAATAATTAATAATGGATGCAGCCAACAGTGTGTGAGCTCCTGTGGGGCTTGGGAACTCTGTTGATTAACAAAGAGGAGTCTCTGGAGGAAGAAGCCTTAATTACAAAAGCTTTCTTTCCATTCTGGCCTGACAGAGGGGCAGCAGCTTTTAACTGGGGCTCAGCCTTAGAACAATGCCCCAGTGTGCTCTGCATGTGTTCTGCAGAACTGTTAAAGCTGGTACTTAAATCCCTAAAAATGGAGGGAGAAAGGAATTGTTTGTGTAGAGCCGATAGCGAGGGTAAGTTCCATAAAATGTTAATTATCTTATTTGCTGCCAGTTTGCGCAACCTTAATTACAAACACTGGAAAAGATGAACAAATGAACTGCATGGAAATGGTGAGTTAGAGAGGAGTTACTGGTGTTTTGTGGGGATGATTTTGATTTCTCTGTGGTTTGCTAAAGCCATAGAGGGAGGAGTGAAACAGGGGTGTAAGAAAGAGCAGCTCGTGTTGAGGGCAAAAGGAAAGTGAATGTTGAGCACTCCTGTGCTTAATAAGGATGGATAAGCCTGTCCAGTAGGCCTGGGTTGGAATTCTGGAGGAATTTCAGGGGCTGTCAGTGTTGGAGCTGCTCACAGAGTTGGAGGTTAATCGGCACAATTGTCCTTCCCGCTCAGGATTGATCTCGGCCAATTTGTGAATCTTCTGTGTCTTTGTCTCCCCACACCATAAAACTTCAAAAGGATGTGCTGGGACTTAATTTGTGAAAGTTCATTGACTTTGTCATCAAATGGAAGATGCTGTACAGTGGTGGAATGTTGCTGTGTTACTGCAGATAATGTTAGTTTTGAAGGACAGATTATTTACATCCAGCTCATGTATTCCTTTCCTTTTTTCCCCCTGACTTTGCAGTCCCTGCACTGACTCTCTCCTCTAGTAGTGATTCCATTACTCACCCATTATGTGGAAGAATCAGTAGGAGTTAAGAAGGGCAAATATATTCTCCTGGGGCAATTATAGAAGTGGGACCTGTGTGTTTAGGTGACATGCACAGTGAAATTATTCCAGTCTCTTCACTGCTTGAGGAACTTGGGATTGAAATCTTGAGGTTCCAAGGTTATTTTAGCACTCCCAGGAGTGCTCCAATTCTCTCAGGACCTGTGGCAGCTCTTCAGACAGAATCTTTATTTGTAGGGGAGAGGAACTCCCTCTTCCACTTGGTGAGTGGAGGACTAATCAGGGTACCAGCACTCGTTTAGCAGAAACAATTAGAAAGCATAAAGCTCTGTTTGACTGCAGGTTTTTTCCACAACAAAATGAAATCCAGAAGATGCAGATGGAGCCTCGGCTGGGTTCCCAGGAAATTCTGTGACTGTTCCTGTGCTGGGAGTAAATTGACAGCATAAAACCCAAGGAGTCAGCCTGGGTTTGTTACACACCTGTCTCCTCTTTGGATTCCCACTTGCCCAGCCTGTTTGCCAGGAGTTTCAAATAAAAAAAAGGTGAAACCAGAGAGCTTAACCTTGCTGTGTGCAGAGCAGGGAGACAGTGGGGGGCAGCCAATCTCCCCAAACTGGAGCTGGAGTTCTTATCAGGGGCCGTGGAAACAGGGCTGTGCTGCCATCCAGGAGATAACAAATGGCCAGAGGAGCTGCAAGGTAAAGGCTGTACTTGTAAAACCTGCCAGRGAACTGAGACCTGCAGGGGATTCCTTAGAGACCATCCACGATTTTTGATGGGCTTTTTTTCTAGTGTTAAGTAAAATATTGCTTGATTTTTAAAAGCCTCTCTTAAAACCTCAGTAATGTGTTGGAATATGCAGGATTCCTGTGCACCCAAGGCGGACATTAATCAGTGCTCCTGAACAAGCTGCTGAGACTTACTGCTTAATTAGAGCATGTGCAAACCTATTTGTCATGGCTGGCAGAGGCACCGAGCTTCACACTGGAAAAATGGCCAAGTTCAGCTCCTGGAGCTGCACACAGCTGCTCCTCTGGGCCCTGCTGCGTGTTTTCAGGCCTTCAGCTTGGTCACAGTTCCACCTTTTCTCTCTCTGGGTATGGATTTGTAAGAAGAACCAGCCATAAAATCATTAAGGCTGGGAAACCCCTCCAAGATCACTGAGTCCAAGGTTTAACCCTCCACTGATCCACATGTTCCTGTTTGGGGAACACCTGCAGGGATGGTGCTTCCACCCCTGCCCTGGGCAGCCCCTTCTCTTTGCAGCTTTGGGGTGTGAGATGTGTGATGGGAGGGATGGATGTTTTCAGTTTGGTCTCCTGACAGTGCCTGGGTTATTCTGTGCAGCTTTAGGAGCCAGGCTGAGCCTGCTCTGCCCTGGTGGTGTGTTCACACCCTGCCATGATCCAAACCCGTGTTCCTKATCCTGCCCTGCAGCAGATGCTGGGCCCCAGCCTGTGCCAGGGCATCCAGTGGAGGAGAGAAGCACTGGAGACTGTTTTTACTGCAGGACTTTACAAGAGTATTAGCTAAATTGAGTTGACTTAATAAAATCTTGAGGCATTCCAGAAAGATTGTGAATTCATTAAGGCCACAGCTGGACAATCTGTTCCCCTCTGCTCTGCTGCTTACAGCCATTGAGGAGTGCTGTCATTTACCTTTTCTCTTTCATTACAGCAAAGCTATTCCCCTCCCCCATGATTTTTATGTTTTTTTTCCCCTCCCTGGCAGAGCTCGGCTCTGGGGAAATTAAACAGCAATTATTGTGTTTGCTCACTGTGTTATACCCTAACAGATCCTGGAAGGGAAGTTGATGTGTGTGTGTGATTGGCTCGCACAGGAGCTGCTGCAGGGCTGTCAGAACCTTCCCGGCCAGGGATGCACACCCAGCCTTAATCCTTTGTTTACCCAGGGCAAGACTAAACACAAACACCGGGCTGTGGATTTGGTATTTGAAAACTGCTGATAAGAGGGAAGCAGGGCTTGCTGAGGGCGTGCAGGTAGAGGGGCTGCCCTGGTGGGGTGATGTGCTTGGGGGAAGGATTGAGCTGGAGGAACACCCAGTGAGAGTGAAAACAGGCAAGGGAGAGGTGCCCCTGGCCAGGACAGTCCCCTGCTCGAGTCCCCTGCTCACCTCTGRGGCAGGTGAGGGCTGGGGCCACTCCAGGTGTCAGCTCGGAATTTTGCAGGGAAACCTTCCCTCTGTGAGCTCCTGCTAGAGGGATCTCAGCCACATCTTCCTCTGCAAAAATAATCTGCAGAAGGGAGCTAAAAGGAGATGAAGTGTGACTTTTTTATATGCACCTACAACGGGGGGTGAAATGGCCTTGGCAGGAGGAGGCAGGAGACTTGAGTCGTGAGCTGGGAATGTATTTCAGAACTGGTAAAAGCTGAATTGGTTTTTTTACTGAGGAACACAGTCCCCTCTGCCTTGTGAAACTTGGGAATGTAGGTGTGTTCTCAGGGAAATGTGGTGCTAAAAGCCTGAATAATGCTTCTCATTTTGCTTTCTTCGTGTTTGGGACAGTTAATGAGATGTTAACGTGGAACCATGGAGTTGTGTGTGCAGGAAAAAGAGGTGGTGGTGCATGGAGTGAMGGTGAGGCTGCTGTGAACAGGAAGGGAGCCATGAATCCTGGAAGGGAAAGGAATCTTCTCCCCACGCTGGTGGAGAAGGAAAAGCTGGGCCCTGGAGTTGGTTTGGGAGGTCATTAACATCTTCCGTGGATGTGGCACATCACAGTCACCCTAATTAAGGAATAAATTATGTCTCATTAGAGGGATGTCACTCCCCCTGCGCTGAGCCAGTCCCGTGGTGACAGGAGGGATGGCTCAGGCTGCTTTAACTTGGCTGTATTGTGTGTTGTAGCAATAGCCAGCCTGCAGAGAGCCCCCAGAGGGGGAGCACGGTGTGTTTGCAGGCTGGCAGGGCAGGGCTGGCCCCGGAGCGTGSTCTGGTAGCCACAAAAAGAGCTTCGGAGCAGCTGGCCCTGCCCTGCCCAGGCCGGCAGCTCAGSGATGTGGGATGTGCTGACTGCGAGACCTTGTGGTGAGGTGAGGTGAGATCACCGGGAACAAAATGATCATTACAGGCCATTCATGTCACAGCGTTCATGCCTCTCTGTTTGCTTGCAAGCAAAACCAGCAGCTAATTTGCAAGGCAGCCTTTTGTCCCAGGGCCTTTGATCAATGCTGGCCTGTGTTAATGTTTCAGGAGGCTATTGATTTCTGCAGCAGCTTTTGTTCCTGAATTTATGTGCCCTGGCTTTCAGCAGCACGCACTGTGCATGTTTGATTAAAGCTCATTTGACTTGTTGCAGTGAGGCTGGAAGCTGGTTTTGCTCCRTGTTTGGGGAGCCAAAGCTTGCCTGACTTAGCCCTTTGTGCTCCAGCTTTGTGCCACCCATGCAGCCACAGGATGGGGGTGTGATCCTGCCAGAACCTATCCAGCAGTGAATCCCTCAGCAGGCGGTGGCATCCTGGGCAGAGCCAGGTGCCTGAGGAGATCCTGCATGGAATTCTTGCAGTGGGTTACCTGTGTCACATTCTGTGTGTGCTSCCCCTCTGRGTTCTCTCTTTCTCCCAGAGCCCTTTACTGAGTGCTGCACTWGTGCAGTCTGGCCATGAACTGGAAATACAGAATATTCTTTAGTCCTTCAATCTGTCCAGATTGAAGCTGGGGTAAAACTGGTTGTTGAATAAATAGACTTTGACTTCATCTTTATCCGTGTGCAGTTGTGACTGCACTTCTGAGCGAGTCTCAGGGGGGAAAAGCATTATGGTCAAGAGGTTGGAATTCTCTATAAATATCCACCATTTCTTTTTTAAAGTTTGGTTTATGACCTGCACGTATAAGTTGTTAAACTTCCCTTGGGACCGTGTGGCTTTGCAATGTGTAAATGGAGCTCTGATAGGTTCCCATTCCCTCYTTTATGGTGGGAGCAGAACAGATTGGTTTGTGCTCTGCTGTCGTGTGTGTCAGAGGACACATTAATTCACTGACATAAACACAAGGGATTTACTGGCTCGCTCCTTGGCGCTGACACCTTCAGATTTGATACAAATGAATTTATAGGTAAAAAAATGACTGGTTTCATTTGCAAGAGACTTTCTGGCTGTGCAGAGCGTTACAAAAGCCTCCCTGCAGAGCCCGGCCTGGCTCCTGGCACAGGCATATCCCCAAGTGGACAAACAGCTGGSCTGGGTGGACTTTGAGCCCACTGCATGGGCTCGGGGAAATGGTATTTCTAAAGCAAACACGTGCAAGGAACAGAGCAGGGTGCTGGGCTCACAACTCCTGTTCTGCCCAGTTTGCTGTGRTGTCTGTGCTCATCACCAGCCAGTTCAGATTCTCTGCAGGAAACACATTTCTAATGTTTTTAGTAGGGCTTTTGTCCTTCAGAATCAAGAATTGTAGGTAACGTTTTTCCCACTTGCTCCTCCTCGCCAACCATCACTGAATATTTGTTATTTTAATATATAATACACAAACATAGTTCAGGTCCATGGTGAGGATCAGTAGCATCATCAGATTAAAAATKATCTGTTCTGCCTGTTGCCAGAAAKCACCGTTGTGGTCGTGTTCTTTCTTCTGGGGTTTCTATTTTTAAATTAGGCACTGGTAAAATTCTTAAGTGTCTTAAATGTCAGCAGTTAATGTCTAGAAAAACATCCTCCCTTTGTCTTTAGAGTGTTTCAGTGGTGCAGGTATTGGTTGTGGCTGTAATTGCTTGTTTGGGGCCCTGGGGAGGGTTTGGATTCAGGCAGGGTCGTTATTGGAGTTAACTCCTGCTCTGCCCGGAGCAGGGGCTGCAGGATTTCCCCACGGAGGCAGCAGGCTGAGGTTATTTGATCACATAAAACACAGTTCAAAGAAACCCTTTTTGTGGGCAATTCAGGTATGTTTGTTCTGATGTTGATTTTTTTTCAAGGGGYTGGTTAGAACTTCTCCGTTTTTCTCTTGCGACTTGAAAGCAACAACACCTTTTACCTTAGAGGCAGACAAGTGGCCAGGAAATGATGGGGTTTCAAAGTAAGAGAAAAGAGATTAAAACCACATGCTGTTCTTTGGTTCAGCATTGCATCCGCAGGTTTGAGTGGCAGCTGCTGCACTTCCTGAGTGTAAGCCAGATTCATTATGCTGTGAAATTATCACTCATTTCTCTAGGTGTGCTCTTTTAACTGCTTAATTAATTTAGATGTGGGTATATATATTCAAATTAAAACACGATTTAGTGTGGTAGGGTTGTGTCATGGTTATAGACTTGTTGTTGAACATGTTTTTACTCCAACTCTGGGCTCCTTACACAATTCCTGTGTGTGGAATGTAGGTTGACARAATGGCAGGGTCTGTTTGGGCTGAGCCTTGTTCTGTCTGTGGACAGCAGAGTGGTGGCAGGTTTGGGGTGGTTATTAAAGTTGTCAGAGCTGAGGAGCAGAAGTGTCAGGGGCTGCTGGCAGTGACACAAGGGCACCCYCTTCTGAAGCACTGCCCACCAGCAGCATCCAGGTGGAGGCTGGCTCCTGGTGCTTCCCAACCTCTTTCCTTTCCTAGGGGAGGAGTGAAAAARCATTTCTTTACTTATCTTCCTCCCCTGCAAAAGCAAGCAAAAAATAATGAGTTTTTTTTTACGTGTGTCTTATCTAAATAGTTCTTTTTTTTCCTGCCCGAAATACATCATGATTCTTCCTGGAAAAATCCCTGCATGCACGCAGAGAGCCAGGGGAGGCAGCAGGCTGASCAGCGAGGTGTAACCTGCGTGTTTTGTGTGTTTGCAGGGGGAGCTGATCACCTTCTATTACTACTGGAAGAAGACCCCCGAGGCGGCGAGCTCGCGGGCGCACCGGCGGCACCGGCGCCAGGCCGTGTTCCGCAGGATCAAAACCCGCACGGCCTCCACCCCGGTCAACACCCCCTCCAGGCCCCCCTCCAGCGAGTTCTGTGAGTGCAGGACGAGGGCTGAGCCCCTGGCTCCCTGCACGTGCAGGCAGCAGCTGTGATGCAATGGTGCTGCACCTCCGCAGCGGTGATGCAGTGGTGCTGCACCGCCGAGGGGACAGCGGGGAAATGGAGCTGGGGCAGTTCCCTCTCGGTTCTTCCCTCACTGGCTTTGATCACCCAGTGCTTTGTGCAGTCCCTAAACATCCTGTGAGGATGGAAATGCTGCCCCGGGATTGGATTTCCCTGCTCCTTCTCTGGGTGTTGTGTGGTGTTTTCTCCAGGCTCGTTACAGTAACGGGAATTGGAAAGCACAGAAAGAAGGAGAAGTCCTCCATGCCTTGGGAAGGAAGTCCCTTCCATCCTTGTGGGTGACCCTTGTGCTCAGATTGTGCTGCAGCCAGCTCTGTCTCAGGGAGTCTTGAGGGAACATTGGCCTTGCTTGGAGCACAGGTGTCTAACCCAAGAGCAATTCCCCAGAGCAGTTCCTGCATTGCACATATGGGGATAAGAACCTTTGCCCATATGGGAAAGGTTTGTTACCCCGTGAGGGTCAAGTCTGTCTAAACCCACGTGCCTGACAAAAAAGGGGCACATTGGCAGATGTAAAAATGAACGTGGGCAGGTGGAGGATGTGGTGAGCAGACACGACACAGAATTCCTGCCAGGGTAGAAGGGAGGGAGGAGGCAGGAAAGGGCTGGGAGCTTTTCCCTGCTGGACTGGTAGGATTTACTGCTGATCTCTGTGTGCACAAGGAGTGAGGATCTGGACTCCACAGCTCAATCCCAACTCACATGTGAGAGCTTGTGGCTGGGAGGACCCATCCTTACAGATCCGACTGCAGGATGAGAATAAAAATTCATTTAGCARAAGAAAGCAAGTGCTAGCCTGGGGTCAGCTCTGCAGTCAGGGTTTGAACACCTGCAAGTATTAATGTAGGAATTACAGCARTGGTAGCTATTAAATGTAACCCTGTGTTAATTTGAAGGATAACGAGTTGCTGACAAATGCTGATGGCAAGTACTGGAGAATCTGTAAGCTTTAATCCATAAACTGTAACCTGCATATACAAAACATCCTCTTGGAGCCTTTAGAAAAACACTGTTCCTGCATCAAGGGCTTCTCTTCTAATTAAAGATTCGAACAGAGGAAGCCAGAGGGCTTCCTGCTCCTGCCAAATTATAGCCCTGTTACATTGTGAATTTATAGTGGTGGGACTAGGAAAATGCAGTGCTCTCAAAAGGGAAATATTTACTTCTGAGGTGTTTAGAAGGTAAGGTACAGTWTTTGTGGTGTCTGCATATTTTCAGTGGTTTTGGTGCTGCTTTTGAGCTCACAGATCTGTAATCAGCTAATTTGCCACAAAGGAAAGGGACCCTTCACATATCCTCTTCTTCCTCTAAACATGACATTTTTGTAATGTTACAAGTTAAAACTTTGAGCCTTGCAGTAAGGACAGGAAAGCTGGTGTTAGTTATCCTTTTGTGCCTCTCATCCCAAAGAATCACAACACGTTTTTCAAACAGGTCCATTCTGTGTAAGCAGTGATGCCTCTACCCACAAACACCTCTACTGCTGGGTAACAAAATAAAAACCAGAAAAGCCACTRCAGGATCTGTTCATGGAATCTTTTAAAAATTTAAAATTTTACCAGATTCTAGAGATAAATCCCTTTTCTCTTGAAAATTGTGGGTTTGGAACACAGCCTCTTGAGCTCAGCATGGATGGTATTTGAATGACAGCTTACCTGGAAATGTACCACGTGCTGAATCAGAAGTTGCAGGAGCTGTATCCCTTGGCACATTCCTGGAATCCTCCTYTAACCTGCAGAGGGATGAGGTCTGGTTTTGCTCACTTTGAAAAAAATCAGAAATCAACGGCCATGCAAGGCAGGGTGGGCGTARGGAGTCACGATCTATTTTACTTAATGCTTGCTTTAGCCAAGTAAGGGGGAATMAAAAAATCCTGCTGAGTGTTTTATTTTCCATTTTCCTCTTTCTCCCACCCTCAGTGGACCTGAGCTCGGCCAGTGAAGATGACTTTGACAGYGAGGACAGCGAGCAGGAGCTGAAGGGCTACGCCTGCCGCCACTGCTTCACCACCAGTATGTCCCAGTCCCTGCTGCCTTCTCACCTCTGCTGGGCCTGGGGGTTGTTCACAGCAATCTGGGGGTGAATCAGCTAAAATATGCAGCGTTCCTAACAGAGTTAATCAGGCTTTGCCATTGCAAATTAATACTGCGGGTGACAAAGGAGAACCCTGAGGTAGACATTGAGACAGGAATAAATCTGCATAATCCATAATCTATGTAATCAATTTGTGACATAATGAATCAGTGCTGGGCTGTGCCTGTCACGCACAAAACCTCCTGAGGTGCTGCACCAGATCTCCTGTGCATCAGCCYCGTTGCTGTGGCTGTTCCTGTAGGTTGCCTGCTGTTGGGGCATTTGTAGATGAAGTGGGAGCCCCAGAATGGGGAAGGAAATAAGAGGTTCAGAGCTCGCTTCTCTAGCAGAAACCACAGCTTTGGAGAGCAGCAGCTGCYTGATAGCTCCCAGGTAGAGCAGATAAGGCTTCTTTCTGTGCCTCAAAGCTGTAGTTTCTTGAGCAAACAACCACAGTTTGTAAATTGAATATCGAGGATGCTCACTGGGACAGGACGAACTTTTCCAGAAACTTCTCCAACTTTGTTACTCATAGAAAAGCAGCTGTTTTTATAGCTGCACCTTTTTTTCTAACAATTCCCTTTGTGCTGGTGCTGGGGTGCTGTGTGAGTTGCTGAGCTGTTGCTTTCCCTGCCCCAAGCCTCCAAGGACTGGCACCACGGGGGCCGGGAGAACATCCTGCTGTGCACGGACTGTCGGATCCACTTCAAGAAGTACGGGGAGCTGCCGCCCATCGAGAAGCCCGTGGACCCCCCACCCTTTATGTTCAAGCCTGTGAAAGAGGAAGATGATGGCCTCAGTGGGAAGCATAGCATGAGGACACGGCGGAGTCGAGGCTCGGTGGGTTTCACCCTCTTCAATGCAGGGGAGGCTGGGCAGAGCTGACCTGGGGGTGTTTTACCCCCAGAGGAGGCTGGGGAATGCTGACCTGGGTGTGTTTTACCCCCAGATGTTGCTCTGGGAGGCTGGACAGTGCTGACCTGGGTGTATTTTAGCCCAGATATTGCTCTGGGAGGCTGGGCAGTGCTGACCTGGGTGTGTTTTACCCCCAGAGGAGGCTGGGCAGTGCTGACCTGGGGGTGTTTTATCCCAGAGGAGGCTGGGCAGTGCTGACCTGGGGGTGTTTTACCCCCAGATGTTGCTCTGGGAGGCTGGGCAGTGCTGACCTGGGGGTGTTTTACCC
>QVAJ01000241.1:75754-109917 GCA_003546035.1 Mixornis gularis | reverse complement strand
GCTGACGTGGCTGTGTTTCCCCCCCAGATGTCGACCCTACGCAGTGGCAGGAAGAAGCAGGCAGCCAGCCCCGATGGCCGTGCCTCCCCCATCGCCGAGGACGTTCGCTCCAGCGGCCGCAACTCGCCCAGCGCCGCCAGCACCTCCAGCAACGACAGCAAGGCAGAGTCTGTGAAGAAATCCACCAAGGTAACCCCTTCCCTCTGGCCTCTCCTGGCCAGGCCTGCACACCTGAGGCCTCTGGGGCAGGGGCAGGAGATGGCAGGTCACAGGAGGCCGTCGCAGGAGTCTCTCCGTGACCTGAAAAGCCCCTGAAGGAGGATAAGGCAGAGGTGGAGTGATGCAGCTGGGAGCTGGTGCTCTGTGCCTGGCCAGGCAGGGATGGCAGTGATCAAACCACTCCAGTAGCCCCACATAACCTTCCTGCTCTCACAATGGAGTAATCCCTCCGTTTGGGATGCAAATGCAAGCATTAAGCTCAGGGGAGTAATGCAGATCAGAAATGCTGTATTTAAGACAAGTAGACAGTTTTGGGGATTTTTTGTAAGTAGTACTTAATCTTTGTTTACAAAGGAGTATGAGCATCTAGTAATTGAGTCTGCTTCTGCTGCTGTTTTTCTGGAGGTGTATTTGCTTGATTGTTCAGAGCAAGCTGACAGTTGRGTCTGTTCAGATGAATTAAGTGCCTTTCCAAGAGAGTTCTAAAGAAACAAAGCCACGTGAAGCAAGAAGGCTTACCATTAAGCASTGTGAATTGAGAAGTAGCAAGTTAAAAATAAATATTACCCAAAAAAAAGAGTCGAAACGACTATGGAGCAAGTTTTCACATTATAAAACTGAAAACTTGGCAGAATTTAAAGTTAGGTGATTACGTGATGCACAGAGCTTTTCCAGGCCATGGGAGAAGGTAGTAATCTCAGAATAGCTATTCACTCTTGGCCCTGTATTTGAGGGGGATCTAAAAATATTCCTCTCAAAATATCAAGGGTAGAGCAAGACTCTCATGTAGCAGGAAGAGGCTTATCCCGTCTCCTGCAGAAATTGTGGCTCCATCTTGCACCAGTTAATAACTGGTGTTGGTCTCTGTTAGAAGGGTCACCTGGGCCACTTGATCTGCTGTGAGTTCCTGATGGATTTGGTTTAAAATGTCCCTTCATGTGAGGAATGCTTTATGCACTTCTTTTTCCTGCTAGTTTGGTGTGTAKTGGATTGCTCTTAGATACTGACTGTGTCAACTCCTGAGTTCTGCTTTCCTTAATTTGTGTTAAGTAGGGTGGCACTGGCCTACACTCAACTTACTTTTGTATTTACGCCCCTGRTAACTGTTGTGTTCTGCTTCCTTTGTGGCGGAAGATAAAAGAAGAGGTGTCTTCTCCTCTCAAGAACTCCAAGAGGCAGCGGGAGAAGGCAGCATCCGACACGGAAGAGCCTGACAGGTCCAATGCCAAAAAATCCAAAACTCAAGTGAGTCCCACAGAGGAGAATTTCCTCTTAGGAGAATGGTTTGAGGTGGGGAGGGGGTGCAAATCTGGTAACAAACCRAAAACATTAAATCAGTTTAAGCCACAGCAAATTGTAACTTAATCTGTGGCTGGARAGCGACCAATGTTATAATGTGTTCCTTCTGCTGAAAACAGTGGAGTGATRCGGGGTTGGTCCAGAATTTGGGTTTTTTCTTTGTTTTAATGTTAATATCAACCATGTAGGAGTACACTGGATTGTTCTCCACTCCTTTCCTCCATTTTTTTAAAATTTAAAATTGGGGTTCTGTCTTCTGTGACAAGTGGGAAGACCACCACTGGAGTTGTCACAAGGCAAATCTTTTCCATTGCTGGTCACCCTCACAGTGAAGAAGTGTTTTGCTGTGTTCAGCAGGACCCCTCCTGTATTTCAGTTTGTTCCTATTGCCCCTGGGCACTGTGGAAGGATCCTGGTTCTGCTGTYTCTGCATCTCCCTTGGATATTTCGTGTCTTGTGCTGGTTTAGGCCCCGTGAGGCTCAAAGGGCACCTGTGTCTGCACAGCACATGTGACAGACCCTGTCCTGTGGCACACGGGCAGTGTCCTGCTGTGCTCTTCCCGGGCACRGTGGTCACCGTAGCCTCTCCCCACAGGAGATCAGCAGGCCCAACTCCCCCTCGGAGGGAGAGGGCGAAGGCGAGAGCTCCGACAGCCGCAGCGTCAACGACGAGGGCAGCAGTGACCCCAAGGACATCGACCAGGACAACCGCAGCACGTCCCCCAGCATCCCCAGCCCCCAGGACAATGAGAGCGACTCGGATTCCTCGGCTCAGCAGCAAGTGCTGCAGGCSCAGCCCCAGGTGCTGCAGGCCCCGAGCGGCTCTGCCCAGGCCGCCGCTCCCACCCCGCCGGTGCCGGCCCCGCTGCCGGCGCTGCCGCCCGCCTCCAGCTCCGCCCCGGCCCCCGCCCAGGTGCCAGCGCAGGTGTCACCGCCGGCGTCCCAGCCCTCGGGGCAGCCCCAGCCCGCCGCCCCTCACTCGCACATCCAGCAGGCCCCCGCCCTGCACCCGCAGAGGCTTCCATCCCCGCACCCTCCCCTGCAGCCCCTGAGCTCTGTGTCCCAGAGCCAGCCCGCGCCGGCCCCGGCACAGCCCCACGCACAGCAGCCCTCCCTGCACGGCCAGGCCCAGCCTGCCCCTCACGGCCTGCAGGCGCAGCCGCTGCTGCCCCACGCCGGCCCTGCCCAGCCCTTCTCCCTGCCCGCTCCGTCGGCTCAGTCTCAGGTGCCCCTCCAGACACAAGCCCCGTCGCACTCGCACTCGGGCCTGCAGGTGACGCAGCCCGCGCTGCCCGGCGCCGCCTCCTCGCTGCAGCAGGCGCAGCCCCCCCGGGAGCAGCCGCTGCCCCCCGCCCCCATGGCCATGCCTCACATCAAACCTCCCCCCACCACCCCCATCCCGCAGCTGCCCGCTGCCCCGGCCCACAAGCACCCTCCCCATCTCTCGGGGCCGTCTCCGTTCTCCATGAACTCCAACTTGCCTCCGCCGCCCGCTCTGAAGCCTCTGAGCTCGCTCTCCACTCACCACCCTCCATCCGCACACCCTCCTCCCCTGCAGCTGATGCCTCAGAGCCAACCACTGCAGTCCTCGCAAGCCCAGCCTCCCGTTCTGACCCAGAGCCAGAGCCTTCCCCCTCCTGCCGCTCATCCCCCCTCCGGACTCCATCAGGTTTCCTCCCAGCCCCCCTTCTCTCAGCACCCCTTTGTGCCCGGGGGTCCCYCTTCCATCACGCCTCCTTCGTGCCCCTCCACCTCCACGCCGCCCRCCGTGCCTGGCATCCCTCTGCAGAGCCCCATCTCCACGTCAGCAGCTTCTAGCGGGACGGTGCCCGTGGTGACAGCCTGCACGCTGCCACCCATCCAGATCAAGGAGGAGGTCCCAGATGAGGCTGAGGAGCCGGAGAGCCCTCCACCTCCACCCCGCAGCCCGTCCCCAGAGCCCACCGTGGTGGACATCCCSAGTCACGCCAGTCAGTCGGCCAGGTATGGAGCTTTCATCAGTGCTCTGCTTTCCCTGGTTYCATCCTCCGCTGCCTGTGGACCAGTATGGTACAGTTAATTTTTTCCTGGCTTTCTGGGAAGCTGCTAATGGTAGAATGATGCTTTTAGTTTGGATGTACAGCTCTCAAATCCCACACTCGTGCACCTTCCCCAAGGCTGAGCTCTTTCTCTTGTGTTCCTTTCAGGTTCTATAAGCACCTGGACCGTGGCTACAACTCATGCTCCAGGGCAGACCTGTACTTCATGCCTCTGGCAGGATCCAAACTGGCCAAGAAGAGAGAAGAGGCCATCGAAAAGGCCAAAAGGGAAGCGGAGCAGAAAGCCAGGGAAGAGAGGGAAAGAGAAAAAGAAAAAGAGAAGGAAAGAGAGAGGGAGCGTGAGCGTGAGAGAGAAGCAGAAAGAGCTGTGGTAGGTCCAGTCCTGGCTTGGAGCTGGGGAGGGGAATTGGTGGCTGGATCTGACGTGGATGATGACTGCAGGATGCAGATCCCCAGGAGCACTTTAATCCTCTCAGGGGTCTCTGAGCGTGGAGCTGTGTGTATGGACTCAAATCCAGCCCTCTCTGAGCACCTCCCAGCCTGCCTGGGACGGTCTTGTCCTTAAAGGAAATGGAGAGTTTCTGCCCCTGGTCTSCTTCTGTGGTCAGCCAGATCAGCTGGGGAGAACTAGGCCAAGGCTGACATTTACCTTGCAGTAGGAGAGCACTGTGCAGACACAATGAGTTCCTTTGTGTCCCTTGCACTGCTGTGCAGGCACATGGGTGCTGTCTCGTGGGGAAGGGGCTGGAGGCAGGAGGGAGGTGTGTGTGTGTCAGGTGCTCTGGGCTCTGCGTTAACCTGAGGCTCTGTCCCCGTTGTGTGCAGCAGAAGGTGTCCAGCTCCTCCCACGAGGGCCGTCTGGGCGAGTCTCAGCTCAGCGGGCCAGCCCACATGAGGCCTTCCTTCGAGCCGCCCCCCACCACCATCGCGGCCGTGCCGCCCTACATCGGGCCGGACACGCCGGCGCTACGGACGCTGAGCGAGTACGCGCGGCCCCACGTCATGTCCCCGACCAACCGCAACCACCCCTTCTTCGTGCCCCTGAACCCCACAGACCCGCTGCTGGCCTACCACATGCCCGGCCTCTACAACGTGGACCCCACCATCCGCGAGCGGGAGCTGCGGGAGCGCGAGATCCGCGAGCGCGAGATCCGCGAGCGGGAGCTGCGCGAGAGGATGAAGCCCGGCTTCGAGGTGAAGCCCCCGGAGCTGGACGCGCTGCACCCGGCCACCAACCCCATGGAGCATTTCGCCAGGCACGGGGCACTGACTATCCCACCCACGGCGGGGCCTCACCCCTTCGCCTCCTTCCACCCGGGGCTGAACCCCCTGGAGAGGGAGAGACTGGCGCTGGCGGGGCCGCAGCTGCGGCCGGAGATGAGCTACCCGGACAGGCTGGCGGCCGAGCGCATCCACGCCGAGCGCATGGCCTCGCTCACCAACGACCCCCTGGCACGGCTGCAGATGTTCAACGTCACCCCCCACCACCACCAGCACTCACACATACACTCGCATCTACACCTACACCAGCAGGACCCCCTACACCAAGGTGAGCCGGGCACTTGTGTGGGGAACGGCTCGGAACGGGCCCACTCTGACCCTGGAACCAAAGAGCAAAATCCCACTCTGACCCTGGAACTCAAATAGCAAAATCCCTGTCTTCATGTCCATGTTGTGGTTCTGTGCTGTGTCGGGTTGTGATAACTGAAATGCAGTTGCTTTTTGTGGGAGTGATGCAGGGTGGTAACATCACAGTGATCTCCCTTCAGGCTCTCACTGTGAAATGTTTGCTGTTTCGTTGTGGGTTGTTTTTTTGCTGGCCTAGAGCAGCACCTTACAGTTGTAATAATTAATAGTCTCAGAAGTTAATCTCTGCCTTGCCCATTTCTGAAGCAAGATACATGGTTAAAGCCCTAGAGTTCTGGAGATGAGGCATTTTAGCAGAAACGTTCACATTTTCTGGTGACAGACTGGAAGAACATGGCAAGCCAGGCACCAGGTGCTGCAGCTGCCAAGTAAGGGGGATGAGGGGGAAGTCAGAGTACTTTAAATGCAGATTCTGGTGTCCAGCTGCTAATGCAGTGTTTGTGCAAGCAAATGGAGCATTCTTTGCCCTGGAGGAGTGTCCATTAAATGTGTGCGATGCCCACTTTGGGGGCTGGAGGGAATGTGAGTGCTGTTGCACAAGTCAGACTGTACAGCAAGGAAAGCAGCAGGGTGGTGTGAGATTCTGGAGGGCTGAGGGGTCACAGGTAGGACAAGGCAGTGCTGGGTGTGTCCTCACTCCTGAGGCTGCTGAGGCTCACTGCAGAAATCCCAGCTGGGCTCAGCTGCAGGCAGGTGTGCAAACCCCCTGACAGCAGAGGAAATCTGGCATAGCCGTGTCTGAACAAGGATTCTGAGCACCTCTGTGCAGGTAAGTCTGGATCCTCCCCAGGTACTTGTTCTGGACAAAACCACGGCTTGTACATTGTCCCTCCCAGCCCAGAGAGGGGCTGGTGCAGACACAGCCAATTCACTGCCAAGTCTCTCTTTGTGTTTGAGAGGTGATTTGGCTTTGTGCTCAGCCAGATTCAAACACAGGGAGGGGCTCTTGGGTGCTTCTTGCTCCAGTGGAACTCCACTGGTGCTCAAGGCTGTTCTGACYCCTGTGTCTCCTTTGACTGGGGATGAACAGGGGGTAAAATGACCCCACATTTCTGCTGTGCACCAGCTGAGGGAAGTGTTGTGGGTTGGTGTTCTTTCCCTGGTGGTTCCTCTGCAGTCCCCAGGCAGCTGATGGACCTTTCTCTCCTTCTCTCTCAGGCTCAGCAGGACCTGTTCATCCACTGGTGGATCCTTTAGCAGCTGGACCCCACCTGGCACGTTTTCCCTACCCACCTGGGACCATCCCCAACCCATTGCTAGGGCAGCCACCTCACGAGCACGAAATGCTCCGACATCCAGTCTTTGGTGAGAGCATTTGATGGTCCTTTGCAAGGGTTGGCTTTGATCTGAAACGTCACCTTCTCCCGTGGGCTTCAGCATTTCTCAGTGAGGGGGAGTGGAGCCGTGACTCTGGGCGGTTGTGGTGGTTTGTTGGGACAAACAAGAAACAAACAAAGAGTATAAAAGTGGTCCTTGTTCCCCAGGTACTCCCTACCCTCGAGATCTGCCTGGTGCCATTCCACCCCCCATGTCAGCAGCCCACCAGCTGCAGGCCATGCACGCCCAGTCCGCAGAGCTGCAAAGACTGGCAATGGAGCAGCAGTGGTTGCACGGGCACCCTCACATGCACGGTGGGCACCTACCCAGTCAGGAAGATTATTACAGGTGAGAGACTGCAGTGAAGGCTTTTGGGGACCAAAATTCCATCGTATTTCTCCACATCCCTTCTTTTTTCCCCTCTGAATTTTGGCCTCTCTTGCTGCGTGCTGAGCCCTGGTGCAGTTGCAGGTGAAGCTGTGCTCAGACCTGGTTTGGGCACATGGGAACTGAGGTCCAAATCACTGGCACAGGGTGGGAGTAGTTGAGTCTCCTATTGCAGAATCCCCTCTGATTGGGGTTTTTATTGGGATATTCAGTGCAATTGCTGCTTCCACATCTCTCTCTCTTCCTTTAGAGCAGGGGAGGAGGGTGGGCAGAGCTTTATGGAGAACAGGGGAGAATTCAGTGAATCCTAAGGARTGACTGAGGGCAGTAGGAAGTTGGAGTGTGTAATAGCAGGGGYCCAGCAGTGCAGGCTGAGAATGCCTGGAGGAATCCCAGGGCTGTTTCTCCTGGGAATGCTCTGTGGGGTGACACTGGAGGGGTTCTCTGGCCTGCCTGTGTGACCCCAGCGTGGTTCCACATGTCCCATCTGCAGGGCTGGCACTGGTGCCACGTGTGGGGGTACCCTGTGCCAGGGCAGTGCCCGGGGTGGTGCTCAGAGCTCTCCACCTGCAGCCCCCGAGCAGGAGGGCAGAGCTGCCTCTGTGTCTGACACCTCCTTTGTCATGTTAAAATGAGTTTTCTTTTCTCTTTTGCAGTCGACTGAAAAAAGAAGGCGACAAACAGTTGTAATAAATTATTTATTTGTAACGCTGGCTATGGAAACCCCAGTCCTTGGGAAGGAGTGGAACATTTTTACATACAAGAAGAGCTACAAAAGGAAAAGAATATCTTATAAAGATTTCTTTATATATTTAAAACAGAAGCAACCACCCAACAAGTAGAGACTTATCAGCATAGTGTTCATTTGTAGAGAAGATTTCTCAAGACTGGTGTGGGTCTCCCTGCATGAAAACGTATTCAGAAGCCTATTGGAAATACAGGACTGTGTGGAATATTCAGAGAACTTCCTGCAATCTTGGTTGTTTTTTTTTTTTCCCTTTCCTTTTCTTTTCTTACTAGTTTGTTTTCAGTAGGTGCTAGAATCAGGTTCACAACACAAGTCACTGTGCGTGAGGGGACACTCAATGCATCTATAGGTAATGAAAAAAAACAAACAAGGATTGCAAGTAGGTGACATAACAAGCTCTGAATCCAAGTGCTATAATAATAAAAAAATCTACTTTTATTTTAGTACATTGTAGGAAAACTTCATAATTTTAAARAGAGCTCAGTTCTGCAGCATGGCTTTTTAAGTCTGTAAATAACTTTTTTTGGGTAGAGGGGAGAAACAAAACAAAACAAACTCCAGAAACGTTTATCTTGATTTTCAGTAACATCACAAATTGTGAATTCCTACCTGGTATTGACAGAATACAGAGTTGATTTTTTAATAAAAAATATATATATAATTATCCCTTTAATTAAAGGGAACGATGGGTATCAATAATTTCAAATGGGTAAAAGCTTGAAATTTGGTTTGATATCAACAATAAGCATTAAAGGGATTTGCAGGGATAATGTTGCAAATGACTGTTTCTGTTCTTGGTTTTTTGGTTGGTTTGGTTGTTTGGGGGTTTTTGTTCGTGTTCCATCTCTCTGTTCTGCAGCTGATTTTGTTGAGTTGGGTTTCTCGGCAGCTCAGATGTCCCTTGGACCCCGTTGGCTCTTTTGWTGCCACCTCCAAGAGTTCATTTTCAGTGTGGCCATAAAACACTTCCTTCCTGTGACCTTTTGAAACTTAATCTTARCTCCATTGGGTTTAGACTTTGGGCAGAAAGTTCAGAGAAATAATCTGTTCTAAAAAACCTCTTTTTTAAAGATGTTCCATGGCTCAGACTAGTGCAKCCAGAATTTTGTATGCACGTGCATACCTTGGGAGGACATGGCTTTTCCTGGCCTCCCTTTCATTAAGTTCTTAAGAAAAGTGAACTTGGCAACTTGCTGTTCATTAAGTTGTGTTGCAAAGACCAGTCTGTTTTTTCTCTTTGACTGTTTTAGGTTTGGGGTTTTATAAGCAAAAGCTTTTTAACTGTGTCCCTCAGGAAGTGCCTGCTCTGGGATGAGTGGGGTCCATGGACAGTGACATGTTCTGCCTCCCAAGCCCACAGTCCCTGCAGGGTAAACTCCTGTTGGCTGCTTCCCACCAGGCTGGGGAGAGGAGAGGAATGCACAGTGAGCATCAATGGACACAGCTCTGCTTACAAAGCAGATTTTTAAAGTGTTTTTTTTTCTCTCTCAGTTTTGCCAGAGTTTTTCTTTGCCGGAGCAGAGGGTGACGCCACCAATGGACATCTGAACCTGCTGGTCCTTTTTTTCTGCTGGTGCACAACTCCCCCCATTCTCTCTCTCTCCACTCACGAGTGCTCTCTCTGCTGTTGTAGCCTGTTCAGTGTGATGGTTGTGTCCTAGGACTGTACTGAGCCACCCTGATAAAGTTGTAGTTAATCAGTGCTCGTGCACCTCCTGCTGCTCAGCCCAGAGCTGCTGGCAGACAATTCACCACTTAAAAACATTCTAGGCCCACAAAGGCAAGGGGAGAGCCAGGGTTTTTCAGCTGRTTTTCCCTATTTCCTGTGCTCCACTGCAGATTTCTCAGTGCTGCTGTGGTGTTTAGTCAGCCCTGCTGTGTGTAACTCCGGGTGAAGGTGTTGGGAGGGGCGGGTTGTGTTTCGGAGGTGGGGGAACCACAAAGTCAGTCCAGAATTGAGGGAGGTGAAGTCCTTGTCCCGTGGCTGTGGGCAGTGGTGGGGTGAAAAGGTTTCCTTAGGGAACAGGGATTATTTTTGCTCACGGCTGAGCAGCCAGGAGGACTGGCCTGCTCAGCAGAGAGTGCCTCAGTTTGCTTTAAAGGTCTCATCAGGCACATTTCAGTTCAATCTCTCCCCTCCTTTTGTTTTACCATGTGGAACTGGGGAGTTTGGGAGAGTTCAGCCACTTCAGCCGTTTCTTCTGACCCTTCTCTTGCTGTTTTTTAGCCATAGTTCTTCAGGAAAAGGAAAAGCCAATTCCCTCTAGTGGTCTTCTCTGTATTCCTTATTTTTCAGCTGAAGTTGCAGTCTGYTCTAAAGCTGTTCATTGATATTTTTTCTTTTTCCCAGAAGAGTATTCTAATAATTTATKGGAGCTTTTTTGTTCACATCATTCAGCAAATAAGCACTGAAATTCTTCCATTTTAGCCCAGTGATTAACTACAACTTTACCTGCAGTGGCTTCTGAAGCCATCTCGGTGTTCGATGCCCTGTTAAAAAAAAAACACAAACCAACCCAGACCTTTTGATTTTCTTTCAAGAAATCTCTTTACTTTTCCTCTGTTCCGAAAGTTTATTTTTAAATTTTGCTTTAGTGTTTTTGAAACGTCTCTCTTGTTCTATGTCGTCATGGTTGAGCTTGTTTCACTGCACCGTTAAAGCAGAGTGTACATTCTGACTGCTACATTTATATATATCTTGAAGCTTAATGTATATATGAGTAGTTTGCCATGGGATAACACAGTGTAAACAGAGTAGAAACCCAGAAATCGTGACTTCTGTGTTCTCTCCATTTGAGTATTTTGTAATTTTTTTGAAATATTTGTGGACATAAATAAAACCAAGCTACACTACAGCAGCCAGGTTTTGCCTGCAAGTGAAATGTGTCTCTTGATTGTTGTTAGTGGGAGAGGAGCTGCTTTCACCTGGGATAACGTGGGGTGCTGGCATGGCCACCTTGTCTGCTTCAAACCTGTCTTTTCTTGGCTTTATTTTTTCCCTCTTTGAGATAATTTTGGTTTTAATACACAGTACACAAACACCAACATCACGTCCAGTTCCAGTTCTGCGTCCTTTGAGTCACATTGCTGCTCTGCTGCTCWGTTCCCGTGGAATGGAAATGTCCATTTCCAGTGGAATTCCATRGAATGGGGTGGGAAGGGATCTCAGGCCACCTCATCCCAACCCCGACCACGGGCAGGGCTTACCTCATCTGAATTGGTTTAGGGATTTAACCAGGAGACAGGGAGAGGCCGGGGGTCTGAGGGGTTCCAGTGCCTGGTGACAAGGAAAGGTGGGAAAACCAAAATCTGGGTTTGTGAGGGACCCCAGCACCTGTTGAGGAGGAGAGGAAGGGAAGGCAGGAATCGTGAGGGACTCCGGTGCCAGGTAACACCACTCAGGTGGTGTTTGTTGGGAGATTTTGGCATTTTCGGAGCCCCGGAGCCGCTTCGGAGGAGCTGGGAGTGCTCTGAGGGGAGGGCGGGGCCCTGAGGGGGTGGAGCCACAGATGAGGGGTGGGGCTATGCACATGAGGGGGATGGGGCTAACACGTGAGGGGGCGGGCCCACGACTGAGGGGCGGAGCTAATCCTGGGGTGGAGCGGCACGTGCGGGATTCCCGAAGGTTCTGGAAGCGCCCAGTGAAGGCCTGAGGTGAGGCCTGTTTCCTGCTGTGCCGGGAAAAGGTGACAGGAGGGATCTGGGGGCAGCCAAAGAGAACTYCAGGGCTCCTGTCCCTCAGTGCTCCTCCATCCCACCTCCCCTGGCAGTGTCCCTGTGTCCCCAGGCCAGCGCAGACCCTCACCCGGGGTGTTTGTCCTGTGTCCCTCTGTGCAGGGACAAAATCCCAGGTGTTTCCTGTCCCTGGTGCTCCTGGGGGACAGGTGAGGCTGGGCCAGCCCTGTGGGGCCGTGCTGGGGCCGTCCTTGGGGTGGTTCCTCCCCCTCAGGGATCAGGAGCAGCATCTAAAGCAGGGGAGAGCCCTTGGAGGGGCCCTGCATGTCCAGGCCAGCCTTTGCAATCCGCTGTGCTGCTCGTGCCCCTCTGTAATTAAAGCTGATTTTTCTCCTGGTGTTGACCTTGCAAAACCAAACTGGAGCAAAAGATAAAAGCAACGTAATGCAAACCACAGATCCCACGTGGACAATTTAACCWTTTTTTTTTGCTGTTCTTGTTTGCAAATGCTGATCTCTATAGAAGTGGTAACTTGGCCCCTGCATATTCAGCTGCTCTTTCCCCCTTTCTCCCTAGAGAAATATCCAGTGAAGGAATTTGGCCAAAAAAAAATATATATATAAAATTAAAAAAAAATATTTACCTGCATGAACTCTCAGAGGTTTTTACAAAACTCAATTCTAGAATGGTCACCTGTGGCACCTGAATGTTGGTGCAGAGCAGGTTTCTGACACATCTTCCTTGGGCATCACAAATGAGAGAAAGGAGTCTTCACAATAAATATTGATCTGACCATTTTCTGGTCGGATGAGTCATGGGAAAGGCTCTGGGAGAAACACCATAAAAGAGCATTTAATGAGTGGAGGACACTTGGCAGGTCAGAGTCACACCCAGGACAGGATTTGATTGTTGTTTTACCCATTTCAGGTTTTTGAAGTCACAGTATGTAAATTCCAGGACATTAAACCAAGCCCAGCTTCATGGTAAGCACAAATAACTTTGCTGATTATTAATATTAATGCAGTAGTGTGCTTTCCTTGGGTAGCTCAGGAGTGTGGCTGTCAAAAGATGTGGGAAGATTGAAGTGATTGGTCCTGTTGCCTGTTCTCTTACTCTGGGTGACTTTGTTGTGTCTTTCCAGTTTCTGAGTCCTGCTGCAGTTCCATTTCACCATTTGTCAGCTCTTTAAATATTTGTCCTGTGTCCTTACCTGTGGCAATGTCAGCAGGAAGGAAGGTTCTCTGCAGAGGTGCTGCTCATGAACCCTCCTGTGGCTGCCAGGCTGAGCTCCCTGCCCAGGGAGAGAAATTAGGGATGGATTGATGGGCTGGCCTTGGGAAACGGCTCGGTGTGATGCCACTGGAGTTGTATTTCACTTTGCCTGGGGTCCTGGTTCTGCTGGGACAGACTATTAGTCAGATCTGGAGGATGGAGATTTCTCTGGCCTTGCAGCTTGTTGGAATGAACCCCAGCTGCAAAGTCTGGGCAGTTCTGAGGAATCTGCTCCTCCTGCCCTGGTAACGTGGCTGAACTGGAGCTTTCAAAGCACCCTTGGTGGGGTTTCCCTTCCTCTAAGTTGGAATGTTTTAGTGTCATCCAGCTGTCACTTTTATCCTTCCCTCTAGTTCATTCCTTCACAGCTTAATGCTCTTTATGGAGTGGCAAATAAAATGGACACGAGCAGAAGTGTTTTAAATAAAATGAGCATGGGCAGCAGTGTTTTAAATAAAATGGACATAAGCAGCAGTGTTTTAAATAAAATGAGCATGGGCAGCAGTGTTTTAAATAAAATGGACATGAGCAGAAGTGTTTTAAATAAAATGGACATGAGCAGAAGTGTTTTAAATAAAATGGACATGAGCAGAAGTGTTTTAAATAAAATGGACACAAGCAGTAGTGTTTTAAATAAAATGGACATGAGCAGCAGTGTTTGAAGAAGTGCCAGAGGACACTCAGCAGCACAGGAGTAAAGGAACACTCTGTGATGTCACCACTCTGCTTTCACGTTCCTTTGCCGCAGATTGTGTGATTCCAAACTACAACATTCAGTGGGTTTCAGAAACAAATTCTCTCTTTCCTTTCTGTGTTATTTAAAGCCAAGCTCCTTGGCTTCACTGATTTCTCCTGGAGACAGTACCCGGGGCCAGAAACTGTTGGGAGGTGTTGTGACAGAAATGCCTTCATCTAAATGTAAATGTTGCTGCCCTGCCTCGGGCTGCCTTTGAGAGGCTTTTTTCTGTGGGAAGCAGCTACAAAGTAATGGTCCCAATCAATTTATTCATGTCAATAAAAGGTCTTTTATATGCTTATTTGAAATGTATTGTTCTGGGCTGATAGGACCGCGTTTGTTTTCGTGTCAGATGGAGTGAGAAATAGGGAGAAGTGAAGGAGAAGGAAAACGTGTAGGTCTGGCTGGGAGGAGWTCATAATTTGGGATCTGGGGGTGGGAAGAACGAGGGTGCCCCGATAGCGGGACACAAGGACAGGACAGARCTCCCTGAGCTCCTCCCTGACCCCRGGACAGGCTCAGATTGGGTTGGGGTGGAGTAAAGGAGTTCAGCACAAAGTCCCTGACTCAAAAAGAGATTTTCTCAGTCACCCGAATGCAGAAGTATCTTGTACATCTCGGACAAAGTCAGCTTGACATTCTCTAACCCCACCCCTCCTGTCTGCAGGTAAGAGGGGCCCCACCAAACTGCAAAACACAACTTTTTKAATGTATTTTGTATTCCACATTAAAGTGTGAGTACTGCAGGTGCATCTCCTGCCTGCACTACCCATGAGTGGGGCTTTCTCTGCCTGTATTTTATTTCCTTTTGACTTGGGCTTCAGTTTGGGGTAACCTGAGTGTGTCCTGGCAGCCAGAGGCTGCTGGACCCGGGCAGGTGTAGATGGCAATTCCAACTGCTCTGCCCGTGGAGCGGGTTGTGCAATCCTGCCTGCAACTCCAGGCTTTTCTTTCTCTCCAGTAGCAGTTTGGCATGTGACAAATTACTTAATGGCCCATTGAGGGATAAATCTGTCCCCCGGGGCTGGRCGATGCCTCTGCCAACCTGTCCAGGTGCAGTTCGGTTCTGCCRCCACTCCCAGGGCTGCTGGTGCTCCACCTTGGCTCCCCTGTGTACAGAACAGAGGAARAGCCTCTTACTGGCTCTAAATTACRGTTYTGTTCTTTCAAAAGAGCTWCGAACAGATGGATTTCCAYTAYTTATGCAACAGAGATGGAAGAGAACTTAGTAAAGGGTTTTGAGAGCCTTGAATCCTAATGGCTCCAGGATCTGTAACTGCAGTGCCACCATTCCAGTGTGATTTGAACCTTGGCTGCTGGGGTTATTTACACCTTCTGTTCTGTCCTGTGAGCTGTGCAGCCTGGAGGAACAGAGAGAGAGCTGTCCTAACCTTAACCCTAATGACCCTAACCCTAATGACCCAAACCCTAACTAACCCCAATGACCCTAACCCTAATGACTCTAACCCTCATGACCCTAACCTTAACTAACCCCAATGACCCTAACTGCTACTGGGTTCAGGTGGATTTACCTGGGCTGAGGGAGGGCCTGGAGGTGAGATGTGTGTGAGACAAGAGCTCCTTTGTGGACGGTCACACTCCTGCTCCCTGGGACAGCCCCGAGCAGCAGCTGAGCCTGYGCTGTGACATTTGTAAATCCCAGATCTGGGCTCATCCTTCTTCCATTATTGCTTGTTCTGTCCGAGCCTCTGTAATGGATCAGGCCTCTCTCTCTCACAAAGACATCTTTTATTGCTGAGGAATGTTAAACAGGCTCTGTCCTCAGAGCCCCGGTGTGGGATTCCTCCTTTTTAATCAGCAGTCTAACTCTGTGCCAGTGCAGTGCTGCTGCACACTGCCCCGTGGGTTTTCACCCGTGCCAGAGGCAGCTCTGGGCACTGCAGAACAGACACTCGGTGTCTGCCCGAGGTTTATTTACAACTGTGCAAATAACTAAACATGAGCTGTTGGCTGATGGCCCTGACGTGGGTTCCTGTGCCAGCTGGGCTGCAGGGGCTTGGCAAAGCTGCCTCTAGGAGGCCTCTGGCCACTGAGGGCCAGCCCTGGACACTGGCCTGGGCACTGACCTCAGCACTGACCATGGGGCACTGACCATGGGGCACTGACCTCAGCATTGACGTGGGCACTGACCATGGCATTGGCCTGGGCACTGGCCAGGGCACTGATCTGGGCACTGACTGTGGGGCACTGACTGTGGGGCACTGACCATGGCACTGACCATGGCACTGACCACGGCACTGACCCTGGAGCACTGACCTCAGCATTGACCATGGCACTGACCATGGCACTGACCATGGCACTGACCTTTGCACTGACCATGGCACTGACCCTGGAACACTGACCTCAGCATTGACCATGGCACTCACCAGGGCACTGACCTCTGCACTGACCGTGGCACTGACCGTGGCACTGACCCTGGGGCACTGACCATGGCACTGACCATGGCACTGACCACGACATTGACCATGGCACTGACCTCAGCACTGACCATGGCACTGACCACGACATTGACCATGGCACTGACCTCAGCATTGACCATGGCACTGACCATGGCACTGACCATGGCACTGACCTCAGCATTGACCATGGCACTGACCATGGCACTGACCGTGGCACTGACCATGGCACTGACCCCGGGGCACTGCGGGGCTCCCTCCCAGCCCCAGGGCTGGCCGGGGCTGTTGTCGCGGTGCCCCGCAGGCCCCAGGTGCCATCGCAGGATTTGCCACGGGATGGCAGCAGATTCTCAGGAAAAAGGAATTCAACCCTGGAGCGTCTGTGTCCTGCCTGGGGAACTCACGGGAAGCAGAGACTGCCACAAACACAGAAATTTGGGCATCCCAATAGCGGGGGGAAAGCACAGAAGGATCAGGGGCACCTGCAGGGCTGCGGCTTCCCTTGGGCTTCTTTTGCTTTGGAAATATAAATTCCTGTGCCCAAACCTCCCCTCTGCTTCCTCCTCTTTACCCTCCTGGGTGGCACCTTTTGGCTTTGCCTGGCCGTGCCGAGTTTAAAATCTGTTTTACTTCTCTTACTCCACGTTAGGGGCTGGCAGACCCGACACTTCGAAGGGAGCAGCTCTGTGCGTGTGTGCACGTTTCTATCCCGGGGGAATTCGGGCTGGGAATTCCATGTCGGGGCTGCTGGCAGTTCTCTGTGTGTGTGACATTGCTGCCTCCTGTGTGACACCGCTGTCCCCTCCCTCCCTCCCTCCCTCCCTCCCTCCGAGCAGTGCTGGGACGCCTTCTGTGGACACGGGGATATAAACACGAGGCAGCTGCACTGCCAGTGTTTGTTTCTTTTTAGGTGGCCTCCGCTTTTGAACTTGAAAAATACACAAGCCACGCAGTAATGTTTGRTAAAAGCACCCCAGCTATCGGCAGCCCTGTCCTTCCACACCTGGACACAACTGGAAGTGGAATGGGCAGCACTGTTGTCCCCCAGCCAGGTGTTAAACCTCTCCCAGAGTTGCCTGAATTGCCACCAGCTTCTATTCATAGCTTCTTCTGGTTAAATGGTATTTATTGCCCTGGAAAGGAGCCTGCTTTAATACCTTCTTCATGACTCCATATATAAAAACATCCATGGAATGGCCACCTTTGGGTTGCCTTGCCTGTATCGACACATGGGGATGGCCAAGATATTCTTGTCCTTTTTAATGGCTGAGAAATGGCTGCTGTTAATTCTGTGTAATGGCTGAGTTCACTGGGTGAAGTGCAGCTCTCTGTTCCCTTGTCTGAGCTCTCCTGTACTGTAAATACTTTTTTCAGTGTGAAAGTCCTTTCTGCTGTTCCTGGTGTCCCTGGTCCAATGGCGATATTGATTTCTTATAAGCAGTGAACAAGATTTACTGCTGATTTTCTGGAGACGTTTCCTTGGCCTGCACTCCATCGTTCTTGCTTCCAGAACTGCCCTTTCATTTCATTTTCCTGCAAGGCCCCAACCACTCTTAACTCCCCCTTCCACATTCACAGCTTCAACTCATCTCCACTTCAGTTCAAAGATGCAAAAAAGAGAACCAGCCATGAATTCCCCCAGAGGAAAACCCAAAGTCTGCAATTTCAGCTGAGTAAACTTCTTGCCAGTTTCAAAGGCGGAGAGATGACTTCGAGATCACCAAGGTTCAACCCCGAGCCAGTAATCAGAGTTTGGGAACAGAGCAGAGAGGGGGGAAGAAGAACAATTCCCCTCAGGTCTCTTCCTTTGTATTGCTTTTTCCGTGTCAGTACATAGGTTTGGCCAGTCTGTTGTTCTCCTGTGCTTCCAGGGAAATGCAGGAATAATTCTGCTGATTCCTGGACTTGGGGGTGAAATCCCTCAGTTCCATGCTGTGGTCTCTGGGCAGTCTGTATGGACATGGAATGGTGGCAGGGGATGGCAGAGCACATCCCTGCCCTGCCTGCATCCCTRTGCTCACAGCTCTGGAGACACACCCAGGCTAATTAGCACCCGGCTGGCTCCTCAGGGTGAGGGTACAATAAATAAAATATTAGCAAGAGTAGGTGTGTGAGCCTGGGGATACAAACGGGGCTGTGCAGGAGGGTTTTCTTAGAAAGAAACGCTGTGGGGAGCCCACAGTGAAGGCAAGGCTGTCAAAAATGCACACAATAATCCATTTGCTGCCTGCCCCGACGGAATGCCTGGGATTAGGCAGTCCTGGACTTGTGGGAAATCAATCCCATGCACATGACTGTGCTTCTCTTTTCCCAATAGCAGGGGAGGATTTGGGCACATGGTGGGGAAGGGACGTGAGGAGCTTCCCTAACTGGCCTGTGTTCCAGCATTCGTTCCATTCATTAAGTGAGCCCTTTAAAGCCACGGGTGGAGGCTGTTGGTGGTTCRGTGCACAGCGTGTTTTTATGAGCAGGTTTATCTGCCACTGCTGSCTCAGCCTTCCTCAGGCCTTCAGCTCCTCTTCTGCAGGCCTGASAGTGGTGTGAAGTTTGCACTGAGGGTTGTTCAATGCTCTGAGATCTTCAGTGGAAAAGATTCCAAGAGGGCTCAACATCATTTATGGGAAGCCGTGGTGAAAACAGTTTGCCCTCGTGTCCTAAATGAGGGATATGTTGGATTTTAGCCTGGTTACCAGCAGCTTAGGCAAGGGTGAAGCAATGTTGAAAGGCTTTGACCTAAAAAAACAAAACCCCTCAGTGCTTAAAAAGGGGGTTTTGACCCATTCTTCCTTTTCTCCAGATGTGTAAAACAGGGAGCACCCAGGAGGGGAACTGCTCCCGGGGTAGAACAAGGTCAGACAAGTCCTTCTAGGGCAAAAGAGCAGTTAAAAAATCATTTTGGTGCTTAACAGGRAGGCAGTGAAGCGACTAAAAAGCGGGTGTGATATGTTGAGATAATCTAATATAAGAAAGGACCCTGGAGGCAGAAGAAGCCATGGTTAAAACCAGCAGCAGCCACTGGAAAGGCTTATCAGGAGCAGCAGGAAGTTGGAATAATCAATCCTGGAAGGAACATGGTTCTTTGCTGCAGCAGGTAGAGCTAGGAAATATTTCACGTCTTGGTACTATGACCTGGATTATCCAGAGTCYAGCAGCTGGATAAGACTTAAAACAACCCAGAAACAAAAAACCAAAACCAAAATAATATTTTAAAAAGCCAAAAAAAAAAAAAATCCCCGAAAAAACCAACCCTTACTCTCGTTAAGGGTCATGTGCCACTTTTCACAAGAGATCTCTGAATCCAAATGCTGGAAAGAAAAATACATTCTAGAGCTCTGCTGGTGAACTGAACCATTTTCACGTCCTGTTAAAATCCAACCACTCCTGAACTGAGAATCTAAAGCAGAGCATGTCAAAAAAGGCTCSTGTGATTTGCAGCTGGAACTCACTCAGGACTCCTGAAGATTTGTGACTTAGAGTTGCAAAGATTTGTGTTAACCTTGCCCTCCTTCCACCAGTGCCCAGTTTGGTGCCAGGATTTCTCCCTGGGTGCTGAGGGTTCTGTGCTGCACTGGAAATGTTTTCACCAGCTCAGGCAGGTGAGCRCAGCCCTCCTTCCTTTGCCTTGTCTCAGCCTTGTAAGCAGGTGACAACAGAAATATTTATGTGGGCACGGCCAAACAGTTAAATATTGGTGTGTGTCTSTGTTCACAAACATCAACACAGAGAGATCAGAAAACTTCCCGAGTGAAGGAACAGGAGGCAGAGGAGGGAGGGAGATCTGACTGTGCAGGGCAGGGGCGAGGGAGGATTTTTCCAGAGGAAAAGAGAGAAGAGGAACCATCAGCTGTGGGGCATGAAAGCAGGAGCAGAGGCAGCTCTGAGCTTGGCATGACGGAACTGGGACACGAGTTCAGCTTTACCTCTGGCTGAGCCCGGGATAATGAGGGCACAGACAGCCACGGCCGGGCTCATTAGCCATTCTGCTGCCCAATTAGGCTGGGAGCTAATTGCTCATTAATGAGACCGTACCTGCTGGGGCAGCTGGGCTTCCCTGGAACTCGCGGCTGGAGCCGCAGCAGACGCTGGGGGGGGAACAGAAGCCAGGATTGAAGCCAAGGAAATGGAAAAGCTGCTCTGCCGCCGGGGAAGGGCTTTGCTGCTCTGCCGCCGCTCCCTGGGGACAGCACTTGGGTTCCTGTCAATTAGCCCCGAGTCCTTCAGCCTTCCTCTGCCTGGCAGCAGAGCCTTGAGAGGCCAGGAGCTTGGAGGTGGAGGGTCATTCTGACCTGTGCCTCTCTCCTGAGCATCCCTGCAGGGCTCCCAMGGGGAGGAAGGTGGTGACCTGACCCGGCAGGCACAGCCAAGGGTCGGYAGTGGGATGCTGGAGGCAGCAAACTGCAGTGGTCCAGGCAAAGCCAGCTCTGCAGGACCTGCTCWGGTCAGCAGCCCCCAGAACATCTCCTGGGAAAGGGAAGCTGGAAGCAGAGATGTGCTGAGGGCCACACCTCAGCTGGACTGTGACACAAGTGTGGTTTGTTCAGCGGGGAGAGCACAGGGGCTGTGTTGAGAATGGAATTTTGTGCATGTGCCAAGTGATCCAAGCACAGGTGGGTCTGTCAGGCACCGTGTGCACACCTGTGTCCCCTCAGCAAAACTCGTGTTCCCAACTGCCCCAAGCTGTGCTGGGGGCAAAGCTAAACATCCTATTTTAGTCTGGAGACTCCTTGTCTCAAAGGGAAGCAGAGAACCACTGGCTTGGGCTGCACGCTGCTRTGGCTTTTGGAGCAGACCCACAGGGATTTTCTGTGAAGAGGTGGCTGCAGGAGGAGGGAAGGAATGCGTTTCTCATTATGTGCTGCAGCCTCTCCGCTTTGGCAGCCTGAGAAGAGAAATTCTCTCTCCCTCCCCAGGCCCTCTACCCCCTGCAGCTCRCTGATTATTTTTGGCTGAGGTGGAAAGCACAACCCCAGCATTTTTCCCGACGGGGAGTGACCCAGGCAGAAGGGAGGTGAAGCCGAGGTTGTTCCCTTTGTGCTCTCTCAATCAATAGCCACACTTCTGCTTGTCTGGAGCTCCTTTCCTCTGGGCACACCAAAGAGCTTTAAGAGTTGTTCTGTCATCCCATGTCACCCTGAGCTCAGCTGAGCAGGAGGGGTGMAACTGAGGCACAGCTCCCCGAAATCACACAGGGGCTGGGACTTTCCATCGATTTTCTGTGGGCTTTTATCCTCAGGCTCTTCTCGTGCTGCTGAGGGCCCTCGTTCCCTGCTCTGCCTCCGTCGTGCTGTGGCTCCTGCACGGTGCTCTTGGTAATTCCTATGGCTACAGCTTTTGAATGGGAAGGTTCCTCTGGGTTGTGCCTTCRATAAAACAATGCTTGAAATAAATAAAATTCTCCTGCTCTGCCAGGCGAAAGGTTTGGCTTTTGAGGAACGGCTGTGCCTGTGTGGGAGTCAACCTGACTACAGAACACGCCCAGAAGTTGCATTTGGAAAGCTGAATGGAGAAGAATATTGTGTGGAAGGGGGGTCAGGGGTACCCCAGTGAGGCTGTGAGGGGTGTCCCCTCCCGGCCACAGCACCTGTGTGCAGGGGGAAAGCCTGGSTGGCTTTCCCAGCTCCTCCCCTCTGCTCTCCCTCCTGCCACAAAGCAAAGCCCCGGTGCCGGGGCAGCCTGCCTTGTTTTCCCAGCTAATGGAAAGCACATGAGGAGCACAGTCAGGCACGGCCACAGCTGCTGGGAGTGATTCATTTGGGACACAAACAGGAATGGGATGCTGGCTGCTCCCTGGGCAGAGCTGTCCCTGCTCCAGGCCCTTCCAGGGGGTGACTGAAGCTCCAGCCCCAGCAGTGACTCACTTGCTCCAGCCTTGGCAGAAGGGCTGTGCACGAGGCCCAACRATGCTTTGGGGCATGAAACCTCCCAGAACTCTTCTTCCCTCTCCCCTGCCCCTTCTGAGTGTGGCTTGTTCTGCTCTGAGGGCAGAGACCCTCCCTGGCTGATCTGTGGGGCTGGGAGGGGAGGCTGCACCGAGGTCTCCAGCCAGAAATAAACTGTGTTTTAACACTCTCGAGCCAGCAACAAKGCGAACTGCACTGGAAAGGCAGGAATCAGTGAACTGGCTGGGGGTCACTGAGTGTGTGTGTGTGCAGCTGAAGGGGCAGGGGAGATGGCAGCTCTCACCTTTGGGGGTTTGTCTGTTTGCTCACACCCCTTGCTGGCCCCTGTTGATTTTCTGTAGCTTCCCAGGACCAATGCACAGCCTGTGGATGGTACAGGCTGTCTGTGATGGCCTGGGTTGGGTTTTGCCTGTCCTTACTGCTTGTCTAACAGATTTAGTGCCTCTTCCAAAGTCTGATATGCTCTGAAGCAGCAAAGTCTACAACAGCAAGGCTGGGGCCTCTTGAGATGGAGGGCAGCCTGATTTTCCCCATCCTGCCACACCAGATCCCAAACCCCAGGGCTGGGAGCTGCACCAGATCCCAAATCCCAGGGCTGGGAGCTGCACCAGATCCCAGATCCCAGGGCTGGGAGCTGCCTGTCCCCATGCAGATCTGCTCCCTGCTGTGACCCAGCCAGCTCTGCTGCTCTGCGCTGTCCCTCTCCATGTGCCAGCAGTGGGAATTACTGGAGCAGAAGAGACAGGCTGAGGTCCCACAGCTCYGGCACCAGCAGCCCAGCGAGGCAGAAAGGAGCTCAGGAGCCTCTTCCTCCCTGACCTCTCTGGAGGCTTGRCAATAAAACAGATTTGGAAAGACCCCCGGCTCCAGCCGCTTTTGGAAGCAGGAGGGCTCTGTTTTAGGAAGGCTGGCTGTGTGTGCAGGGAGGGAGGGAGGCTGGGGAGGGACGGTGGCACCTGCTCCCCCCGGGGCTCTGCAGGGCCATGTGTCACCCGCAGGAATCTCAACTGCGGCAGGGGGAGCCTGGCAGGCGCCGCCGCGGCGGAGTGGAGTGGGGACAGGCTCTGAAATTGGACCCTGTGTCCCCTCTGCTCCGTCAGACTGTCCCAGCTGCCTCAGCAGACAGAGCTGTGTCCCGGCAGGAATTGCTGGGATGGTCACTGAGGTCCCCCCCTTGTATCTGCCACTCATCCTCCTCCTCCTCCTCCCATCGCCCTCCTGCCCTGGCAGTGCCCCTGGAATGGGGCCCGGCAGGTGGGATGTTGTCACCAGGGCTGGCACTTTGTGTCCTTCCCTAAACCCCTCACATTCCTTCTGTGGCCTCGGGGCTGCCTGGGTACCACAGCCAGAGAGTCCAAATCACATTCCTTCTGTGGCCTCGGGGCTGCCTGGGTACCACAGCCAGAGAGCCCAAATCACAGATCTGCCCCAGAGAGTCCAAATCACAAATCTGCCCCAGAGAGTCCAAACCACAAATGTGCCCCAGAGTGTCCAAATCACAGATCTGCCCCAGAGAGTCCTAGTCACAAATGTGCCCCAGAGAGCCCAAATCACAGATCTGCCCCAGAGAGTCCTAGTCACAAATGTGCCCCAGAGAGCCCAAATCACAAATCTGCCCCAGAGAGTCCTAGTCACAAATGTGCCCGGCTGGAGCAGAGGGTGGCAGAGCAGCTCCATCTGCACCCTCTCTCTGGGACTGCCAGGGGAGGGAGGGTGGCAGGAGTGCTGCACAAATGTCACCACACAGAAGTATCTGGGCCTCGAGGTGGAGACAGAAATAATCCCCCAGCTGCAGGGGGCACAGGGGGTTTGCTGGAGAGGGGCAGGGCAGATGGGCTGGATCCTAGAACATCTCCAGGGCTCCATCCAGAGCTCCCCCTGGACCCCTACAGTGACTGGGGAAGCTCAGGAGGTTTCCTTGGCTGTGCATCTCCAGGGGAGACTGTGCAAACCCTGCACCATCTCCATGGCAAAGCACTGGCTGTGCCCAAAGGCGGAGACATCCCAGGATGTCCCTGCGGCCCCACTCCTCAGGGAATGGGCACCTGCAGCACTGGAGCTCTTTGCCTGGAGCTGTCTGGAGTGTGCTGGAGCTGTCTGGACCACAGCAGTGCTGCTCTGAAAGCACACGAGACAAGGGGGCTCCCAGGGGCCTTAAGGACAAGGCTCATTTTAGAATTCTCCATCCCTGTCTCCGTCCTGGAGGATTTTGGAGTGGCAAAGGATCAGAACCCCCTCCTCAAACAGGAGCTCAATGTGGACAGGGGCTAAAGGCAGCTGAGAGCAGAGTGGGGACAGACACCCTGCAGGCTGGGCTGTGTTGGCCAAGGGGCAAAGAGGAGAGCTGTGGTTGTTGTGTGCATTTGCAGCCTCCTGAGTTCTTGGGAGATTTAATTCTCAAAGATGTTCCCGACATCCCCTGGGACAGAGCTTGGCTSAGGCCCAAGGGCTGGGGCTGCCAAAAGGAGCTGTGCTGGGCCAGCCCGGCAGGAACAGCTCCTTGCTCCGTGCCAGAAGGAAAGGAAGGGAAGCAAAGCAGAGGGGAGAAGGGGAGGGGACCCTGCAGCACAGCCTCACCTCCAGCTGACACTCACCAAGCACAGGAAGATGAGAAGTGCCCAGTCCTGTCCTGCAAAAGTCCTGCCCAGCACTGAGGGAAAAGAGTTTCCAGGGATTTTTCTCCTGGAAAACAACAGACAGGGCTGCTCTTGGTGGTGAGGGGACCAAGAGGCTCAGCAGTGTGGCTGTGGCCAGATAACACGTGAGGAAGCCCTGGATAAACTCGTGTCCCTGGTCAGCTGCTGGGCTGTGCCAGAGACCTCACTCCTGACCCGTAACATCTTCTGCTGCTCCAGCTCTGACAAACATCATGTGCTTYCAGGCTGATTTGCTGCCCTGGCTCCCTCAGCCAGAGACAGCTCGCCCTGCTCTGTGCTTTCTGCTGTCCCACCCTGGGTTCCTCCCTTCTGTCCTGACAGATCCTGTATTTCATTGCTGGGAACCACTCGGGTGTGTGACTCCAGCCTCCCCTGTGTCAGCCCAGCTCCTGCAGCTCTGTTCCTGTGCTGTGCTCAGCCCAGTGCAGCACCTCAAACAGCTGCAGAGGGGAGGCAGCCCCAGGGGTGTCTTTGGACCCTCGGAGAGGAGGTGACAGGCTGGGGAAGGCACCTGTAGGGACCAAAACAGGACATGTTTGAAGCTCAGGGGAGCTCAGCCAGAGCTCTGCCTGATGTGGGATGCTAGATTTGGTTTGTGGGGTTGTAGGGTCGGTGAGGAGGACATACAAGGCAGGAGACACCATGATCCTCTMTAGAACCAAACCCCACTCTTGACATTTCCTGGTATTTACATTGTGATCCAGGTGCTGTTATTCACTGCCTGGCCACTTCCATTCTGGCATCCTTTGGAGGGCAGTTYTGTGTTCTCTGGCTGTTGTCTCACCTGAGCATCCCCTCCCTGCTGCTCCAGTCTGTCTGGGCTTGCCTTTCCCCTTGCCAAATTCCTTGGCTGGACTATGCCAGCCCTGCTGGGCTGCTCTGAGGATGGGCTTTGTCTGTTGGGCTTCGCTTTATTCTATTTCCAGTCCTAAAAGCAAGGCAGGGATTAGGGAAGGAGAAGGTGGCTATTTTAGATGTTGCTGGTCACAAGCCAGCGAGCTGGGAAGGCAGGGGATGTGTGTGGGGTGTGTGTGGGGAAACGGGGCTTTGCCAGCTCTGAAATCCTCTCCTGTTTCTGTAGGCACGAACGCAAACCCCAAACCAGAGSTGGGTTTGGTTTTGACCTTGTAAAATGAAAACACGAGGGCTGAGCTGCTGCCAAAGCCAATGCAGCCGCCTGAGCTGCAGCCCAGCTCTGCTCCCTGCTCCTGCCACCCCTGCTGGCTCTCCTGGCAGGCAGAGGCAGCAGGAAGCAGGAGGCTGCTCCTTCCCAGATGGGCTTTAACACATTCCTGCAGCAGCCGGGCCTGGGGGCGTCTCGGATGCTCCCAAAGCTCCGCTGAGTAATCACAGCTTCCTCTGGAACTTTATTGTGCAAACCTTCCCTGGAACAGGCTCTGGAACCGCGTTTGGGGCTCTCCAGCCCAGCGAAAAGCAGGAGCTTCCCCAGGCAGGGAGCAGAGCTGCTGGGTTTGTTGGAAGGCAGAGCAGGCAGATGGTGACAGGCAAGGGGAGGGGAGGAGAGGGAGAATTTGGGAGGGAGCAGCTCCGTATTCCAGTTTCCATTTGGGGCCCTGCTGCCATGAGAGTGCCCTGAYAGAGCTGCAGAGGCTGAGGGCTGGGGAAAAAAAAGGGAGCAGGGGTGTGGGGAGTGAGGGCAGGCAGGGAGATGTGGCCATGGCAGCACGTACTGGAATGAAATTTGATATGTGCACTTCTATCTTCCAAATAAAAACTRGAGCTAACACTGTGGGTTTGAGGAGAAGTTTCCTGATGCTGTTGGGGGGACAGAGTTTAAGGCATGAATTTGCTCCCAGATCTTACATCTTCTGTCAGGATTTCCACCAGAATTGGCCCAGACTGTGGTTTTATCAGGGCTACACCAGGAAAATGTTTACTGCCTTTGAGGCCACCCACCCCTAAACTGAGTTTAGGGAGCAAATTCTTATGGATGGGAGGCATGAATGTGACCCTGTGTCTACTTCAGAGATGTATTTTGGTGTTTTGCTCCAGAAATTGTATTGTAGGGTCTATGAATGAGGGGTGTGAGACCCATTTTTTCCATTTCTGGCTTTAGCCCTTGGTGTTTGTCTTTGAGGAGGATGGAATTTCCTACTGGGCATGTAAACAGCATGTTTGAGCTGAAGTCAAGCCCTGCATGTAGTGATGGGAATTAATATGTTCGGGATGTTTGTTTCTACACACAATTCCCCTTTTCAAAGGGGCTGCAAGTTTGGGGAGGTCTTAGCCCTGCACGATGGGGAAGATCAGCTATAAATAAATTTGTGACACAGCTACTGTGGACAGGCAGAATGGCTCTGAGTTTCCTGCAGGCTGCAGCAACTGGGGGTTTAAAACAAAATCAGGGGAAAGGGGAACAGTCTTCCAAAATATGGAACACCTCGTAAAGCTGGGGAGGTAGGAAACAAGCTGAGCAGCCCCAGCTACAGTTCAGACTCTCAGGAGGAAAACTGTACAGTACATAAAGCCCAGGGAATCAGCTCAGGATGCCAACTAATGAGCTTTTTAATTAGCTGCAATTGCAGGSAAGGTTTAAAACCCAAAGAAGTAAGTAAATTAAAGATTTAAAAGACTGAACAGAATCGATGAGGGGTCAGCACTTAAAATATTAAAATGCCAGAGCAGTTGACTTTACAGGAAGTTTGCAGTGCTGCAGCAGAGCCCCTTTAAGGAAGCAGCAGGCTCTGGGGTTCTGGTCCAGAGCCCTGTGGCTGGACCCTGTCRTCTGCAGAGATCCAAAACTCACCCTGCCTGGGCAACCTGCAGTCCTGCAGCCTCTCCACGTGTGCTGGARCCTGCAGGGCGTTTTCTGCAGCTCCCCCGGGCTGCACCCTGGTGTTTCCCCCCAGCCACATCCCCCGAGGCCAGGGGACCATGGCCAGGAGCTGTGCAGTCAGCCTGGCAGCCTGCCCTGCCCTGCCCTGCCCTGCCCTGCCCTGTGTGCAGACTGTTCCGTGCACATTGCAGCACTGACTCGTCTCACAGTGTCAGACCAAGAGGTGTTTGTTGGTGTCCGGGGAAAATGGGGCATTGCTGCCTCCAAACTGCCCCTTTTGCCACTTGCTCTGTGTCACCTCAGTGCCAGGAGCAATTCCAAGTCACCGGGTTGTCCCTTCCTTTGCAAAAGTAGAAGCTTCTCTTCACTAATGCTGATGCTGCTGGCTGCCCTCAGGGGTGGGGAAGGCTCAACA
Organism: Mixornis gularis; assembly: GCA_003546035.1. Classification (NCBI taxonomy): domain Eukaryota; kingdom Metazoa; phylum Chordata; class Aves; order Passeriformes; family Timaliidae; genus Mixornis; species Mixornis gularis. The sequence continues at coordinate 82,392 of QVAJ01000241.1, read as the reverse complement.
ACCTCAGTGCCACCAGCCCCAGGTGCTTTGGAGAGCCAGGYAAGCCCAGGCTGCCACGGGCTCCCTGTCCAAGTGCCACTGTCACCCAGGCAATGATCACCCCAGTGTTGGGGGCAGGAGGAGGTGAGTGTGGCTGTAATCACCGTGCTTTGTTAAGGCTTCTGTGTGAGGATCTCAAACAGCCTCCCAAGTACCAGCTGATAAAGCCTTAGCTTGCACTTCCAGGAGGATAAATCCTCCTGTCCCGGGGAAAGCCTGAGGCACAAAGAGGTCAGGTGAGAGCAGCAGAGGGAGGCAGTGGCAGAACTCTGCACTCAGTCCAGCACTGCAGAGGCTGAACAAGGCAGGTGCTGTGTGGGGTGGAGAATGTTTTGCTCCATTTCTATCAGCTCTGGTTTCATTTGCCAGTGTCCTCCTTTACTCCCTGCTCTGCATCCCCATCCWTGAGGCTGCCCTGAGCTGAAGCTGCCACTGGACCAACGTTCCCCTCTGGYCAAACAATGCTTTGGACTTGATAAACCCGTGGGGACTCGGGGTAGAATCTGAACCCAGGCTCTGGAAAACTCCTTCCTCTTTTCCTTTTTTGTTTCTTTTTCTTTTAGTCAAGACAGTAACGCGCTAATTCAAAGCTGTTCCAGCTTGGGTGTGCAACCCACATTTGTGCATAGGGGCCAAATGGGTTTGTTCAAATGAAGATTTACTAAGASCTGTGCAAAACAGGGGAGGAGAGGAACCAGAGAGGTGAGAGGCAAAGAAGAATCCAGCCCCCAGTGGCCTTGAGAGCAATCTGCCAGTGAGTGCTGTCTCCGTGCTGATGGATTTGCTGTCACCTCTCCCTGGCATGAGGTGACAGATCTCTCGGTGGGATGGAGCCAGAGCCAATAGCCATCCATCACTGCAGGACAGGCAGCAGCAGCAGGCACAGGGGAAGGAGGCAAACCTGGCAAAACATCCCCACCCTCCTTCCCTGTCCCTGCTGGGCCACTGCTGCAGGCACACAGCRAGGGTGGGATGTCACTGCCAGGATGGAGGGGTTGGAACACCTTGGACACCTTGAAAACCTCCTGTGCAGGAGAGCTCTGTGTGTGAGGGAGGTTAAACACCAGCACAATGACCTGCATGGGGGAATCTGGAACYGAGGAGATGCTTCTCTGTGGCTTTGGGGTGACACAGTTCCCGTGGTGGTGCAGTGGGAGAAATCCAGATTATCTTTGGGTCCTGGTCAGTCTGAGGCGGGTGTGCAGCTCTGTGTGTGATGGGAGGAGTGGCAAACACTGCAGGTCCTTTCCTGCCTCCTGGGACTTCTCCCTGATGAAATCACTRTCACTTCCAGGTTTCCTTCCTGTCCTGTGCTTTTCCCACTCCTTGGTCACGTGTAATMAACAGCAATGAGGTTTGGAGTGAGGATTTTGCTTTTTGGAGAAAMCCCAGATACTTCTCTGTATGGCTGATAAATGAGACAACAGGCCAGAAATGTGGAAATATTCCTACACGCTGAACAATCCCCTAAAGCCAAAAGGAGTCAGGCACTTCCTTCATTTCCATGTGCTTCTAAATACTGCTAAGCATGTTTCTCAATCCTTTGTAATCTAAAGAACTGGGTAAATCTGGCCCAAAAGTCTCTATGTGGAGTATTTATTTCTARACTACTCTTACAAAGAGCTAAAAGGTGGGGGGAAAAACCCCACAGCTGTTTGCTGAAAAGCAAAGAGCACAGGAGTGTTCCTTTAAACTGAATTAGCATGCACAGAGCCCAGGCTGCTGCTGAAGCTTTGCTGCTCCCAGGCCTCAGACTCTGCATCTGGTTTTTCATTTCCAATAGGCTAATGTGCTCTGACACTGCACCCCTCTGGGAAGCTGCTGACAGGCACTGTCAATATTTCCTTCCCAAAAAAAACCCCCACCCAATGCAGCCTCCAAAATGTTGCTTTTCAGCATCAAATTATGGAGCGTGCAGCCTCCACCTGGAGAGAAGGTTCCCAGTTCAGCCCCTGCATTTCCTGCATCCCTGGAGTCCATTTCTTTGGTTGTCTTTTCCTTCTGCTCTTCAGAAAAAAAAAAAGAAAAGGAATGTTCACATTCCCTGTCATTTCTGGCAGCTGCTGGACTGGGTTACACTCATGTCTCTGCCAGGCTGTTGTGCTGTCAGCTGGAAGTGCTCCAATATTCAGGAGTCAGGCACCCAAATCCTGGAGGTTGGCATGAAAGTCAGGAAAATTAAACACAGGCATTCGGAGGAATGTTTCCTTCCACTTTGTTTATGTTGTTCTGCTGTTTTACTCCTTCACTTTGACATTCTAACAGCTCTGCTTTCAAATTTTTCTATAAACTCAAAGGCCAGGAACTCTCCTTGAGAGTGAGAAAGATGCAGGGCAAAAGCACTTGACTCCAGGAGTGCAGGCTTTGAGAAACCCACTAAATATCCAAAGGCTTTGGTTATAAATCACGAGTGTTGACAGCAGCTGAGGTGTGTTTTCCCTCAGGGAAGGTGGAATTCACACCATTCTCTTCCATCTGGACAACTCTGTCCATTGAAAGGAAGTGAGGGAGGATCCAAGGGACACATCCCACCCTTGACTGGTGGCATTGCTGCAGCCGATTCCTTGGCTGTTGGAATTCTGGATTATTCCTTGGAATTCCCTGAGCTCCCATCACCCCAGGCAGGTGAGCCAGCCCCTGACACAGCCTTGAGCAGCCTCACYTGTTTTGGTTTGGGTGTGCAAGGGTTGGATTCACTGCTGTGAGAAAGGCCAGGGTGAGTTCCTGGAGCTGGCATGGTTCATCCAGAGTCTGAAGCAGTTCAGCAGGGAGCTGCTTCCCCTGGGGCAGCCTCACTGGATGGGCAGTGCTGGATTATTAAACTGCCTTTTAAAGGGACCCAGGGCTCCTAATCCTTCTTGCTGCTCGTTTAGGTGTCCTTTTAGCTTAAGAGAACCTTTATTGTAAGTGCATTTCTTCTCATGCTTCCTTATTAGCAACCCCARTTTCCTGTTTGAAACTCTAATGGCACAGGTTAGATTTCAAATTTCATATTGAGGGGACAGTTATCTTTCTCAAGGATGCTGAGAGAATTTTGTTCTTATTGTCCTGATTTCATTCTACCTCCCTGGAATCCCGACCTCCTGTTGCAGTGTCCAGAGTGGCTCAATAATCAATGGAATGAATTCCACAACACCCCCCTTTCTTCATTCCCTTTTCTTTTAGATCCTTAGGAGTAAAAGAAAAGAAAAAAAATCAGTCCTGTAGTTACTGCATCTTCAAGTTGTGCCCCTTGAATCAATTCTGCAACACCCCTGAGTTTTCTCTGACAATTTTAATGTCTATTACCTGGGAGAAGTGAATACCCTGTGCCTGTACCAACCACAGCAAGAGCCAGGAGCACAAACCCCTGCAGATTTCTCTTTGAGAAGAGCAGCCGAGCACTGCCACGGCAGCTGCAGCAGGAATTTCTGATGGAGGCAGGTCTGGGTGCCCCTGGAATGYCTGCACTGCCCAGCAGGGATCTCCCACCTCCCTCGGAATGAGCTAACCCTGACTTGGGAAAGGGAGAGGGAACTGCACCCAGGGTAATGACCTCATTACCTGCCACTAGGGTTAATTAACCTGCCTGGATGGCCACACATGACTCTGCTGCCTCTGGGCTCCCTGTGAGCCCTGCGAGGTGTGGATGGAGCTGGCTGTGATATTTCTGTTCAGATGTGCTCTGCCGTCCCCCTTCGTGTACCAGGACCTCGGGAACGTTGAATTAATTAACTTTCACTGTGATTTCATGGCTGTTTAATGATCTCTTTGTTATGGGTGGAGAACTGAGGCACAGAGCAATTAGGGACATTGCCAAGGTCACCCGGGAGTTCTCTGGGGGAGCTGGAGATGGAATCCAGCATTSCCTCTCAGTGACTTCTCTTTGGAAGGGTTGTGGGCAGGTGCCTGAACTGGGGAGCTGCAAACAAGGATGAGCTGCTGCACCTTGTTTGGGGTCTGTGGGATGATCAACTCTCCAGRACTGAGGATTCATCCAGAGGCTTTTGGATAAACCCTGGCTGTGTCTCTGTTCAAACACAGCAGTGAGATTAAAGGTGAAGTTTCAGCCCAGAGCTCATCCCCAGGCAGGACAGAAAATAGAACCCAGTGAGGTCTCTGGGTTTTTCCCCAGCCTGGAGATGCTCTGTTGGCCAGAATGTCATTTCTGATTTTATTTGTGCCGTTCTCTCGTCCTTTCTCATTAACCCCTTGTCCCGTGTGGCTGCTCAGCCTGCACAGAGCTCTGCCCTGCAGCCCCCGTGCCTGCTGGGGGAATTATTCTGCCTCTCTGAACTGCAATCCCCAATATGTGCATCCTGCTCTTCTCTCGGGGCTCTCCTCCAGTCTTCCCTGCTTCTTCTCCTTTACATTTTAACTGTTTGGTGGCTCTCCTCTCTCCCAGCATCCCAGGCTCTGCCATCTCTGCCCCTGTTCACATCAAATATTCCTCTTTTCCTGCTGTCCCACCCTGCCCTGAGGATGGAGGTGGAGCAGAGCCAGGAGCTGTGCTTGGCCAGTGGATCTGGCTGTGTTTTGACGAGCTGAGGTTTATCCTCCAGCCTCCCCCTTGCCAAGGTGACCCTTTGGGAGCTGCTCCTTGCAGTGGTGCCTCCCCACTGCTCCCAGTTCCTCCTGCCCCAGGCTGCTGCTGCCAGGCTGGGTGGTGCTGCCAGGGCTTTGTTAATGCCTTTTTCTGCCTTTCAGCAGCTTTTGGGAACATCTTCATCTCATCTTCCAAGCCTTCTGTAGATGTGAAGCCAGGCAGGTGCCAGCCCTCCCAGGCACAGGGCACTGCAGCTGCACCACAGGAAAGGAGAGAAAGCTGCAGAGGGACCCCAGAGCTGTTGTTTGGGGTRGAATATGCCCTTTTGGAGGCTGTTTCCAACGAGACACTCGTGCAGCTCTGCCTCAGACCCACTCCTGCCCAAGGTGTCCACGAGAGCCCCTGCAGGRCAAGGAACAGGCACAGAGCTGGTGCCAGAGCTGCTCCAGGGGACACCGTGGGGACAAAGAGCAATCCCAGCCCTTCTGCCTGGCTTGGCTCTGCCACCATTCCAACCCAGCCCCTGCCAGGCCTCCCGTGGCAGTGAAACCCTCAGTGGAACCCTCATTCCCTGGCTCTCCCCACTCTGGAGCAGCCCTGGATCTCTTTGTGCAGCCTGGCCAGCTCGGCTCTGTCAGGAGGAGGGACAAGCCTGGGTTATCACCTGCTTGTGGTCTCATCTATCACCTTGAATTGTGTCGCAGGGATGAAATTACTCATCCAAACCTAATGTTAAATTTAATCAAGTCTGGAGCMAGGAGGATTAATGGGCTGTGCAGCACAGGCACACGCCTGGCACCGTGGCTGTGACCCGGGTGAAGTTGGAGAAGCTCGCTGGAAATGATGAAGGCAATCATCAGTGGGGAAGGCTGCAGGAATCCTGCATCCCTCTGCAGCAATCCTGCATCTCCTCTGCAGGAATCCTGCATCCCTCTGCAGGAATCCAGAGGGTGGCACTCAGGGGGCACTCAGGGCTGTCCCTGCTGCCCAGGGGACAGGGTGGCACTCAGGTGGCAATTCCCTTTTTTGTGCCCCACCTACCGTGGCAGTGCTCATCCCTCCTGCCTAAGGCAGAAGGAAGGTGAATAATTGAAGGATGTGAATGCTCTAAGACAGTTTCCAGAGTATGATCAGCRGTTTCTGTCCCTGGTGCCTTTTGGGAAAGCTGTGACCAAGTGATAGAAGGAMCCCTGGGAATGTCAGAGAAGAGTGGGAGAGGAGAGAAGGAAGCACCTGAGGGAGCCCAGCAGCATGAGACAGTGAAACAGAAAAGGGAAGGAGCTCAGGGAGGTGTTTTTCGGGCTGCTGCTGATTCTGGGGAGTCCTGCCCTGCTCTGTTTTCCACTCACAGCCCCAACACTCTCGGTTTCAATCACAGACTTTCCCCCCGCACTCCCCGGGGAGGACGCTCAGCCAGGGCTGGGGCAACCCCAGCTGTCACCCAAACAAGAGTTCTCTCTGCCTTTCTCAGTATTTTCCTCCCTCACAGGCATCCTCTGTTCAGAGAAACCCCCTGTCCCCTCCCACGCTCTCAYGGCACCATCTGGTTCTGCTTTGCACCATGACGTGCTTCCTCTGGGGTTTATTTGCTTTTTTTAGCCAAAACCTGCGAGAGGCAGAGAAATGCCCTGTTTGCTTTGGGGACGGAGCACCCACCCCCTCAGACACGCTGACTTTATTTCTTGGGGTGGTTTTGTGTGGCGGGTTAGGGGAAGGTTGAGTTTTCATTTTGGTTTTGTTTTTTTCCCCCCGTGAAGTTCATAAATGGGCTCCTCACAGCATCTGCTGAGGTGATGAAAGGCTTTAGGAGGCTCTTGGTTCTGACAACCATTATCAGTGATAAGGCAGCGTGACCTGAGGGTYTGAGTGGGAGGGAGGGCAGGGGGGCACAGAGCCCCTGGCAGCCACTGTCACCCCGTGCCTCAGTGTCCCCGTGGCACCAACAGGGCTGACCCACGCCTGGCTCCAGGGCACTGGGGCCTGGCTTCTGCCAAGGGCTTTGTACTCCAGGGGTGCTGAATATGTGTGGTGCTACACCCTGAAGTGCTCAGCAGGGACAGCCCTGAGTGTCACC
>QVAJ01000241.1:61799-71934 GCA_003546035.1 Mixornis gularis | reverse complement strand
TCCCTTTGCTCCCTTTACCCCCTGAGAGACCCAGCAGTGCTCCAGGGGTGCCCCTCTGCCCCCTGCCCACACACTTGGCAACCTCTGCTTGCTCTGGGAAAGAAGTGCCCGGTGCTTGGGGAGGTTCCCGTAAACCCGCAGTGAGTGAGTGGGAGCTGATTTCCATAACACAGATGGGGAATTCTCCTCTCACTGACGCAGCCGGTGCTGGGCTGGGTCCTGGTGCAGCTTTGCTCGGTGTAGGTTTGACCCTTGCCTGCTCCGAGGCTGCTGAGTGTGCTTTAAACCACAGATGTCTGAACTCAGACTGAACCTTAAAAAAACCCCGGTATTTTTGCAGTGTGGAGCGGGATGGGGACAAGCGAGGGACAGCAGAGAGCTGATGTCACTCCTGTGCTCCTCAGTGAGGGGCTGGGAGTTTCYGTCCCTTGGAAAACCCTGCTCTGCTTTTCCCAGAGTCTCTGTAGCGCCAGGGTTTGTTCCAAGTGCTTTTCCAGCCCGGCACCCGCAGGCGCTTTGCCCCAGGGGTGACACGGCAGGCGAGCACTGGGATCCCTGTCCCGGCAGSTGAGATCGGGTGGAGGCAGCGCTGCTGCAGGGCTGAGAGCCCAGGGTCCGGCTCTGCAGGGATTTCCTGGACCCCAGACCCTGCAGGGACCGTGGGGAAAGGCTCAGCTCTGCTAAACCCGCCCCGATCTCGGGGCTGGAGGGAGGAAGGTTCATTCTGTGGATGCACTGGAGCTGTGATCCTCCTGTTCCATCACTCCATCACACCTGCCAAGGATATTTAATGCACAAACCTGTTTTTGTGGCCAGGTAGGCTTGGCTGAAGCCTGAGGAATTCCAGCTATTGCTGTTCCTCCTGCTGCAACCCTTCCCAGCATCCAGCAAGGGGAGCTGAGAACCTGCTCCCTTCCCTCTGCTGTTCCAGCTGCTCAGGCTGGCCCCAGGTGAAGGGGCAGCTGCAGGATCAGCCCCTGGGGCTGGGRGCTGATCCTGCAGCCTCAGAAACCACACCGAATGTATTTAGCAGTTTAAAATGATGCTATCTCATGTTTCTGTTTGGTGGGGAAAAACTCCAGCTCCTGACTCCTTCACCAAACCCTGCCAGGTGCTCTGGTGGCAGCTCCCTGTGGGACCTGGGCACTCAGATCCAGCTCCAGAGCAGGCTCTCAGTGCTTAATATAAATTCCAGGGAAAACCCTGGATTGGAACCCTGCACTCCCTGCTTGATGTGCTGAGCAGCTAGGGCAGGGCCCTGCCTCACAGCCACRCTGCAGGCTTGTGGTTCATGGGAATTTGGGACCCTCTGGAGGGTTCTGTGGGGACAGTTCTGCTCCTCGAGCTGTGTTTTTCCATCCCCATTCTAGGCTCGTGTTTTGTGCTCCTCTGCCAAGGTTTGGATGGAGAAGGGGATCTCTGTCAGGGAAGGGAAGTGGTGTCCCCCGAGTTTCTGGCTCTCTGCAAGGTCTCAAAGCCATCTAAGCTGCCTCAGTGGTGCTGAGAGGGGAGGCAGACGCTGATAAGTTCTTATCTGAAAGTTTATAATCACTGGTTTCACTGTGGGGAAATACAGTTTTGTTCTTTTCTGCTCCCCCTGTCAGGGAAAGGAGAGAGATGCTGTCGATGTGAGCTCTGCACACTGAGGGATTCCTGAAGTAAAAGCAGTCTTGAGAAYATGAGTAATAAATGGCTTCTAAAATCCTTTGGAAAATAACACAGGGAAGCCTGTGAGCAGCCCCACAGCTTCCATCCTCCCTGGCTCTGGATGCCCTTTGGACAGGGGAGTCAAAGCACCACTTTTAACTTCCCGTGGTTGGTGTTCCTGGCATTCAGCCTGGCAAGGCTGTTGGCCTCCCATCTTTTCCATCCATTTGAATCCCTTCCCATTGGGATCAGCCTTTGATATCGACGTATTCCTGCACACAGCATTCCCACACAGGCAAAGACCTTCCAGATCTTTGCAGAAATTAAAATTTAAATGGCTTGAACTCAGCTGCACGCCTTGGGAAGTGCCGGGATGGCAGAGCTCCCATTTCCCTGTCCCCTCTGGAAGGTGAGGAGCACCAGGAACGTGATGAGCAGAGGAGCTGCAGGCTCAGGGCTCACACAAAGCTCCAGTGACAGSCAGAGAATGACCCCCAGGACCCCCTGGCAGGACTGGGCTGGTGGCAGCAGCTCTGCTGTCCCTGGGGCCCCCTGCCCATCACTCCCCTTCCCAGCACACACACACACACTGAGCTGCAGGGCAACCTGGAAAGAATCCATCCATTCATCCATTCATGCCAAACCCCGAGGGCAATGCCCCAAACTGGGGGGATTTGCTCCTCCCCTTCCTTTCCCTGCCTTCATGCTTTGATTTAAAATATAATTTTTTTTTTTTAAAAAAAAAGAAGCTTTCCTGCCTCCCAAATGCAGAGTGGAGGTTGGCCTCTGTGAGCCTTTGCTGCCAAATCCCGTGGCTGTGGTGCTGGGAGTGCACATGTGGGCAGAGAGGGGACAGAGCTGCTGCCATAAGGCTTTTTCTTCCCCACTTCTTGCCAACATAATCAAAATAACTCACTTGCACCTAATAAAATAAAATGCAGAATCCAAAAGCCTTCCTTCCCTCCAGCAGTTTGTCTGGATCCCATTCCTTGAAGCTGAGCTGAGAATGCCAGAGGGGGCTTTATTTTGGTTTTGTTGTTAACTTCTCCAGAATGAAAAATACCAACAGTGGGTCAGAAGGTGCAGCTCATTTCTGCCACAGATGGAAGTCGAGTGCTCCTAAAGCTGCTCCTTTATGTGGGCCAAAGTTAATCTCATTGTTTTTCCTTTTCTTGCTTCTTTTCTCCCTCCCTCTCCCTTTTCTTTCTGTTTAATTTAGTCTCTGCTTACCGAGGGCAGGTGGGGTTTATCCCCTCCCTCTCTGCTCTGAATACAAGTGTGTGCTTTTCCAGTCAGTCCTGCTGTGCCCTTCCCTTTCTCCATTTCCATTTTCCCAGCTGTAAACCTCCAGGGTGTGGACAGGGAATGTGGAGGTGCCGGGAATGGCCAGAGATGAGGGATCCAAAGGTGCTCAGAAATAAAAGAAAGCAAACAGATAAGGAATTCCCCGAGATGTAGTGGCAGTCCTGATTATTCATTAATTCTTTTGCATCTCCTGCATATGTAAATTTTGACCGTGGTCAATTAAAAGCAAAATTAATGAGTTTTATGTTGGTGATGCGAAGCTGGGCTGGGGCTCCTGGAGGCTCTGGGTTGTGAAATGACCAACTGAGAGTTTGTCTAAAGGAGTTCACAGAAACATTCTGATTTTKGACATCCCTTTAAGAGGAAAGGCAGTGAAACAAACAGCCCGGGGCATCTCCTTCCCCAGGGTGTGAAAAAAAAGGGAATCTGGGTGTGCCAGGGACAGATGGTGTGAACACAGCTGTGCCCACCCCGGACCCCCTGCCCACCGTGCGGTGGGATGTGACACTGGGGACAAAGTGTGACCCTGCAAGCACCCAAAGCCTGTCCYAGGGCCCCCGGGAGCACCCTGGGCACAGGCAGGACCTGCAGAGGACAAAGGTCTGSGTGGAAGGTGGGTTGGATCCTCCTCAACCCTTCCAGTGAACCTTCAGTGCCCCAAGAGGAGAGAGGGAGAGGCAGGAATGGGGATGTGACTCAGTGTGGACACACTGCTGGGTTCCCAGCCCAGAACCTCCCTCTGGGGTTTATATTCATGGCCAGGCTGGGGATTTTACTGCCAGGCATATTTAATAGCACCTCACAAATTAGCAGGTCCCCCAGCCATGAAAATGATGGAAATGACAGAAATGACAGAAATGACAGAAATGACAGAAATGACCTGTGCTGGTGACAGACACAGGGATTCTGTCCTTCCAGCACGTCCATGGGCTCCACTGAAGCCACCTGGGGGCTGTGCTTGTGCTCTCCAAGACACAGGTTGTCCACCTTTATTACTGCTTAAATCGTGTCTTAGGAACTGTTGTTTCCAATCCAATCAGGACTTACAGATTAAAAAACACACACATATATATATGTATTTGTATATATATATATATGTATTTTTAATACATTAATTATATTAATATATTTTATATGTATATAAATATGAATATATGTGTGTATAGATAAATATATAGATAAATATATATTTGTATATATATATATAAAAAGCCCACTCAGATTGCTAGACAAAGGTGAGGAATAAAGGGCAGTGATGCTCTGTGCTATGAAGGTAAAGGAACCAGCTCCACGTGCCTGCCCTGCAACCCCCAATTATTCAAAGAGGCAGCTGCAAAATAAGTGGGAAAATTAAGAGCACTGATCAGTCACAAAACCCAGCTCTTTTTAGATCATTGCTGGATGARACATCCTTGAGTGAAACAGAGTTCTCATCCAAACCTGTAATTTTCAAGTAATCACTGAGTTTTGAGTGTTGTCATGCTAGCACCAGCAGTAACCAGCCTTTGGGAGGAGGCAGCAGAGAGGGTCTATTAATAGGCAATCAGAAATATTTTCATCAATGGTGTGGCTAAAAGCTCACTCAGCCCTCCTGAATCCCCGTCTGCACCAGGCAAAGAAGGGGAAAAGCCTGATCATAAAAAATTAGAGAGACAACAGAGTTAYAGTGCAGTAATTTGCAGGTTGGGATGGAAAGACATCAATGCTCAATTCTGCCTATTGAGCCGTTATTTGTAAGTTATTATTAAAAATATAATTGCTCGGCTCAGGTGCTGGTGGCAAGAGATTCCCTGTGAGAAATCTGCCTCCAGCATAACTCAATTCTCCTCACTGGTGTTTGACCCAGGACAAATTAAGTTGTTTATGTCTGGGAAGGAATTTGGTGGAAACAGCCTATTCCAAAGGGCCTGGAACATGGAAAAGGCAGGACAAGGGAATTCTCCCTCACAGCAGAACCTCTTGGTGCAGGATTCAGATTTGCACCAGTCAGGTAACAGGCAGCAGCAGAGATTCTTTCTGCAGGCACCACCTTCRTGTAGCATTGAACCACCAGCTCAATTCTCAGTGCTGAAACTCAGTAATTGTCACCTGCAGCTGCTGCTGCAGACACAAATCCATGGAGATGCCCAGTGCCTCAGCCAGCACCAACACTGGGCAAACCCCTCCTCTTCCTCATTGTTTCACAGCCAGACTGTTGAACTTCTTGATCAGTTTTGCAGGAATAACACTACTGAGATATCAACAAATCACCCCGAAATATCAGGGGTGAGTTCCCTTGTTGCCTTTCTCAACAGCGTGTTACCATCAGGGAGGGGCAATGCTGGCTTGGGAGAAAAGGGAAAAAGAGAAAAGGGAAAAGGGATGGCTCCTGCGGTCCCTGGGGCTGCTGGCTGGGGGAAAGAGAAAAGGAGAAAAGGAGAAAAGGAGAAAAGGAGAAAAGGGATGGTTCCTGCTGTCCCTGGAGCTGCTGGCTGGGAGAGAAAAGGAAAAAAAGGAGAAATGGGATGGCTCCTGCTGTCCCTGGAGCTGCTGGCTGGGGGAAAAGGAAAAAAAGGAGAAATRRGATGGCTCCTGCTGTCCCTGGAGCTGCTGGCTGGGCTCTGGCAGGACACAGGGCACACACACTGAGTGTGGAGCAGGGACTCTGGCTGATGCCACACAGCCAGTTAATGCACCAGCTAAAAACTACTTTTATACCCTGAAGAGATTAGTGTCTGTCATTTGGGCTTTTACTTTGGAGTCTAATAGCTGGAGATTTAATCCCTTATTCAGAGCAGTAATTACTGCTCACATAAATGGGTCTGGTGGAGTCAGTGAGCTGAGCTCCCCGAGGAGAGGGGCAGCCACTTTTACCAATCCACAGTGTTGTGCAATGCCTGTAGTGCTTGGTGCCTGTAGGAATGGTGGAATTTATCCCACTTTTTCCATGGAAAAGTGTGGAAACATTGGGGTTTGTGTGCTGAGTAGAGACCTGGCCATTCTACACGGGATTTATCCGCTCCCCTGGGCAGTGCTGGCTGCAGGCAGGACACGGTTCTCCCTGGAATTTATGTTATACCTGCTCTGGAGCTGGATCTGAGTGCCCAGGTCCCCACCAGATCCCCTGGCAGGGTTTGGTGAAGCAATCAGGAGCTGGAGTTTTTCCCCACTGAACAGAAACGTGCAATAGCATCATTTTAAACTGCTAAATMCATTTGGTGTGGTTTCTGAGGCCTGAACCAAGGCAGCTTTGCAGGAATTCCTGAGGGGTTGTTCCCCTCCTGCCTCCACCAGCTGGAGCTGGGTCTCAGGGCTGTTGTTGGCCATTGTTGCCAAAGAAGACAAATTTAGTATAAAAGAATAAAAATCCCCAAACAACGTGGACCTGAGGGATGTTATTTCTGTGCAGTCCCACTGCAGCCAGATCAGAACCTCAGCACCTGAGCTCTTCCTCTGCTCTGACCCCCAAATCCTTGGCATTGGCTTCTCATTTCTGGGTTTAGTTTTGTTTGTTACCACTTGAGGTAACAACTGGTCTGATTCTGCTCACAGCCTCTGTAGGAATGGAGCTGTGCCAGTGTTGGTAATTTTGGGAGATCATTTGGCAGCRTGTGCCCAACCCCTGGAGGGTTTGCCTTTCAGAAACACGAAAATGAGGAGAAAAGATTTGGTCCAGCGATGCAGTGCCCAAACTGTTCATTGTATGACCTCGGGCAGCTCATTTAATTTCTCTGTGCCACAGTTTATCTCAGAGAAAATAGGGGGAAGCTACAAACACCTATTTATCTCTTGCAATAGGCTGGCAAATCTAATAAACGCTGGCAAGAAGCTTCTGATCCTGTAAAATAGCAGAGAATGGCAGAAAACAGCATTATTTACAAATTCATGTTTCCTTTCCCAGGTAATTGGCACTGCTATGGAGCTGGYTGGGATTAAGCTGCTGCTCAGTGGTTTACTGGAGCAGAGTTAAACAGAGTCTGGCACGTGGGACGGGGCTCCAGGGTGGAGCTTCTCTTTATTTCTTCAGGCAGGTTCGGTCCTTTAGGGCACAAAGCCCAGCCAGGTGACCCCACAGAGGATCAGTGACCTGTGGAGAACCCTGTGCTCCCCCAGCCCCACCTGTCCCCTCTGCTGTGGGACCACAGGGACAGCCCTGGCTGTCACCAGGTGGCCTCTGTGTGTCCTCTGCCCCTCCTCAGGTGATCCCGTGGTTTGGGCTCAGGCAGAGGAGAGAAGGACGTGGATTGTGCTGTGGTTTGATGTGAAAACTGGCCCATAAACAAAATGAGTCACAGCCCCAGGTGGAGCTGGAGCAGGGGAAGAAAGCAGCCCTGGAAAAGGAGCCTTGGTTTAGGGAGATGGATGGAAATGAATCATTTCCCAATTTCTGTTATCTGTGTGTGCTCACCTGTGTCTGTACCTGGGTGTGGATCTCTGAAGGTCACAGGGTACCCTCACAGAGCTTTAGGGAAGAAACAAACATAAATGACAAAGAAAGTATTTCATTCTCTAATGACAAAGTGAAAATACATGAATACATGTTAAAAAAAAATAAAAAAGAAAAGAAAAAATACAGGCAAACATTGGAGTAGCAGCTCCCAAGGCTTTCCCAGGACAGCCCTGCCATTCCCATAGAACATCAAATGGATGATGAGAGCAGATCCCAGATTCCTTCTCAAGGTCTCCCAGCCCTTATGGGGTTCCAGGGGCACAGGCACACCCAGGAGAAACAGGAAAAAATGTGCTGTATGGAGGGGAGGGGGATTTAATTCAGGCTTTGAAACACCTAAAGGAGATTAATACTGAAAAAAATTAATAATATTAAAATCTCCTGTCCGCAGGAGAACRCTGTGCAGGAGCAGGGAGCCTGGGAGCTGAGAGCAAACTGGAACCCAGTGAATTAGGCTTAACTACAGCAAAAACAGCACTTGTGGAAATGAGGCCCCCGAGGGCCCATAACGGAGCAGTAAAATGTTACAGGAGGGAAGTCAGGCAGGGCCATAAACCTGGGGAGGCAGGAGAGGGGAGCCAGGAGCTGAGGCATAAACGAGGAGAGATTAAAGCCTGACAGATGCAGGAATCCTCCCAGCCCGAGCATCCTCACTGCTCTGGCCTGGGGACAGGTTTGTTCCTGTGCCACTGCCAGGGACCAGAACATCCCTGAGACACCCACTGAGAGGAGCAGAGGAGTGAGCAATGGATGGTAAATAAAATAAGGAAATATAATCAAATCAACATTGAGTGTATTTGATTTAGGAGGACACCAATGAATAGGGAAGGGGAGGAAAGTGGCAGGGTGAGAGTTGCTGTTGGGTAGGACTGTGGCTTGAGTGAGATATAGTGCAAGCCCTAAATTATCATCATCGTTATTTTTTTGGCTGGGCTGTGCTGTGACATCAATACCAATTTACACTCTGGGTGAGTAGCACTTACTACCTTCTTGTCTTCATAAATTGTGCATYGCCCTTATTTATTTGCCTCCCTGTCCCCTTCCTCCCTTCCTTTGGAAGCCTGATGGGGATGGAGCATCCTTGCTGTGCCCTTGGTGAGGGTGACATTTAACCCCAGCTCCACTCCCTGTGAGCCAGGGGTGGGAATGCTCAGCTTCTTCTCCTCCCTGGGAGGGGCTGGGGTGCACAGAATGTTGGCACTGCTCTTGGCAGAGCTGCTAGCAGCAGAAGTATTCCCTGTTTTCCAGCCTGGAAGCTGAGCTTTGTTGGGCGCTCCTCATCSTTGGGATGAAGGAGGGCAGGAGAGCAACGAGGGGCAGAGAATGTCCTGGTGGTCACTGGGGGTTTGTGCCAAACCTGTGGGGTTTTACTCTGAAAAACCTGAGTTCTGCACGTTCCACTCTCCTGCCTTTGTGAGTGGCTCAGTAATGAAATGAATGAGGCAAAGTCCATTTGGAAGTGGAGGTGTGCCAACTTCCTTTCCCAGTTTCATTTGGAATTATGATGGAAATTAAACTGGAAAAAACCTGGTTTGAAATGTGAATTCTTTTTTTTCAGTCGCTTAAAATCACACCTTAAATTGATCTGGTATCCCTCAACATATGGGATAACTCCTAATCTGCCCAGGAACTGAATTTGGCTGTCAGAGGGGCAGATGGTGAAGCTGAAATTCTCAGAATTACCTGTTTGGGATGTGGCAGGACAGGGCTGGTACCAGCTGGGTTATTTTCAGTCCACAGTGTCCACCCAAAGCTGCTCTGCAAACCCCAGGCTGCTAACACCCCCCATTCCCCTGGGAGGGGGTTTCTCTCTGTGGAAGCACCCCTGGTGCCTACAAGGGTGCAGAAAATCCAAAGCTCAGAGTGGAAAACTCTAGGGAGGGAGTGAATTTGGGAGGCCAAATTCATTTGGGAGTGCCTGAGTCAGTGTGTGTTATTTCCTTTGGCACACAGGTCTGGGCAGTGCCAGGGGCAGGACAGAGACTTCTCCTYCCCTAAAGAATTCCAGATTTCATCCCTCAAAACCTGTGTGCTTCTTGCAGCATTAATTGCAGCTCACAGTCACATTCTGCACCTGCTGCAATGTCTGTTACTGCATACAACACCAGGGTTTCCTCCTGATCCCTCTGTGATCACACTCAGATGCTTTGCAGCCAGCAGAACACAAAATTGGGAATTTGCTTTATTTTGAGGAGCTGCTTTGCTGAAAAGAAAGATTCAGGTAACACCCAAAGAATCTTGGTGCTGCTGCCTGCAGCAGAGGGATAGATGGGAACAGAAAAAAACCCTCTGACCTTATTTAGGGGTAGTAGATTTAATAATCCSTGATGGAATTACTGACGAGGAACCTACACACTCATCCCTTTCCTGTAAAGGCTTTTCCCCCCCATCATTTCTGTCCCTGTGCAGGGAACCCGTGTGCAGCCCTGGGGGAGCCCCAGCTCTGGGGAACCCCACACAACCCTTATGGGGCCGTGGGTTGGAATCTGCTTAGCCCCACACAGCTGCAGTGGGGAGGAGATCCATGCAAAGAACTTWGTTTGGGTTTGTTTTTTTTTCCTGTTTCTCTGTGCAGGGGCAGGGAGGAGGCAGCAGCTCTGGAGCTCCTCTCACACCCCGGCTGTGCTGGCCGGGCTAGAACAGAGCCTTGCCCCAGGCCAGAGTCCTCCCCAGCTTCCCCACAGCAGCAGAGGTTTGCAACTGCAGCTTTTCCTACAGTTGTAATAATGCAAATTAATTGTCAGGATGCAGGGG